>JAHLKC010000051.1:0-240987 GCA_025449115.1 Chytridium lagenaria
CCCGCTCCCTTCATCTGGTCTCCAGCAAGTCAAGCGGTCTTCGAGAAGGTCAAAAGAGCTCTCATCTCCCCTCAAGTCCTCAGTCTCTTCGATCCAACAAGACCCGTTCATCTCTATACCGACTGGTCCGAATCAGCCGTCGGCAGTTACGTCGCCCAACCTGATGACGAGGGACACGAAGTACCCATGCCTACGCGTCAAGAAAATGCAACGTCAGCGAACGCAAGTATCATCCATATCTCGGAGAATCCTCGCCCTGGTTGAAGCCTTCAGAACTCACCGTCACTACATCACGGGCGACAGGTCAAGGTGTTCACGGATCATCGCTCCCTTCAATACATCCTGGATCAACCCAAGCTCCGTCCCGTCCACCATCGATGGCTGGCAGACCTCCTTGCCCAAGACTTCGTCATAGAATGGACGCCAGGAAACTGGAACACCATCGCTGACGCCTCTCCAGACGACCACATGCCAAGGACGCCGCCACCGATCCTCACATCTCGTTGAATTCCCTTTCGACCATCACCAATGACATTCTAGACGACATCAAGAACGCCCTACCAACGGATGAGTTCTTCAAAGACATCAACACCTATCTTGACGACAACGTAAACCCCAAGGCCGATTTTCGCCAACTCAAGATCCCAAAGCATCTGAAGACGGCGGTGTTGCGCTACTTTCTCAGCCGAGGACTTCTTTACTACACGGCTGGGAACGACCTTCGGCTTTACGTCCCCTCACCATCCGTCAACGACTCATACGTCTTGCTCACAACGAAGGACCAGTCATCCATAACAACTGGGAACGAACGTCGGAAAGAATCTCCCGGAATTATCACTGGCCACGACTCCATCATGATGTGAAACGATACGTCAAGTTCTGCGACTCCTGCCAACGCAACAAGGTCGCGCGTCACCTCCCATACGGCTTGTTGGAGCCACACAACGCCCCCGAACATCGCTGGGAAACCGTCTCGATCGACTTCATGGGCCCCATGCCAACAACTCTCGACACAAAACTCGATTACATCATGGTCGTCGTTGACTCCGCTTCAAAACGCGTTCACATCGCTGCAACAAACACGACATCCACCGCTCAGGACATCGCCGAACTCTTCCTACGAACTATATGGCGACATCACGGCCTCCCCAAGCATATTATCAGCGATCGAGACTCAAAATTCATCAGTGACTTCTGGAACGCGCTGATGAAGTCTCTCGAGTCAAGCAGACTATCTCCTCCTCTTACCACCCTCAAACCGACGGCCAGACTGAAAATAAGAACCAGTGGATCATTCAAGCTCTCCGCGAGTTCGTTCACTTCTATCAAAACGATTGGGATCAGTACCTACACATCTCGAACACGCCATAAACGACACCATGAACGCCTCAACAGGTTACACACCTTTCATGCTCGACACCGGACGCCATCCACGCTCTCTCCTCGATCTCTCTCTGACGCCCATGGACCCCATGCCGCTCCGCAACCTTAGGACCTGGTACTCCAAAGCCAAAATCGCCATCCAAGACGCTCAAGACAGGCAAGCCGAGCAAGCAAATCGACGACGACTGGAAGACCCTTTTCACATTGGCGACCTCGTTCTTCTTCACGCCAAGACGTTCTTCCACCGAATGCTCGAGATCGACCCTCAAAAGCTCGGCCCCGTGTACACCGGTCCCTACAAGATCATTGAACGCGTCGGCACATCCTATCGGCTCGAGCTCCCTCAATCCTGGGGTATCCATCCGGTGATCCATCCTGAAAACTGCGTCCTTATTACTGGGACACTGACGGTCCTCACCCTCTATCGTCACTTCCTCAAGCAGAGAGATCCGTTGAACGCCTCCTCGCCCTCCGTACTCTCAAGACACTCCGCGGTCGAGGACAACGACAAGCACTCATCAAATGGCAAAACCACTCACCAATATACAACACATGGCTTCCATTCGACCAAGAACTGCGTGATAGATCAAGGCAGACGTCAAACTCCTTCTCAACAACTAGTCCTCCACAAGGATTTTCCGGAAATTCAAGCTTCAGATATACCCCGAGGATTAACTGTCCCTCCCGACTTCAACGCGTTTCGTCTCCCATCTCTACGCGTTTTCGTCTCCATTTGCGCGATCAATTTATTCTTTTTCTCTCTTCTCTCCTCCTTTCTTTCTAAGTCCCTTTTCCTTCTTTTCTCCTTCATTCTTCTTCGGTTTTTCCTTTCCGTCATCGCCTACGACCCCTTCGGCTCTTGTAGGGGGGTGTCACGGAAAAACCATTTTCCTACGGATATTATAGAAATCCTTGTCTCACCTTATAATCTTATTTTTTCCATGAACGACATTTTCCACGATGAATTTCTTTCCATGATATATTTCTTTCTATGTTTGTTTTCTTTCTTTTTCCACCTTTCTAAAAAAGGCTAACTCTCTTTTCCATCTTTACTTTCCTTCCTTTTTCTTTTTCCATCGTCGACCCCTATCTAGCACCGGTCGACCCCTTTTTCCTTCTCGTGATGAGGACCCCGACAACGTCGTTTAACGACGAGACGTCGCTACAGTCTTCTGAAGAAGGACCCCCTCCTTTTTTCCATGACTCTCACCTTTTCGCGTCCCTTTTTCTATTCTTTTACGGCTTTTCTTCTCTCTTTCTTTTTACGCGCTTTTTCACTTAACCTTGTTCTTTCGTCCACTATAAAAAGGACAGCTGGACATTAAATAAAATCACTTCGGAAAAAAACTATCTTTTATTGCCCTAGATATTTACAATATTCCTCGGAACCTTCCCCACTTAAGGACGTTCCCTCACACCTTGTATAACATAGCCCTGACTCATGTGATCAGCTGAGGTAATGTTTATTAATTTACATTATTTTGTAATACATTATATATTATTATTTAAATTATTTTCAAATTTATAAATTAATTTCACTTTTTCACATAAGCAGGCCCTATTTCCCCCATTTTTTTTTGAAAACGAATTTCAATCCGACGGCATAGAGGGTTCGACCCCCTCATGCCGTGATCCTCCCTCTAACCCCTCCCCCACCAGCATCGCTTCACCCCATACCACTCCTCCAACACCAGCAGCAACCCTAAGCCACCCACAACCCCCCAACCAGCACCACCACCCCCCACCTTTTCCCTCATCATCCACCACCACCACCACAATCCACCCGACCACTTCTCATCCACCCGACCACTCCTCCATCCACCATCACCACCATCACCACCATCACCACCATCCACCACCATCCACCACCATCACCACCATCCACCACCATCCACCACCATCCACCACCATCCACCACCATCCACCATCCAACACCACCCCTGACCACTCCACCACCCACCACCACCACAAACCCCCGCCCGCCCACCCGACCACTTTTCATACTCCCCCACTTTCTTCCATCCACCCCCTAACCAACCAACACACCCCTTAATCTCTCTCCCAACAAGCAAGCACACTATCTCACTGCATGAGGGGTTCGAACCCTCTCTGCAGTTGTTTTTTTCCTATTCGTTATTTTATTCAGTTCGGGGTTTTGTTTGAACTTTTTTTTTTCATGTTTTTCTTATTGCTCTTACAGTGACATTTGTCGCTTTAAGGAGCAATTAGAAAAACAGCGATTCTGAGACCGCGGTCTCAAAAACGCTGTTTTTCTAATTGTTTCTTTGAGTGACATTTGCCACTTTAAAAAATAATTAGAAAAACAGCATTTTTGAGACCGGCGGTCTCAGAATCGCTGGTTTTCTAAGTGTTTTTTACAGCGACGTGTCGCTTTAACTTATATTGGGGAGGTTCAAGCCCTCTCCTTTGTACTACGTTCTTTATTATTTTTAATTATTAGTTCTATTATTATTTATTTAGTATTACTAATTATTTATTATTTATTATACATTACTAATACTATTTATATAATTTTTAAATATTTACTTTATTTATTGATTTCTTTACTTCATTTATTTATGTTATTTTTTCCATTATTTATATAATTCTTTTTACTTAATTCATTTTTTTTATTTATCTTTTTAATTATTTTCGTCATTACACCTATGTGTTTTATACATTGTTTTTTATGTTTTATAAATTGTTTTTCACAGCGAGTGACTTTGGACGAGACAGCACTGTCTCGTCAGATGCCTGCTCACTTTTATTCTCTATTTCATCTTTATAATTTGATTTTCATTATATTACTTATTACTTATTTAAAATTATTCATAATATTTTATAATGTATTTTCGTTTATTATATAATAAAAAACCTTTATATTTTATCGTCTCTTTTTCTTTCTCATTGCTGTCGACTCTTCTTATTTTGTTAATCAGTCGTTCGTAACATTTATCGGAACTTTCATTTATTTGGTCGTTTGATTGTTTGTATTCTACAAAGGAGTATCATTATTATAAAATACATAACCTTCTAACCCACAGGCCCATATAACAATTAAAAAAACAGCGATTCTGAGACCGGCGGTCTCAGAATCGCTGTTTTTGTAATTGTTTTTTAGAGCGACGTGTCGCTAACCCTTATACTGGAGGGGTTCGAACCCCCTCCTTTGTATTACGTTACTCATTGTGTTACATTTTCTTTATTTTTTTAATTATTTATTCTTTTTTTAAACTTATTTATATATTTATATATATTTATTCTTTATATTTATTTACTTAATATATATTATTTACGTATCATTTATTTACGGATTTATATATTTATTTACAGATTTATATATATATTTATTTATTAACTTATCATTTATAAACAGATTTATATAATGATTTATGTATTTATTTATTTATTCATTTATTTATTAATTAATTTATTTATTTATATACTTACTTACAGGCGCGCGTGAAGGCGCACTTGAAGGCGTGCGTGAAGGCGCGCGTGAAAGCACGCGTGAAGGCGCGCGTGAAAGCACGCGTGAAGGCGCGCGTGAAAGCGCGCGTGAAAGCACGCGTGAAGGCGACGCTTAGGGTTAGGCGCTTTCTTTCGAAAATATGTTATACGCTCGTTAATTTTATTGTGGTTTATATACGAAAAACTACCTAACCTTCTAACCCACAGGCCCTTATAACCCCCTATGCGGCATTATACCTCTATGAAAAAGGTGTTGGCGTGATGTTAGTGACCAATAAAAGCATTTGTAGAGAAAGATAGTTTAATGCATGAGGATGACATTATTTATGTTAAAATTGTTCACTCTATAGATAAATGGCATAACCCTCCAACCATAATGCCCGTATAACCCTAACCCTAATCCTCTACTGTTCAGTTCCTGTCGTCTGCGCATGACCACCTTCTCCATCCTGTTTGAGTTATTGCTTCAGTAGAGGTTCAAAGCCCCTAAGCGGCATTATACCTCTATGAAAAAAAGGTGTTGGCGAGATGTTAGTGACCTCAATAAAAGCATTTGTAGAGAAAGATAGTTTAAAGCATGAAGATGATATTATTTATGTTAAAATCATTGACTCTATAGATAAATGGCATAACCCTCCAACCATAATGCCCGTATAACCGGCTTGGTGCTAAGAAACACTGTACTTTAACGCTATTGTTAGCTCCCTCAAAACACGTTACCCAGGGGCGGCCCAAACGTTTTTCTAATAGTATTTTCGATGCTCTATTCGATGCATCTTTAACCCAGGTATGCTTTATAAGTGCAAAAGTTCGCAGTCCTAAGTGTAAAGATGTATTGGCGTATTTTGTAATCAGCAAGAGCCTGAAGAATTAAGGACCAAATAAAATTGAATATACCTTCTGTAAATTAGCTAAACCCTGAAGTTTGGAAACATATGCCATAGCCATCGGGTTTGTAGATTTCACTTTGAAAGCATCTAATGCCATCCGCAAGTCTGATAAATATTTTTCAGCTAGTGTTGTCAAGGAAAGCATCATGTCCAGATCGCTTTCACTGTGAACAACATGACGTCTTCATTTCGTGCCCCGTACATTCATCAAATTGAAGACCATTAGCAGCATTGTATCATTTGCTGCGTATTCTCTTGTGCTTATTGTAAGGAGGGCATCTCTGAACTTTTTCAATTCATAGACGGTCGAAACCATTGCTCTCCATGCATGACGAACGCAGGGTTGTGCTTGGAATTTCAATTAATTAAAATAATATTTCATACTGTAAAGCTTGTTGCTGCACACTTTATTTTCATTGCATTCGTTTTACCGTTCAGTGGGGCGCCCCACTGTGTGTTGACAAAGTTTACGTTCTTAAGTATAATATCGCAATCACCAAGTTGTTGATACTCGGAAGAGTTAGCACTTAAAAATAATTACTTGTATCACCATACTTTCATGCATTTATTTATGTTTTTAGATATAAAGATATATTTCTGTAGAGTATGACAAGATTCTATCCGTTAGTTTTTGCACTGTGTGTCAACAAAGTTACGTTCCTAAGTATATCATCCCGATCACTAAGTACAGTTCCACTCGGGAAGCGAGTTACTTAATATGTATTACTTGTATGACCTTATTTTGATGAATGAATATTCTTAAATGTATGTGAATCTATGTTTGTGGAGAATATTACAAAGTTTTATCCGTTCGTTCACTTTATATTCAGGCGTTACCATTAAAAAACTTTAAGTTTGACGTTAAAACCATCAATGATATATATAATAAACATTACTTCCATGGTATGATTCTGAATGCCACGCTTTATAGCACAACGTGATTACTACGTCTCTGCAAAGTTTGAGTATGATCTATCCGTTAGATCTTGCGGTACACCTGTGACAAGTCCACTAATTATTACTTAATAAAATGTATAACTCCCGAGGCTTGTACGTCTGTCAATTTTGACAATTTCCTTGAGGGTAATTGCTGTTCTGTAGTCAGCGCAACGAGGGCTACATTTCATATAAGTCAAGTGACATAAAAAAATTGATAACCTCTCGGGCACCCCCATGTACCTACTGCCGTCATACTCTTTGCCACCCCAGCGTGCTCTCATATTTTTTGTTTACGCTCTGCCGCTGCTCTATTTGACACTGTATTTAACATTTAATCACAAAGATACTCAGAATATTACTAACATCACGATATGCTATGTTGAAGTGCTGGTATATGATATATATATGGGTTGATTAATTTCATGTTTTATATGATGTATTTCCCAAAACTTCATCGTGATTTAAAGACTTCAACGATTAATTATGATACAATGGCTGTGAAACGTTCAACTTCACTCGATAAAAATGTTCTGTCCAGCATGTGATGAGGACGTGCCAAATGTGACAACCAACAGGAACTGGAGAACCATCTACGAGGCGACAGGGCGGACAACATAATATGATGGGAAGCATCATGATGCTCATGTCAAAGCTTGATTCTAAAGAACGCATTGAGGACGTCATTTCAAAGTTAATGAGGGAGGGTGGTGGTGTTTTGGGGTCCGAACGAAAGGTCAAAGCCGAATCAAGTGGGGCTTCTCGAGCTCGATCCGCCCTAGGCCATCATCATATGTCATCAAAATTGGCAACAAGTAAGCAAGTATTTAAATAGTTATTGCAACGCATTTACTTTCAACTTTTTTATTGGAAAGTATTTTGGATATTGCTTTGCAGACCAAGAGGCTGACACCAAAAGAGAAGGCTGGGGTTGGTCAACTTGTGTCAATAAAGGGCCAGTTCTCTTGGACAAAGCTAATGGATCAGCTAAGCGAGGTTGTCGGCGATAAGGCTGTTGTTTCTTCACTTAAAACGAAGTTGGGCGATGTGAGTACCCTCTCCTTTAACCATTTCTGATTGTGGCAGATAAGGGAGCAGTATCAAAACGCTTTCCGAGCCTCGTTTTCTAACCCTAAGGTGTTTACTAGCCCTGGTGAGGTTGAGGTTGATGTTGTGATTAAAAGATGAGGGAAGCTAATTGTTGCAGTTGAGTTGAAGGGAGAGGAGGGCTATACTGGTCGGAAGTAGGCTACAAACAGGGAAACTTAGAAAGTTGTAAAGGGTCTTGCCAACAGCATCATGCGCCTCGTACCTGAACATTTTTAGAGGGATCAAGGAGGGTCGCAAAATTCATCCCTCGTAGGTGACTTGACTTGGGAGGCTACATCCAACCGTTGCTTGTCAAATAAGACGTTTGTTGATGGGCTACAACAAGATATCAGATGCAAAGGACAGCCTGATGAAGGGAGAGGAAAATTATGGTTGAGCTACCTTCTGTTGCTAAAGTACATGAGCAATGCGTTTGAGACATACAAGGCTACATCGACAATCCCAGACAAGCCCGCCAAATTGGTCACCATCAGTGCACTATTGCAGGCATATCATCAATGATGCCCTGGCGGCGATCGCTTAAGTGACAAGCTGAAGCAGTTGGCTGTGGGACGTCTTCAATCAGCCATTAACAATAATGCGGATTTCCTTTCATACATTCCCAACCGGGATGAAGAGTGTTTACAGCTGAATGATCACATCATTGATGTGAGAGCCAAGATTGCCCGTTGCGACTTCTTCCAGAGAAACACACAGATCCACGAGACTTTTGGACCTTCTCCTTGATACCCATCTACGATCTTGGCTGTGTTTGCTACCTGAAAATAGACACAGCGACTATTGCCTGCTCGCTAAGAAGAACGAACGGAATATTGGATGGAATCAAAGTTAATGGGAATGTGAACTTATTATTCCATCTTCTATTGCTTTAAACATAATAATACTCATCTCAAACCAATCACTATAATGCAGACCGTCAACCAGTTGAGAGCAGAGCAGGAATACCGGCTATGGAACTCTGTCTATGATCTCGACAATTTTAGAAACAAGGACAGCAAACGTCTAACCATCCATCAAGTTGATGTCAAACAAGATAAGGACTACTTTGACTTTACGATGAGCACCAACAGTTACAAAGCTTTATGGATGTTTGTTTATAGAAAGAGACCTGCTAGCGGGAACGAAACGAATTTGACATCCCGAGACAGTAGTGTGGAAGCAAAGGCTAGCTGCCTAGACCAGAAAAGAACTTACGCCGCTATCGACGCTGGGATCACGGACATCTTTACCTACATCATACAAATGCCTGCGGGTGCGCTACCTTCCTCAAAGTCTCCCAACACAGTCCAGGTGATACAGCTTGGCGGCAGAGGAATGTGAACTACCACAACAACCGAAAAATAATAAAGAGGCGTTGAGGCAAAAATTGGGCAAAACGTCGAAAAAAAGCAGCAAAAGAAACGTCAAGCCAAGAGACCAGTGGTCCCAATTTAAATAGTAATTTTTTCATTAATTGTTTTGGGACCAGTGGTCCCAATTTAATTAGTGAACTTTCTATTAATTATTTTATAACCAGCATACCCATCCTACTCCTTGGCGGCACACTACCTTAGTCTCTCCCTTGCCATCACCACAACTCCTTTACAGCTTTCATCTCCTACTCCCTTCCCGTCACCCTCTTCCTCCCTTCCCATTGGCTGAATATACTGTCCATCTTCAAGACTCAGAGCATGCCACAACACAGGCTTTTAAACATGTTCAAGAGGTTGAGGCTGCATCCAAACATATCAATAAAAGCCTTCAAGATGTTAAAGATCATATGTGGGAATCTGAGACCACGGTAATAGACGCCTGCAAACTGCCAACATTGTTGCCGCTCCTGCCAACGCTTATCTTCAGAAACATGTGGCTATGTCAAAGGCTCGCCTTCAAGAGTTGAACGCAATGCCGCATTCTATACGTCTTGAAGCCACTGAGAGTGATGCATCCCTTTCAAAATCACGCCTTCAAGCTCTCAATCATACCATGACCAAGGCCAAGGTTGAGTACAATGATTAGATCCGCAGTCTCACGAGACGCTATGAGCATCACGAGAAACTTGCACGGAGCGCTGTAGAGAAATTGGACAAGTACAGGGACAAGACTGAACGTGAAAACAATCAACTTTACCAAGCGATTCAACAACGGTAGCAGCAACTTGAAGAGTTGGAGGTTTACATTGACAAGTTGGTGAAGATGGATGGGGAGGTGGATAGGCACATTATTGCAGATTTTGGGGTTTCAGGAAGTGTTGAACGTAAGTCTTTCTGACGTGTTTTTCTTTTTAAATTATATATTTAACTTGTTTGCTTTGTGACGTTTTTTCGATTTTATATTTGGTGTTTGACTTGTTTTGCTCTGTATTAGAACAACAGGATCACATCAGGTGGCTGATTTCCATTCCCTAAATTTCTGGGACTTGTTTTTTAATGATCTTCAAGAAGACGCGGAGGATGGTAAACACATATTCCTCTTCATTCATTTCTTCATCAAACAATATCCTTAGACCTATAATTCAATAGCATTCGCCGCTGACAAGGACAAAGAATATGGCACTGCAGCAATGCTCTCAATGGCGGGCGCACTGGACGCTTTAAATATTTCAGGACCATCTCACGCGTCTCAACATCATTTGGTTGACCCTCTGAAAACCCGGAAACGTGAAAGAGATAGCGATGACTCTGATGAGGAAGCCCAAGGTAATATTGTTGCAGTTGTCTTATATCTTTTCTTAAAACCAGGGTGTTTCTAAACTAACTTCCAACCCAAGAGCAAGCTACTCAAGCATTGATGCTCTCATTTGGAATACGCCAAAGACAGCAAACGCGATGGACACCGAGGCCACTTCTTAGAATGGTACGCTGACGCTTTATGATTGATGATTGATGATAGAAAATTTATATTATTTTTTTCTTTCTTATATGCAGTGTTTCTAGCATCATGTACGCAGTTAGAACGGAAACTACTACTCTACAAGTTTATTTTTATTCAGCAGAAGCTTGATTTTCTGACAAGCTGTTCAATGTTTTAGCAATTGTTTCAAGTTTAACATTTCTTTTTTTATATACAGAACAGTCAAGAGATTCTGCGTAACTCTTTAGTAGTGCGATCCACTGTATATTTCCC
Organism: Chytridium lagenaria; assembly: GCA_025449115.1. Taxonomy (NCBI): domain Eukaryota; kingdom Fungi; phylum Chytridiomycota; class Chytridiomycetes; order Chytridiales; family Chytridiaceae; genus Chytridium; species Chytridium lagenaria. The sequence goes on from JAHLKC010000051.1 coordinate 10,896, forward strand.
TTTATTATTTATTATTTAATATTGACAAGTTGGTTGTTGTTGTTGATTCTATCCTATCCTCCTTCCCTCGTCCCTCCTACCCCAAGTCTCCAATCCCCAATTTTTCCCCCTCCCTATAGTAACCCATATATGACTCTCAAGGATACTGAATTTCAAGTTCAATTCCTCTGCCAAAAAAATTTATCAAATAAATAAAACAACAAAAGCAAGACTAATGAAAAAATACAATAAAAAGAGATGAGATACCATAAAACAAAATTGAATTAAATTATACTTAAACAAACAAAATGTTGAAGTGCAATACCCTTATTGACGCGTCATCCATCCTTTTCCTTTGACGCGCCATTATAGTTATTATTCATCGCGCTTGTTTTTCATTTGCTCTTTTACCCTCTACCGTTTTCCTTTATCCCAATGACGTTTCTTTGTCATGGGATGTTCCTCGGAATATTCTTTAATGGGCTGACCACCCATCGTTCCGTTATCAGTTTCACTTTTATTATATGTTTCTTTGTTCGCATTGTTTTGGGGCATGACGTTATTGTTTAAGGAGGTTTATTTATATATGTTTTATCCGTTAGTTTACGGAGGTTTACGGGAAGTGTGATGGATGATGTAATCGTTCCTTTTGGTATAAAAGGACGATAGTTTTATTACATGTAAAAGTTTACTCGATTTTTATCAAATAAAGAAAGAACAAAGAAAAAGAAGAATTGATCAAAAACGTTTTTAGGGTGAGTTACCTTACCCTGTCCGGGGGCAATTGCCCGCCGTGAATTCTTTATTATTTTATACTACTTTTACAAAGTGCTTCAATACAAAAGAAATAAAGTCCGATGGATGACCCTCAACAATTTGTCCTCCCACACGTCACTTCCCAACATACGCAACATGTGCCTAAAGAAGTGTTGTTTTTTTTAGCTATTCCTCCATTTTCTGTGTCTTCACTTAGTGTTTGTTTCTTCTCTATCCAATACATCGGACTTTTTCTTCTCACTTCTCACTCAACCTTCATATATGACAAGGTTTATCTTCTGTTCTGATAAACCTTAGGTTGGTGTTTAATAAACGATCTTCTGTTCTGATAAACCTCAGTTTTGTTTATTAATAACAAAAGGACACAGAACCTGTTGAGCTGTGACACAACATTCACATTCCACTACAAGATCACCTCCCCAGCCTCCAAACAAGACTCCACATCTCATTCATACTTGTCCCAAACCTAATTTCACTTCTGCTAACCTCGTCGGCCTCAAAATTATCCTCCCTTTGCAACCCGTCTTCCCTCCCTATACACTCACGTTTTCACTCCATAACGTTCTCAAGAGGAGAAACTAGTGCCTGCCCAAATACCAACTCATAACTGCACATCCCATATGTACTTTCACTGCTGTTCTATACGCTCACAAAACTACTCAAAAATGCTTGCAGGCCACCTTTTCTGTCCTTAGGGCTCAATTGGAGCAAGGCTTCGATGATGGGCCCCATGACTCTCTCCACCAGTGTGTTGGACTATCAATGATACCTCAACACACAAATAGCTTCCTCAACGTTGTTTTGGTTAGAGGGATGTTGTCAAAAACTCTCAGATGATATGACAACCAAGCGACCATTCCCACGGCCTAAAATTATTCATTATCAAACACACCCACTTTTTTATCACAGAGCTTCCTTTTGCCATCCCAATGCTGTTATAAAGAACAAAGAGAAGCGTGACTCATTATCAATTCTACGTGTTCAACAAACATATACCCGCTGCCTTTCTGTTAATTAACTCTTGATGATACTAAAGATGAAGTACTCTATTCCTAACATTATATCCCACCCTCACTGTCTTCAAAAACCTTTAAGATCTTTTTGGTGGTACCCTGAAATCCTCAACCAAAGGCATCGATCAAAAAAAAGATTACACATAAACTATCTAGAGTTTGAACCATTCATTCAATATACTTGTCCAAAGCTAATGGAACGCTTCCAAAACCGCAATTCAAAAATTTCTCACACTGTCTTCCAAAAAATCCTCTAGAATAATGTGGAACACGCCGATATTAGGTTGAGAAGTGATCACATGTATCTGAACTTCTATATCCACTAAACACCGAAAAGGACCTCTTCAAATATAATGTTTGAGAGTCATCATAGATATAAATGTGTTCTGAATCTCTGTGTTGTTGCTTTTATTCAACCCACGCCACAATTTGAACAATATCTTGTGTTGATATTCCCGCTTTACTCAACTCAGGTCATAAAGTCAGCCTGAAAGATCCCCACCCTTGCTTTGCAGACTGCTATGAGGCCCAACGCTCCACCCGCACTGTCCATTCTGCGGCCCGCTCCCACCTCGTTTTTGCGGTGCTCACCAAAATTGCCACCTTGACAGCTACAAGCTTGCGGACCTACAGTAACGTTGTGGTTGGGATTAGAACTGGTGCACTTTATCCCATTCCTGAACCCTTTTAAACTTTTTGTGCACGAGAGCGTTTAGAAAGAATCAATGGCTAACACGCCGTATTGTGACCTTGTTGGCAGCCTCCTCCTCTACCTCTTTGTTGCAGTTCGTCCTGACATTTTCTCTAGTGCAGTTAACCAGCTGTGCCGCTTCATGGCTCACTCCAGTCAAAAAATGGCGTGCTTCCAAACACGTCCTGCTTTATTTGAAGGGCATCGAGTATCAGCTTTGGTTATCGTATGATTGGACGGCAACCCCCAGTCTTCAGAGGTTCCACACTACTCTCTCTCCACTTCTTGGACTCGCAGATGCTAACTGGGCTGGATTAAATCATTGTCGTTCAGCCATCGGATATGTTACAATATGTGCTGTGAGGTAATCTCCTGGAAAAGTCAACTACAACCTACCGTCGCGCTCTCCACGCGTGAGACTGAGTATATGAGTTTGTCCAAACTAGGGGCTTAGAATGTCATATGCAGGCTACAGTATACACCTACCGTTCTCTTGGGCGATAACCAAGGCGCCAACGTTATCACTTCCCACTCCTCCGTCGACAATAAACGCTTCATACAAATATATATTTGTCATCATTTTATTCGGATCGTGTTGCGTTAAAGGAGATTTCTATTACATACCTCCCTACCAAAGAGATGATCGCTGATGGCAATGTATCACGACAGATTAAATGGAACAAATAGCGTTAATATGTATTTCTGAAGAAATTGTAAATTAGATATATCGATAGTGAGAAAATAAAAAAGAGAGAGACAATCCACTGCAGAAGGAGCGTGGGTTTTAAGGGTGGCCTCCAAAATCTTAAAGTCTCCTAGCCGAAGACAATCTTTGGAACAAAAACTTCTATATATAATCAATCATGGAAAAACTTAGGCGTCTAAATGTTGTTTTCACTGTGCATACTGAACGGTCGACGGCATTCAAATCAAACTTTACACACTATGTTCTGTTGCAGCTGGCTACAAATGATATACCATTGGACTCAATGGAGTCATTTTTCATGAGTTATTTAAGCCTAACCCAAACATACCTTGTAGTGTCTTCATCGCTCATTATGGACCTCTTATTCATTAAATAGACTTTTCCTTTCGTTTAAGCCAGATTTTTCGAATAAAGCTTTGTTCCTTTTCTGTGTCGACGCTTGTAAAAGAGGATGTAAACTTCAAAGCGTTGTTCCCGCCAAGAAAGTTACGGTGAACGGAAAGATTCCAAAATTCTATAACCAGCTATAGATTACTTACGTTGGAATGTATAGGGCTTTGAACGATGACTTTACACCCCCATTTCGTCGTAAAAGAGTGCTTTCCCTTGCCAAGCGTCTTCGTGTTAAAGGTGTTTATTTGTATTAAGCCTTCATTTATATTGCGACATTTCTGTTTGTTCACTGTTAGTCTCTGTTCCTTACCGTCGATTTATGTTGTATTATCATCTTCGATTTATGTCTCTTTAGTTTTTTTTTTCAATTAACCAGATATCAATTCTGGAAGTTAAGGAGTCAAAGGAAAGAGGCTAATAAGATTGAGTTGTCCAAAACAAAACAAAATCAACGCGTTGATTTTTTATTGAATTCACTTTTAAGTTTATAATACTTTCGTTGATTTATTATTAACTTTACGTTGATTTTACAATTGATAAAATTTACAACCAATGTTAAAAACTCAGTGAAATTCCCACTGGGCGGTCCGTTTCAATGACAAAAGAATTCAAGAAAACGGAGACGCCGTCTTTTATTCCAGTCATCATTTCACTCGTGAACTCTCTCCCTTTCATTCTCTCCTTGAAAAACTCTCCCAATGCATCATCTCTCTTTTTAACTAACTCAACCTCCTCCTTCACCTCTCTTGCTTTTCTCACTTCCCTTTTATGCAATATTGCCATCATATCCTCCGACATACCCTCCACCCTCAACTCGGTCGCCTTCATCATCTCCAGCCGTCCCCTCACAAACCTTGCATATATACTCTCTTCATGTGTTTCTTTGTACTCCTCTGCAGTTGGATCCAAAGTTCGAATCATAGCCCACCTCGCACCACCCCGTAGCTTAAAGAATGGTGGAATGGGCTCTTCCCACTTTTGAGCTACAAGGCCTCAACCTGGCCCCAGTCGTTGAAACCAGTCATCCACAGAAGTTTTAACGGTCCCTCCTCTGCAGCCTCACTGTAAGGATGTGGGGCACCATCCATCGTTATCACCTTCATGCAAGTCACATGTATCTTCAAATAACTCTCTAACTGCAAATTTTGCAAAATAGCTGCATACCCGTCCTCCCCATACTGTCGTTTAAGATGATCAAGATACAAGTCATTCATGCGAAAGTTTCCTAAGCACTTGTTGAACTCATTGAACCATGCCGATATGAACCGGCCGTTCGGTATCGACGCCACGAACCAACTCTCAATGACAGGGTTTGCCGGATCCTTAGTGAAATCACCCAAATGATATGCGAATCCTTCGGAACCATTTTCTTCTTGCCGTTCCATTAAGTAGTCAAAACTGCCTGTCACAATACTGGATGCATCGAGCCATATTCCTCCATGCTCCATGATAACTGCCAGACGGATCCAGTCCGCCATATACATCGGCCACATGTCGCCAAAATTACTTGGCCTCGGCGTGTTGATGTACTGAGAGATGGTGTCGAGGGTTATGATGGTGACGGTGTAATCAGGATTGTGGAGTTTCCAACCTGATATACAGTCAAGAATAAATTTGTCGAGGTTCTTATCGTTCCAAAACGTCCAGATGAGTTTGGGAATAGATGGATGGGTGGGCTTTTTCTCTTTGTGAATACAGTCACTGACGGTGCTCTCTCATTCTTCAAGCAAAGTTCCTCTGCGACACCCCACTCGACCTTATTTCCCCCCAAAATGCATTTTAGACTGTCAGAAGCCATCTTGATTATTGACGGCGACGTGCCTGCACGATCGTCATTGTCGATTAACGAGATGCTCTTGAGTTCCGCAAGAACGATGATGCATAATCCAATGAAGATGGCACACAAGAGGTACTTGATCCCCGAATTGGAGAAGGTCTTGCGAGCTCGTTTCATATTTGCAGGAGATATGTGATAAGTCCGATAAGGGTGTAATCTCTTTAACATAATGTTTAGGATTTAGCAATGGAGATTTAAGATCTAATGAGCATACCAAACTTCGAGGTCTACAACCGTCACTGAACTGAACCGAACAAAAGATGTTTGGTCAATTGTCAAATATTTGACAACCCACCCTTGTGTAACCGCCAAAGGACTGGGGGAATTAAAGCAAAAGCTGATATATAGATTAAAGTGACCATTTTTGTGTTATATTTGAAGCAGCTACAAAATAAAACAGGATCTCAAAAATACGTGAAAAGCCTTAATATAGATGTAGAGAAGGGAAAAGCAAATTATGTGGCATGCACGACAATCGGTACCAAAGCCCAGATTCAGAATTAAAGAAAGGGAGGAAAGCAACAGCTTATCCTTGAAAAAAAACCTAAGAGTAGATAAAAGCTCAGCCTACTACAAAAACGAAACAAACACCGACGACAAACATTCCAACGACTTAAGGCGTATAATAAATCACCTTCAACCTCCTACAAGCTCCCTTCACCCCCTCCATCTCCTCCCTACTCAAAAAATACCTCCCCGCGCCTGCACTGCTGAGAGCAACTCCTGCGACCGACATCCCTAACGTCCTCAACATCCTTAATTTCGGCAACCATTCCATTAATTGCACGAACGTGACGCTCGCAGGAAGGTGAGCAAGAGTATCCAAGTTGGGACAATACATGGATAAAGTTTCAAGCACACGCGGAGTGATGTGACGGTTTGAGATGGGGAGCGCGAGATGGATAAGGCGTTGGTTGAGGGTGCGGGCGAGGATGTTGATGGAGGTGTCGAGAAGGTCGGTGGCGGAACCGAGGTGGAGATGGGTAAGGTTGGTGCAGCGTTTGACGAGGACGATGAGAGATTGGTCAGTAACCTGTTGCAAAAAGTTAAGTCAGCTCGAAAGTCGAATATAATTTGAAACGAAATAAGAAGAAAAATTTATAAGAATAAATATAAATAAATATTAACAGTTGTAAAAAAGGGATATGATATGTACCAGACGTCCGTCAACAATATCCAACTCCTCCAGCTCCACACAATGTTCAGCGAGCGCCATTATGGGTCCGGGCCCAAAAATCGGTACCTCTACCGCCACTAGTCTCGGCAACATTGAAAAGGCCGTCGCTGCAATAACATCAGTATGCGGGGTTGCAATCGACGCAGAAAGTCCTGACGGCGATATTCTCAGCCTTTTTAAATTCGAAAAATGCACGACAATATCAAGCAGAGAGGCAAGACGGCCTACTCCATCGAGTTCAAGTTCCTTCAGATTCAAAGAGAAGTTAAGATGGAAAGGAGAGGGGGTTGCCGTGAGGGGGAAGGTGGCGGCGAGAGGAAGTGCCTCTGCATCCGCGGTCGGGGTGGGAGGTGTCCATGATTCCGGGGACGTGGAATGTGCAATTGCGGCTTGTAACCTTGCTGCTTCGTGAAACAAAACGGCAGGGTCGAATTGTGACGGAAGGTCGATAAGGCACAGCCGTTGTAGACCAGGATTGGTCGCGAGAACGCTAGCAAGTACGGAAATGTTGGTAAAATTGCCAATGCGGAGAGACTCTAAGCTGGCTAAATGCGTTGCGGCAGCTGTTAGGGTCTCGGTCATTCCGACGGGCCAGTCAAGAGAAAGCATATTGAGGTTTGGATTGGAGGTGACCACAAGTGACAGTGCTTCGTTAAACCTCCTTACAGCAGATTCCAAAGGCATGGAGGAATCTCCGCTCCCGTTACGATTCAAAGGGAAACTACCACCAGGTCCAGAAAATGAATTAGAATGGTCAAAATCCGAAGGTCCAAGCTCGTGTGATGAAGGACCAAACGCATTTGATCCAGAATGACCGATGGATGGTACGGCACCGTGAGCAAGCCCCGGTGGAGCAACACCATTGGAACCACGGAGCGAAAGTCCAAGCCATTCAAGCGCAAAAGTGAGGAGTCTGGCCTTATACGCCTTTGCTATAGCTTCAATCCCACGGTCGGTAAAGCAAGCATACCCACCCACGGCTCGTATTCTTAGGTGTCTTAAATCGAGGCAGTGAGTAGTAACTGCGAGTAAGCCTTCATCGCCAAACCTTCCGGCCGGCATAGTGCTGGACACGATGGACAGGGCTTTCAGGTACGGACAAGCTCGAGAGACGACCCAAAGGTCCTCATCGTTCAAAGTAGGATAGTCACAGTTGAATGCCGTCAGTCTTGAGCAGCCTTGGAGGAATCGACGGAGTCCTTGAAGACGGCCAAAATCGTGGGGATGGGTGGAGGACATGGAGGTAGCTGAGGATGGACTTGGGGAGCGGTGACCATCGCGGCTCCTACTACGGGGGAGAAGGGCGTCAGCGGGAACGGAACCCATAGCAACTTGGATAGGGGAGCCATTGATCGGCGAGGAGGTGATTGGGGCAATTCGTGGGGATGTGGAGGGACTTGGGAGGGAGGCTGGCACAAAAGGATTGGGTGCTGGCTCCGACGGGAAGCCGAGGAGAGATGCGCGGTATGTAGGGGTGAGGATCTGAAGCTCCGTAAACTGCTGACGGTAGTCGTGAAACAGCGACCGTGGCCGCGCAAACAAAATTCTTAGTTGCTCCCCTATGAATTCACAGATAACAACGATTCAGCAATGTGCTCACATAAGAAAGAGAGACCATGACGGCCATAGAATCAAAAGAGAGTGTATATCACATACAATTATCCGTCCATATGGTCTTTTGACGCCATACAAAAGCAATGGCACTTCGAAAGTAGGTTTTGGAGACCAGAACGCATTGCATCAAGTCGTCTGTGGAGTCCACCCATTTAAAAATCAAGTCCAGCAATTCAATAGGCATTGATCCCGCGGCAGCTGTAGAACTCGGTGAACCACGTAGAACAGGAGCATTAAAGGTTACTCCAGTCGGGAAGGACAACGAGGAGGACGGGGTGTGGAGGGACACTGAAACAGAGTGCTCAGATTCTGAATCTGTTGAGAAAGATTGCCGCGACCATGACATGGCATCATCCTTGTTGTTGCTCACAGAGCTGAGATGATGCTCTCGAGAGAAGACGTCCCGCTGCAGGGGCGGCTCTGGAGGAGTCCGATGGTTCTCTGGCGTCATTCCTCACAAATTGAGAGAGATGGCCCTGGCCAATCATATGAAATCTTTTTCGTCATCTTCGCTAGAGATTTTAAGACGAAAAAAAAAAAAGGAGAGCTTGCGAGAACCTCTGTGAGCCTAAGAGCAGCCCACTATCTCTCATTACCACGGCCCTTGCTCACCCCCCCCCACTCACTCACTCTCAAAAATCGTCGCTCGTCAAACATTAAAGCTATAATGCGCTCCGCTGCCCCCGCCTGCTTGCGGGCTGCCGCTTCCACATATGCTGCTCAAGTCCGTCGCGGATTCTCTTCAGTTGCATCATCTAGACATCACATTCACACCGTCGCCATCCCTTCGCGCCTCACAACTCTCTCCGTCGCATCTGCATCTCGTCTCCTCATTGCTTCCCAACAGCGTCGTGATTATCAGGCTGCCTCTGTTCAAAATGGCCGCTACAGCTTCCAAAACGATCACTCTGAAAAGGTTTGTAACTCTTTTATTTCCGTCTGCATTCTTGCTGGTGGAAACTTACCTATCTATTGTTACTCATTCGGATGTATACCCGCAGGAAACGATCGTCAAGCTTCTTTATAACATTGGTTCCCGCAAGGAGGTTGAGCAATACCTCCGTCACTTTTCTTCCGTTGAATCCCAGAAATTCGCCGTCATTAAGGTTGGCGGCGCCGTCCTCACAGATGAACTCGCCACGCTTGCTTCTTCTTTAACCTTCCTTAACCGTGTCGGTCTATACCCTATCGTCGTTCATGGTGCAGGACCACAACTAAACGACCTGCTTGATCGCGCCGGCATTGAAGCACAGTACCATGAAGGAATCCGCATTACCGACGAAAAGACTCTTGCCATTGCCCGAAGGGTCTTTCAAGAAGAGAACCTGAAACTCGTTGAGGCAAGTCAAAATCTTTAGGAGATCTGCAACTTGATTCTCCATCTCTCGCAGTGCTGACCAAATCTTTAGGCTCTTGAGGCTCTTGGCACCCGTGCTAGGCCCATCAACGGTGGAGTTTTTACCGCTGAATACCTTGATAAAGACCGTTACAATCTCGTCGGTAAGATTGTTGCCGTCAACAAGGAGCCCATTGAGTCGTCGATTCGAGCGGGAGCACTTCCAATCCTTACCTCCCTTGCCGAGACCATTGATGGTCAGATTTTGAACGTCAACGCTGATGTGGCTGCCGGAGAGCTTGCGAGCGTCCTTGAGCCCCTTAAGATTGTTTATTTGAACGAAAAGGGGGGTCTTTTCCACGGTGAAACTAAGGAGAGGATAGATGTCATAAACCTTGACGAGGTTCGTGTTTAGTTTTTTTGTTCTTGACCATTTTTCCTGATGTTGGCGCTGAACTTTTCTCCCACTCTTAGGAGTACGACGAGTTGATGAAGCAGCCCTGGGTTAAGTACGGCACAAAGCTCAAGATCCGCGAAATCCATGACCTTCTTATGAGGCTTCCTCGCTCTTCCTCCGTTTCCATCATCTCAGCAGAGCACCTTCATAAGGAGCTCTTTACGCACTCTGGGGCCGGCACCTTAATCCGTCGCGGCCACCGCATTTTTAAGCACAGCAAAGCTGGTGATATAGACGCTGACCGTCTCCGCAACCTACTAAGTCAGCACGACCCCGCTATCGTTGAAGGATCGACCAGCGTATCTGCCTACCTCAAATCTTTGGAAAGCCGCAATGTCTTCCTTTATGGAGACATGGGCTTTGACATCTTTGCCTCTGTCCTTGCTCCCCCCACTGCCGACGGCGTTAACGTCCTTGAGAAGTTTGTTTCGACCAAGAACGCTGTGCTTAACAACGTAACCGACAATGTTTGGTCGATGATCAAGAAGGACTTTAACAATCTCGCATGGATTGCCCGTCGTGATGACCCTAACAAGGCATGGTTCTTTGAACGCGCTGATGGGTCTGTTTCTGAAGGCAACTACACTCTCTTCTGGTACGGTATTGAGGACCTTGATCTCATCAAGAGTCTTGTTGCAAAGTACCTCGTCTCAGATGCCTCGAGGTCCGTCATCTCTTTTGGTAGCCACGACTCTGTTGAGAACTCAGCCAAGGCATCTGGACCTTCCGGTGTCCGCAAGTACTCTACTTCTGCCCGCTCTACTCAAAAGTCTGGAACTTTCACTCAGTTCCAATCTCCCCGTCCTCCCAAGACATCATCGAGATCCGGTACCTCTTCATCTCGCCCTTTTTCACAGCAGCGTCGCCATTTTTCCGCTGAGACCGCTCAGGGCAAGAACCGTACCATCGGTATTATTGGGGCGCGCGGCTACACTGGCCAAGAGCTTATCAGCATGATTGACTCGCACCTAACCTCCGCCTCACCCACGTCGGCTCTCGTGAACTTGCTGGCAAGCCCGTTACTGACTATAAAAGCTCTGAGGTTCTTTACAGCCAGATCGGTCCTGACAGTCTCGCTGATGAGGACAAGGCCAATGTGGATGTGTGGGTGCTCGCCCTTCCCAATAATCTCTCCCGCCCTTTTGTTGAAAAGCTTAACGAGCTTAAATCGAAGGCTGTCATTGTAGACCTCAGCGCCGATCATCGTTTTACCAGCGTCTGGACCTATGGGCTTCCTGAGCTTTACGGTAACCGTGAAGCGATTGCCAACTCCAGGCTTATTTCTAACCCTGGCTGCTACGCCACGGGATCTCAACTCGCCATCGCACCCCTCGTTGAGGCTGGTCTGATCAACCCCGCCCGCCCGCCCACTGTGTTTGGTGTTTCTGGATACAGTGGCGCCGGTACCACCCCTTCCCCCAAGAACGATGTCAAGAACCTTGAAAACAACTTGATCCCCTATGCTCTCACCAACCACATTCATGAACGCGAAATCTCGCACCACCTCTCCTCCCTCTTTCCTGCTGCTGCCGCTTCATCCGAAGATGCGCTCGCCGTCTCTTTTATCCCTCACGTTGGTGAATTCTTCCGCGGCATCTCCCTCACCATCAACATCCCCCTCGCTACATCGGGCGCTACGGCCAAAGACCTCCGTGCCATTTTCGCGGACAGGTATCGAGGCGAACGCTTGGTGAGGGTGCTTGAGGAAGGCGATATTCCTGAAGTCAAGCACATTCAAAAGAAACACGGTGTGGAGATTGGAGGCTTTAAGGTTCATTCGAGTGGACGGAGGGCTGTGGTTGTTGCGACCATTGATAATTTGTTGAAGGGGGCGGCGACACAGGCGTTGCAGAATGTGAATATTGCGTTGGGGTTGGAGGAGTATGCGGGGATCCCTGTTGATCCTATTTTTACTGATGGTATTTAGTTGGTGCACTTTACCCCTTTCTTGCCATCTCTATATTTGATGTTTAAGCGTCAACTTCAGCTTTCTACATTGTTGCTTTTCCTTGTGGCCCTACGATGGCAAATTTCATCTTGGCCGTTAACTTTTGCTCTTGTTTTTTTTCCAACTTCATATAGATTCTGTCTTTGTTTTCTCATTTTAAGTAAGGTGTATTTGACTTTTTTCATTTGCCTTTACGTTTTTACTAGCAATTTAGCATGTCATATTTTGACTGTTTACTATTTGTGCGTATGTTTGGTTTGACGAAAGCGGCCCGTTGCTTAGTGTGGTGTTAGAAAGGGAATTGCAGACTATGGGTAATAACAATTGATTTGGCCCTTGTACAAAGCTTGTTCCGGAGCCCGAAGACGCCACGATGCACACTTATCACTGCGACCGGCGGGTGAAGAGCTTAAAGTTCCTGTCACACAACACAAGGCCATTTCAAAATATTTATACTCGCAATTGTATGTCAAATATACGCGAATATTGCATTAAACAAATTCCCTTGTTTCAGTGCCTATATATTTGGGGGATTTTGTCTGTTAAAAATACGTCAAAATACTCGAACTACTATAAAACAAATTAACGTTCCAGCCAAGTTTATCGGTTTGCTTAGAGTTGAAAGGTTCATCCAGGGTAGGCCGTCATCATATTTTTTCTGATACCAATTGATGGTTGTTTTCTGATTCTTCACGGTAGGAACGTGTGGCGATTCTATTGTCTTGAAATAGGTTGGACTATTGTCTTAGAGATACGTTCAATACGTATATAGATTGTATAATGCAAAGTTGATGTGGGAGGGAGAAGAGGGGGAGAGAGTCTGTAAATCATGTCTCCTGCAGGACGATGCGTCGTTTTTTAACGGCGGGCATGATGATGAGTGCTTCAGTATAAGCTCTTTTCAGGACGGCATTGCACGTAGTGGAGGTTCTTGAGCGTTTAATTACATTTAATGTCATGGCGCCAGTTGTGTTAATGGTATGGTATTCAAACGCAACACATTCATAAACTAGAGCGTGGTTAGCGTGTAAAAGAAAAGTGTTGGAAGGGGTTGAAAGATTGGGTTTGTTAATGAAGCGGTATTATAAAGACAAAGGGGTGCCACAGACCTTTCAACGCTAAGGTACCGACGTCTTGGTTAAATAAGCACACGTCATTCCCGACATAAGCAAAAGAGATGCGGGTAAGTGGTTATGGATCCTGTTTGTATAGGCAATGTTGATGCCGCATATGGCTTACTTTCTGTTGCAGCAGGTTGACCGCTTAGTTGTACAGGATTTATTGGTTCACGAGTCTTGAAAGAATCAGAAGCGTGAGGAAGCGGCGTCTGCCGCTAGGGGAAGCGTTTCACTTTAAGAACGCGTAGAAAAGGCAAAGTGTTTTATTGAATAAAATGTATGGTACTGTAACTCTGTAAAAGTAATAACGCGAAATACACGTTAAGAGTTTAAAGTTGATATTCAAAGAGTTTATTCAAGTTCACCTAATCACAAAATTCGGGTTTTATAATGCTATTGCTGTGTGAATGGGACTACAAAGAATCTGTTGGTGACGTTGGTTAATGGGGAGGGGAATGTTACCGAATCAAGAAGGAGTGTTCCCAAATCAAGAAGTGATGTGGATATTCATAGGATCAGTATACAACTATTTCAATAGTAAGTTCTCCTCTTTTGTCTACATCATCTTTATAGTCAGTAACTTTTATCTTCTTTCTTTTTTTGCAACAGTAATACTTCGAAAAAAGCAATTGATGATTACGCCTCAACATGGGATATAAGTAAATATACCCGCCAACATGGGATTTAACGGAACTCGACGGGCTTAGGTAAAATATCCTTATGAGTGTTGAGATGAACTTAGAATAAATTCGTTTGATTCCGACTTAGGGTTTTGGGGCCCATAAAATATTCACTTGATTTTATTCAATAAACTCTTTGCCTTGGGTTGAGCTAGAAAAACCCATGACGCATAAATCCAACAATGAGCCATTGGCCATTTGAATAATATAATTCTTTACAGACCTCCTTCCAGACACAAAAACCCGTAAGCGCGTTATAGGTAAGAAGAAAAGACGGCGCTCTGCCTCTCCGCAACGCGTAAATGCGCTATAGGGTGAGAGAAAAACCAGAAAACAAAGAAAATAAGGAGAAAAACGCGTAAAACACAAAACGCGCTAAATATATACAAGAAAATGAGCGACGACGCGTCTGTTCCCACCACAATTGACGCGTCCCTCCACTAAGTCCGCCATCCTACCACACAGGTACAAACACAACCACAAGGTAACTAAAATTGACCCTATTCACTGAATAGATCCCATCGCGCGGCGCGTCACGCTCATCACACGTCGTGTAACGTCATAGGCCCATTAAGCCATGCAAGTATCAACGCGTCATGACGCGTCCCAAACCTCGTCAAAAATCCCACGACCCCCCACAGACACGAACATTCCCCCACAAAGGAGAGGCCATTGTCCGTCGTCAATACGACTGCGGATGAGGGGTTTGGGATTACAAGGGGATTTGACGGACCCTCAAGGGTGGATATTGGTGAAGAATGAATTGTCAAACTAAGAAATAGGGGGCACAGTAAAAGTTGAACTTAGACTTTCTCAATAATCTTGTTAAAAAAGTCGTTGAAGGTTATTAAAAATCAATGCCATCACCAGGCTGTCGTGTGAAGACCTTAGCAACGCTCTGCCTCAGGGCCATGAGCCATGACATCATTTATTCAACGAATGAGCACCGAAGCCAGTATCTCGACTGTTGGGAGGTCAACCCGGAATGCGCCCCGTTCTTTGCAAAGCTCAATTACAGCGCTATTTCCAAAGTCATTCAGCATGGCGCTCCTCCTCCTGAATACGCCACCTTGTGGCAGGTAGATAGGCATCTGGATGATGCCGAGTTGCGGGCTCGCAAGGACTTTGCTTCCAACAACGTTGGAGCTGAATTGCAGGATCCATACTATATGCTGCAGAATGTGTTTGAGTTCGATGGATTGGCGTGGGAGAGGGTGCGTGTGCCGACGGAAGAAAACGGATTGTTTTTTACGTTTAAATCGGCATTGGATGTCTGTAAAAGAGGTCCAACAACGGTGTCGTCGCTTGCGGATTTTAAACGTAACTGGAATTCTTTTACACATGGCATGTTCCAATACGTCAACTTTGATAATGTTTTTGTGGGAGGTGGTAGCGTTCTAGCAGCTCTTCAGCCGTCTCTGGAACAAGTCAAAACGGGGGAATATGCGAACTCCGATGTTGATGTTTTTATATATGGCCTGCCGTTGGAAGACGTAAGGAGGAAGGTTATTGAGATTTACAAGGCCATAGCGACGGCTGTCAACGGGAATATGGATTTTGATGCGGATGACGTGAACTTAGATCCCAACATTCGTTTTCTGCTTGGTAGGCTCCACGTTGACAACATTTTGTCTACAATGTGACTCATTGCTTATCTTCCATCTTTCTTTTATCTGACACGTAGAGCACGATCTCCTTTTAGTTCGAACTTTGCGAACCCTTGCCATCGTGGGTGAGTATCCTCGCCGTCAAATTCAAATCATTTTTCGGTTATATCGATCCCCAGCCGAGGTTCTTATGGGGTAATATATGTTACTTAAGTTCATCCCCTAAAATAATTCATATTCAGTTTTGATATTGATAGTTGCTGCGTTGGATACAATGGAATGAATGTTTTCGCCCTTCCACGCGCACTTCGAGCTCTCACCCGTCGCTACAATCTCGTAGATATGACCCGCCGATCTGCGAGCTACGAGTTTCGTCTCTTCAAATACTCTCAACGTGGATTTGCTGTCGCAGATCCAATGGCAGAGGAATCCCGCGTCTATCGCGGTCGCGTCATTGAAACAGCAAAGGGTCTTGCGAAGCTTCTGACTTTGGAGGCAAAAACCGGACAGCTGATTTTATCTGATGATGAAGATGAGATTTCGGGCTTTACTAAGCTTGTTGACGGGGATCTAACTTTGGAGTCGCTGGGACGGACGGTGCAGAAGCAATATGAGTTATCTGATTACCAAGTGGTCAAGATTCCTTACGGAATAGATTGGCGGTTGGATGATATCGTAGAGTTTTTGATTTGTATTCATGAAAAGATCCAGCAACAGTTAAGTGCCTCTTTTTGGGTTTCTTTGTGAACAGATTTTTGCGGATTAAAACTATGAAGCTCACCACGTCTCTATCTTTTTGTTCAAATTCACTTCTTCACCGACACTTCAGCCTTGATCCTCGTGGAATAGAGGACAAGAGCAATATTGGAAAAACCGCGGTTTTGAATACTCCTTTCATATTCACCATAAACAACATATTTAAATGTCTTGACGCAAAGCTTTCCCCGCTTTACGGTGAAGGCGACCCTGACCCACCTCCCCACATTGGCTTTGAGAAGTCCTGGTTGACAAAGAACCCTGGCATGCAGCTGCTCACTGGAAGTTTTGAACCTGTTAATTCGACTTGGGAAGAATGGCTGGAGGATGCTTATGCTTGTGTGATTGTTGAAGCTTTGCAAGAATGGAGTCGAAATTATTCACCTCAGTGCACCTCGATTGGCTGAGTGAGGAGGAGGAGATGGAAGAAGACGCATCTGCTTACAATGAGTTTTGCTGAAAGTGCGAACTATGATGAAGCGATTTTTGGGGCTAGTATTGCTTTTCCTAGCGTTGCTTTTTGAAACTGCCGGCGCATCTGCTTTTACCTCTGGATTTTTTTTTCTTTTTTTGGTGTCGTGTCGACATCACTGCGCGCTAGTTGCTTTGCCTTTTCTTTCTCACTGCGTGTCTATGTTTTTTTGGCGATAATTAAATATTGATGTATCCTTTATTCCTGATCTCCTGTTCTGATTTTTTATCTCTTGCAACTGCTGCCACCGTAAAAGATATCATTTTGCATTGCAACTTATCATGACCCAAAGACACTCGAGGAGATGGAAGAACACAGCAAAGGCTCGATTATACAAAAGATCCAATCTCTTAACCCTGCGATAACCAACGGTGGCCTTAAAATACCTAGCCATACGAGCAGTCGAGCGGGGAATGAATACAGGGAAACCGTAAATTCCTTTCGTAAGAAGAGACATTTTCTACACGTACCTCTCTAAACACGTATGTATGTACCAACAGCCATCGTTGCGGCATCAAGTTCATTTTCTTCTTCCTCATGGCCTCCCTTTCACACCACGCTGCCTTCTTAATGAGACTCCCAGTAGTCATCGCCTCCATCGCCTTATGGGCTCTCAGTCCCGTATCCTCTGCACCGTTGCCAGCAGTCAATCATGAGTCCCTCGCCATCCTGTCTGAAGCTGCCGCCTTCGTGTCTTCCAAAGACTCTTTTCAAGCTGGAGAGATTGGAGTTGGCAGGCTCAATGGATATGATTTCGACGCCAACGACCTTGACGCCAGCTCCTTTGGTGGAGAGGATCTCAATGCTGATGAACTTGACATCTTCGATATTGATGCCATCGACCCCCAAGAGATTGGCAGTGAGTCTTCATAAGCTTGTGTGACAATACTGATACTTTGAACTTACCATCCAACAAAGCTGACGTCAACGCAGTCGCATCCGATAAACTTGATTTTGACGAACTCGCCACGGAAGATCTGGCAACCAATGAGCTTGCCACCGAGGAGCTCGACGTGACTGACGTCGCCGCCCAAGAGACCGTCCAGAGGCTTGTCCGTCGTTCCCGCACCAATAAAAACCCAGCCCGAGGCGTCGCTGCCAAAAGGAACGCTAAGAAGAGAGCCACCGCAAGCAAGAAAGCTAGGACACAGAGAGCTGCCAAGAAAGTTGGGGCGACAGTCCAGACTTCAACAGCGAAAAGGAAGGCCACTGCCGCAGCTCAGAGCTTTGCAAACAAGCATATTGGTAGCCAGAGCAGGAGGGCTTTTGAACAAGAAAGAAAGCACGGCTCAGAAAGTTGGTCGATTTGCCAATGCGGCTTCTTCGGCTTTAGGGACTGTTGGATCCCGGCTCAGAAAGTTGGTCGATTTGCCAATGCGGCTTCTTCGGGCCGTCGCCGCTCCTATAGTCTTCTCGCCCCAATTGCTGCGGCTGGCGCTGGTATCGCGGAGGTTGCCTCAGCTGGCGCTTCGCTTATAGGTTCCGCCGCAAACAAGCCTCACAGGGTCAAGGTCAGGAAGGAGATCAGGAGCCGTGGTGGCGGGCGGGCCGTGACTGAATGCATGAAGCAAGGGTATAGAAGTGTAAAATTGTGATCAACATTGCGTTAATTGGAAGCGGGTTAGTGACGATCTCTGCATTAAGAGCTTAACATTGTTACTTGGAAAACATGCTGGGAGAAATTGAATGGGGAAATGTGTGGGTAAAGTGTGAGCGGGAGGAGAACGATGAGGATAGTGAAAATTGGAGAAAAGTTGTGTTTGACATCCGTTGGTGTTAAAAAAGCGTCGTTATTTTTTAGGGGGAAGGGAAGGGTGTCTGGTTTGTTGTCATTGCGAAGAACAATAAAACGAGGCATGGAAAAAATTCGGTGACGCGACAGGATGTGGATGGTGAGGGGTTGGGAACGACGATGGTGGTGAAAATTGGAGAGAAGTTGTGGTTTTGGGTTCAACGAGGGCAATGGGATATGAGTATGATACCATAGGGTTAATACCATGGATAGGAAATTGATTGAAATATATTCAAAAGAGGCCGCCGACGAGATAAAAAGAGTGTAGAAACCGTCTGTGAAAGAACATGATAATGTTCACACAAAGAACGAGTATGTTAGAAAATGAAGGGGTTCACAAAGAACGATAATGGAAGAAAATCAAGAGCTTCACACAAAGAACGAGAATGGATGAACATGGCGGGAAGATGAAAGTGTGAAAATAAATGAAGTCGTCGACGAGATAAAAAGTGTAGAAAACCGTGTGTGAAAGAAAAATGATGGTGTTCCAACAAAGAACGAGTATGTTAGAAAATGAAGGGGTTCATAAAGAACGAGAAATGAAAGAAAATGAAGAGCTTCACACAAAGAACGAGAATGGATGAACATGGCGGGAAGATGGAAGTGTGGAAATAACTGAAGCTGCCGACGAGATAAAAAGAGTAGAGAAAACCGTCTGTGAAAGAACATGATGGTGTTCCAACAAAGAACGAGAATGGAAGAAAAATGACGGAATTCACAAAGAACGAGAATTGGAAGAAAATGAAGAGGTTCACACAAAGAACGAGAATGGATGAACATGGCGGGAAGATGGAAGTGTGAAAATAAATGAAGTCGTCGACGAGATAAAAAGAGTAGAGAAAACCGTCTGTGAAAGAAAATGATAATGTTCACACAAAGAACGAGAATGGATGTAAAATGACGGAGTTCATAAAGAACGAGAAATGAAAGAAAATCAAGAGGTTCACAAAAGAACGATAATGGATGAACATGGCGGGAAGATGGAAGTGTTATAATAAATGAAGCCGCCGACGAGATAAAGAGAGTGTAGAGAAAACCGTGTGTGAAAGAAAATGATGGTGTTCCTCCAAGACCGAGAATGGATGAAAAATGACGGAGTTCACAAATAACGAGAAATGGAAGAAAATGAAGGGGTTCACACAAAGAACGAGAATGGATGAACATGGCGGGAAGATGGAAGTGTGGGAAAAAAATAAAGCCGCCGACGAGATAAAGAGAGTGTAGAGGAAACCGTCTGTGAAAGAACATGATAATGTTCACACAAAGAACGAGAATGGAAGAAAATGACGGAATTCACAAAGAACGAGAAATGAAAGAAAATGAAGGGTTTCAAGCAAAGAACAAGAATGGATGAACATGGCGGGAAGATGGAAGTGTGGAAATAAATGAAGCCGCCGACGAGAAAAAGAGAGTGTAGAAAACCGTGTGAGGAAGAAAAATGCTGATGTGCCGAAAAAGAACGAGAATGGAAGAAAAATGACGGAATTCACAAATAACGAGAAATGGAAGAAAATCAAGAGCTTCACACAAAGAACGAGAATGGATGAACATGGCGGGAAGATGAAAGTGTGAAAATAATTAAAGCCGCCGACGAGATAAAGAGGTGTAGAGAAAACCGTGTGTGAAAGAAAATGATAATGTTCACACAAAGAACGAGAATGGAAGAAAAATGACGGAGTTCATAAAGAACGAGAAATGAAAGAAAATCAAGAGGTTCACACAAAGAACGAGAATGGATGAACATGGCGGGAAGATGAAGTGTGGAAATAAATGAAGCCGCCGACGAGATAAAAAGAGTGTAGAGGAAACCGTCTGTGAAAGAACATGATAATGTTCACACAAAGAACGAGAATGGAAGAAAAATGACGGAGTTCATAAAGAACGAGAAATGGAAGAAAAATGAAGAGGTTCACACAAAGAACGAGAATGGATGAACATGGCGGGAAGATGGAAGTATGAAAATAATGAAGCCGTCGACGAGATAAAAAGAGTGTAGAGGAAACCGTCTGTGGAAGAAAAATGATGGTGTTCCAACAAAGAACGAGTATGTTAGAAAATGAAGGGGTTCATAAAGAACGAGAAATGGAAGAAAAATGAAGAGGTTCACACAAAGAACGAGAATGGATGAACATGGCGGGAAGATGGAAGTGTGGAAATAATGAAGCCGTCGACGAGATAAAAAGAGTGTAGAGAAAACCGTCTGTGAAAGAACATGATGGTGTTCACACAAAGAACGCGAATGGAAGAAAATGACGGAGTTCATAAAGAACGAGAAATGAAAGAAAATAAAGAGCTTCACAGAAAGAACGAGAGTGGATGAACATGGCGGGAAGATGGAAGTGTGAAAATAATGAAGCCGTCGACGAGATAAAAAGAGGGTGTAGAAAACCGTCTGTGAAAGAACATGATAATGTTCACACAAAGAACGAGAATGGAAGAAAAATGACGGCATTCACAAAGAACGAGAAATGGATGAAAATGAAGAGCTTCACACAAAGAACGAGAATGGATGAACATGGCGGGAAGATGGAAGTGTTATAATAAATGAAGCCGCCGACGAGATAAAAAGAGGGTGTAGAAAACCGTGTGTGGAAGAAATGATGGTGTTCCTCCAAGACCAAGAATGGATGTAAAATGACGGAATTCACAACGAACGAGAAATGGAAGAAAATGAAGGGGTTCACAGAATGGATGAACATGGCGGGAAGATGGAAGTGTGAAAATAAATGAAGTCGTTGACGAGATAAAAAGAGTGTAGAGAAAACCGTGTGTGGAAGAAAACAAAGAACGAGAATGGATGAAAAAATGACGTTCACACAAAAAAACGAGAAGAGATGAACATGCCATGAAAAGACAAGAAACAGACACGTTATCCAACGATATAAACGACAACAATAACGTCAAGATTTGAGTGTCTTACGAATGACACGTTTTAAGAGGAACATGAAATCCGTCTGCATACCAGAAACGCGATACGCTCACAAAAGTTGTATTGTTTTGGATTTTAATGTTTTTGATGAGACGACAAAGACGAGGCTTGGAAATGGTTGTGGCTTTGCAAAAACGATCGAGATCGAGTTAATTTTTGGGGTTTTTTTGTGGTGGTAAAGGATGCGTGGAGTTTGGGAAGGTGGGTTGGCGGGATTTAGTGGGGGTGTTGAGTTGGGATGAAGGAGGGGAGAGTGAGGTTGAGCGATAAAGTGTTGGAGAAATGATATGACGTTGACATAGATATGGAAGGAAAGGGTTATAGGAAAGACGGTGATGGTTTTCATATCAGGTTTGACGCATTGTGACGAGACCTAAGAGGTCATCCAAAGTGTTGGGGCTGATGAGAGTGTAGCCATGAAAAGAAAAAAAAAAGTGATGACCACCACCGCGGTGGTTTGAAGGGGTATGAGGTAAAAAGTATGCAATGATGCAATGGCGGTATGACCGTTTCGAAAGATTGTGAGGTAGGTCGTCAACAGACGTCATGTTGAAAAAAGGGGAGAATACAACTTGACAGCGTTGTCATAAGAAATGGAGTGTTTGAGTTGACAGTATGACCATTTCGAAAGACTATAAGTCGTGAACAGGCGTCATGTAAATGGTAGAATACAACTTGACAGCGTTGTCATAATAAAGTGTATGAGTTGAGATAAACTTTCGAGCATATTATGAGGTTAGACGGTTAGAAGAAAAGGAAGGATGAAGGGATATAGGTATGATATGAGGAAATTAGGAAGAGGGGGGTGATGAATATAACGGCAAGAGGTTAATTGGGAAAGAGTTTGATGTGTTTTATTGCAACAATAAAAAGGGAGAGATGACCAAAGAATTAAGAAGAGAAGGTGAAAATAGAGAATGAAGGTAGCGATGGTATTATGAAAATATGAGGTGGGATATAAAAGTGATATTCTAATGTTAAACAGAAAAAGAAAACTAGAAGGATAGAGTTTAACGTAAAAAAAATCAATTCGAGATAAAGTTAAAGATGACCAGTCTCTAAAAAGTTAAAAAAAAAATTGAAAATAACATGCTTTAACGTTGAAAGAAGAAAGGTTTTTAAAAAACAGAAAAAAACGATAAATTGGTATCAGAGACGAGTCTAGCAAAAAATGTGAACGTTAGGGTTGAAAGAAGAAGATGTTATGACCATAACTAGTTGGAAAACATTGTGACCTGAAAGAGACGGCGAGATGACGGATCCTATCTTCTTCTCTTTTTTTTGAAAGAAAAGAAAAGTCAAGATGTATGTTGTGGAAGGGAAGAAGGGTGATGGCAGCGGAAAAAGTGATAAAATAAATTATTAGTGTGTGCGAATATATAAATATAGAGTCGTTTAGCTTTAAAATCATTATGTCTGAGAAAGAGAGTAAAGCAGAAGAGGGGGTGATAGATATCACAGAATTCTAGTTTGCTTGAGAGTGAATACGAGAGAGCAGGGGGGACGGTGGTAGATGCAGTTAAAGTCGGTCTGAAATGATCAAGCTATAAAAGCAAGGTGGAAACAGCAAAGAGCAGAAATGAAATTGAGGACTTTAAAGGATATCACGGTTTAAATACTAAAGATGAAACCTGCCCAACATTTATCTGAATGATGTACCCGTAACCCCCCAACAAAAGACCAAATCTACTAACTATTTACCAAACCTCAACTTTAATTTTGTGGACGATCGTGTGTTCGTGAATAATACCAAATAACCTAAAGTACGACGAAAAAAAAAAGAGTTAACAAAAGATCTATTTTGATTAGTATCCAGAGTAAGCTTCTCACCAAAGCCACGTTAAGTAGCCACACACAAACCGCAAAGCAAGCCTCCATCTAATAGTCCCAACGACCTTCAAGATCTGCAAACAGACAGCTTCTTGGGCCAAGTTTGTTTTTTTTGTCCGCCGGTATATCCTCTCATGCAAATGCTCGCACCATAACCGCTCCACTCAAACCTTGCATGCCAATGATGTGAAATTGTGTTTACAGAATCCGCATCCGAGCATGCATTCATTCAAGGAAGCAACGTTGATGGTGGATGATGGAGACATGTGGTAGGGTCTTTGTGGTTTACAATTCATGACGGCCCTCCTCTTGTTGTTTATTTGCCGTTATAGTCATCATTATTACTTTATACACTCACTTTTATCGCCTTAACAAATGGTATTAGTCATTCCAAAGCGACCACCTACTAACAAAATAGGATGATGGATAAAGATGCGGAGGTCTATTTCTTATTTTTACCTTCTTTTGTTTTCCTCTTTTTTATTTTCATTCTTTTTTTCTTCTCTTCCTCCTCTCTCTTTTAATATATTTTTATTTTTTATTTTATGCCTGACGCACTCTCTGTGTTCTCATTGGTGGGACAAGAGCTAAAGTCAAGAGAAGCAAATGTGCGGTCTTTTTAATTGGCTAACTCTCCGACAGCCGCCTTCTTGTGTAATTGTTTGAATGTCCCAATTCTTTGGGTTTCCAGAACAGAGCAAAGCTGGATGGAAAAGGGAGGAGTCTAAGCCTTCTTATTGGGTAATAAATAAAATAATAAATGAATAAATAAATAAATAATAACAATACTATAAAGTAAATATATAATTAATAATGGTGAAATCGTGATCCACTCTGATATAATAAAAAGAAATTAATAATTCATTAATAAATAATAATTCCCTCACTCTGCTCAGTGAGTCTGCTCTAATAAATCTTATTTTTAAAAAAGAAGGGAACAAAAAAAAAAAAATGGAATATTTATTAATGAATTAAATATCTCCTGTGGCATATCAAATATACAAAAAGTGTTAAATATTCAATAAGAAAAAACAGCTACTGGATTCCATCCATCCCATCCCATCTCTATCTATTCCTTTAGTCTATTACCACTCCTTCCATCGTCAACATCCATCCCACTTTATACGCACATCCCCATTCCATACAGCAGATACCACCATCCATCCATACACTACTCCACACCCCACCGAGTCCACCGGCTACTCCACATCTCCTTCCTTACTCCAACCACCCACCCACCATCTCCCACACCGCCAACTCAACAGCCTAACCAACCAACAACCCAACCATCAAACCATCCAACTATCTATCCAACGAGCAATACCAAACCTTCTATCCAACCATCCATACCCCTTCCGCAAATAATCTCAAAATACCCTCGCCATTATATACTCGAAAACCATACAAACTCTTCATCCATCATAATCAACTCCATATCCATTCTCCAGTCAAACCATCACCATCCAGATCATACACTCTGTATTCATCCACCCACCCCCGTCCTCCTCTTCTTCGCGGTCATCCATCATAACCCCTTCCTTCCGTTCCACACAAACTTATAATCTTGCACGCACGCAAGCGGAACAATCTTGCACTAGAGTACATTACACTCACTCTCACTCATCCACCCACTCATCCACCACATCCATTCATCTATCCACTCAAACAATCACACACCACCACCTTTTCATGTTTTTCTAAAAACCTTTGGTACTCCTTAAAGGTAAAGTAGAATCCACATACACATGATTTTATTCTACTTTATTCACACTGCTTTCTGCCTACCACCAACCACCACTCTCTGCACTCTTTATATTTTTATATTATTTATTTATTATTTAATTATTATGAATTAATTTATTAATTACTTTTCGACTATCACCCAAACTCCAACACCATTTTGCAATATCCGACCGACTCCATCCCATATATACCCCATTATATCCAATCCCTCTCATCCCCACACAATATTATTCCCCCCTTGAATTCCCTCTAAAAATTATTTTTTGGATTCCTGGAAAATTTTTATCTGGGTCGGCAAAACTGTGTTTTATTTTATATTTATTTATTTTTCCTATATATTTAGTTCCATGTGCATTATTTATTACTTTTGATCTCCGTCTGATCTTTTACGTTTATTCATTTTTCTTTCTACTTTATTTTTATATATTTATTCAGCTCTAATTTAATTCGTGTTTTCGCGTTTTCATATTCATTTCTCTAAATGTAGATATTCCTAACGCGTTTGCTATACACTGCCGGATAGATATACAAAAAGAACGCGTGCTCGTTGTGTGGGGTGCAGATCATAATGTATCAGCTCATCCTCGTCCAACAGCCTCATCAGGCAAGAATGTCGGGTCTGTCATTAAGAGATCGAAGGCATGTGGATCCACCACCAATGTAAAAAAAGAAAAAGTTTTATACTTTATTTGATTCCTTTGTTTCTTTGCTCCCTTTTTCTTTTCTTTGGACTGTTGTGGTACATTTGTTAAAATAGTAGATTCATTCGTTTTTATATTTACTTTTTATTAGACTTAAACTCGTGGTGGTCACGGATCCTGTTACAGATCCGAATGGGTTGGAACGACAGAGGATCATGGATGATTTGTTGAGGCGGTCGTTGAATTTTATTGTGCATGCTACTTTGCTCGTATCAACGTGAGTTTTATCTTATAAAAAACTTTATAATCATCTTAGTTTTTCTTTCGTGCTTGTATTTTTTAACATTCCTTTACTTTTTTTCTAAAATTGAAAACCCTTCATCTCTTCGAAAAAAATAGCCCCGCCTCCATGATAAACACCACCTCCCCCTCACACACCTTTCCTCTCACCGACTCCCCCTCCCACATCACCATCACCGCGCCCACCCCTCTCCCAACCTCTCCCACCTCCCCAGCCCTCCCCACATCCCCTATACCCATATCCCCTCCCGACACACATCACTACCACACAAATCATCAAGTCATTATGGGCTCCCTCGTGTCATGTTGTCACATTTTAACAGATTTGGAGGGAGAACGAGGAGCGTTTTTCGTGTTTTCGGATCTGGCGGTGAGAGCGAGTGGCGCGTTTAGGTTAAAGTTTGATTTGTTTGATGTGTCGAGGTGAGGTTTGTCGAGAAGATGTTTTTTTCTCCTTTTTTGAACTTTAGACACATTTGTAATCCTTCAGACCCTTTCTCCCCCCCACAAACGCATAACTCTCTTTTTTTCCTTTTAATAATTTTTGGAAAGTTTTCGGACTTTTTGTTATTTCGTTTTTCTTCGGACCATCACCCTTCCATTTTATAAACTCACACCACCTTTTCACATGGATCTCACCCCTTTTCTTCTCCAGCGCAAGAACCGACGGCACCCTCGCCCTGGCTTCCGCCATTTCCGACATCTTCCACGTCTACTCTCCCAAAACCTTTCCAGGAATGTCAGGTACCCATCCCCCACCCATTCCCTTTCTCCAACCGATTTTTTCTTCTCACACCCCATTTCCCGTAGATTCCACCCCCCTCACCAAATGGTTTGCGAAACAAGGGATCAAGCTGTTTGTGCGATGGGATGGAGGTGGGAAAGAGGATGAAGAGGATGGATAGACATCCTTACATGTTTTTAAAAATTAATAGATTGGATTGATGAGTGGGTGATGGGGAGATCAAGGGGATTTTTTTCGCTGTCACTTTTTTTTCGCTGTTTTAAAAGGAACGATTTCTTGAAAGGATAAGGGGGATACGACGGGCTAACAAAGACACAGGCCAACTTGACTGAAACATGTGGTATGGATTTTTATTTTTTGGGATGAAGCGTGTCCAAGTGATACGGTATCGTCTACGTCTTGGAAGATGAAACGGATGGATGTGGTCACGAACGGCAAATGACCCTCAGTCATATCCTCAGAAACGACGTGTGCGTTCTGCGTACGTGGAAGTATAAACGGATGGATGTCACAAACGCCTTCATGTTATATGATGTAATGAAGAGATGTCAAGCGCGCGTTTGAAAAAGTGGTCGCGTGATTCCATACACAAAATCCAAAAAAACAAATATCCACACTCATGAATCGACGATGACGGCTGGGTGAAGAACCATGCCAAAAAAACAGCGACATCCTGTTTTTTCGCGATGGACGAAACCCTTAACCCTTGCATTGAGTATTGGCCGTCCTCCACGTCTTGAAAGATAAACGTATGTCACGAACGCCTTCACGTTATACGATGTAATGAAGAGATGTCAAGAAATCACGTTTGAAAAAGTGGTCGCGTGATTCCATACACAAAAAAAAAAAACAAATATCCACACTCATGAATCGACAATGACGGCTGGGTGAAGAACCACGCAAAAAAACAGCGACATCCTGTTTTTTTCGCGATGGACGAAACCCTTAACCCTTGCATTGAGTATTGGCCGTCCTCCACGTCTTGAAAGATAAACGTATGTCACAAACGCCTTCACTTTATACAATGTAATGAAGAGATGTCAAGCGCGCGTTTGAAAAAGTGGTCGCGTGATTCCATACACAAAAAGCAAAACAACAAATATCCACACTCATGAATCGACGATGACGGCTAGGTGAAGAACCACGCAAAAAAAAACAGCGACATCCTGTTTTTTCGCGATGGACGCAACCCCAAACCCTTGCATTGAGTCTTGGCCGTCCTCCACGTCTTGGAGCATACACGGATGTCACGAACGCCTTCACGTTATACGATGTAATGAAGAGATGTCAAGAAATCGCGTTTGAAAAAGTGGTCGCGTGATTCCATACACAAAAACCAAAAAAAACAAATATCCACACTCATGAATCAATGATGACGGCTGGGTAACGAACCATGCTAAAAAGCGACACCGACATCCTGTTATTCGCAATGGACGCAACCCGAAAAGCCTTGCATTGAGTATTGGCCGTCCTCCACGTCTTGGAGTATAAACGGATGTCACGAACGCCTTCACGGTATACAATGTAATGAAGAGATGTCAAGCGCGCGTTTGAAAAATGGTCGCGTGATTCCATACACAATAACCAAAAAAACAAACTCCATCCACACTCATGAATCGACAATGACGGCTGGGTGAAGAACCACGCAAAAAACAGCGACATCCTGTTTTTTTCGCGATGGACGGACCCCGAAACCCCTGCATTGAATATTAGCCGTCCTCCACGTCTTGGAGTATAAACGGATGTCACGTACGCCTTCACGTTATACGATGTAATGAAGAGATGTCAAGCGCGCGTTTGAAAAGGTGGTCGCGTGATTACATACATTAAATACAAAGGAAAAAAAAACTCCATCCACGTCACTCGTGAATCGACGATGAAGCTGGTGACGAACCACTTTGCGTATAAAACAAAAAAGCGAACAGCGACATGGTTAACCCTGTTTTTAAAATGTTCGCGATGCATAATATGGACGGTCAACGAAAACCTTGAACTGGGCCGTACTAAAGGTGGATCGCTCAAATCTTATAATTTCAAACAAAGAAATATTAATACGAATCATACTTATAGCCTAACATATGGGTACCCGCAATGACATGAAGACAGAACGTCAATACTGGTCATCTTCCCCGGCACATCACCGAAATAAAAACTTCATTACCCACAATCCTTACCCGTGACTACCATTTGCTTCGTTTCAAAAGTCAACTTTGTCGGGGTTGATTCACCTGCAATTATATATAAAATCTTGCAATTGTTGGGAAAGCGAGTGTATTATTTATTTTTGTACATAGTGACAATGTCTTCGGGTGGCCGCGTCACAACGAGGCCCTAAAACGTTTGAGACAGGCACGGTCATTCTACAGTTTTTATCTCATGATGATTTGACGCTGAGACTCGCGAAAAAACCGTTCAGCAAATGGTATGTTTTCATAACAAGGTGCACGTGCTTACAGAGAGGACGGGGATTGTGAAACACTGAACGATGCCTTAAGCAGAGACGACCCGGCCACTTCAAGGTGAAGGAAAATAATCTTGAGCTCCATCCCTCCATGGAATCGCTGGATCAAGTCAAACGGGCGTAAAATCGAAGGAAAAAAAAAAGCTTTAAACGACTTTACAAAACAAAGACATCGTGGATGACTATTACCGTCAAGTCAACGAACCCCGCCTTAATATATATGATGCGTTATAGACATGACCGCTTGTCAATTCCCTTGGAATACTATTCCACGTCATAACAATCGACTACCTAGAAATAAAAAGAATGACGATAACCATTCTTACGGCAACAGCCAATAATGGCCATTGATATAATGAAGATAAAGGGAGTATCATTTGGGTCCGATGAGACGTATCGTCGAGGTCGCTGTCCTCAACGTTCGCTATCCCCATACCTGCTATTGAAAACAGTAGGTGGGGATAGCGAACGTTGAGATCAAGGGGAGAAAATAGGGTTTTCTTTCGTCTCGTAACGGCGATGAATTTTAATACGCAACTGCTGCATGCAATTCTCGATAAAATAGGGTTAGGTTAAGGTTTCGATGCGGCTTGCGCTTTGTCGATAAAGTATCATGTTTATGGAAGCGACCCTGGACGGTATGTATATAGTCCCCCATTCCCGCAGCGTTGAGACTCTCGAAAGCCATTCAACAAATGGGATGACGACAAGGCTTCCTCCCATGGTACTCTACGGAGTTGAGCATGCAAGTGACTGATGCCATCGACTTTAACCAAGGAAATTGTAAGGGGACCTGTTAGGAACGCCTGTTTCACCGATACGCAACTGATCTTCCGCCCTGGCCTACGAGAAAGAAACTGTAAAAGATCGCCGTAAATCTCTATTGTGACTTTATCAAAAAAAAGCGACAAAGGGGGGAAAAACGACAACTTGCTTGACAAACCTCACGAGAGAGTTCTTGTAGAATGGGGTGCGCCTGCTGTAAGCAGGAGAAGATTGATTATTCGAATGAAGGTGGGTGTTGTGCTTTTTATTGGGGGGGCGTGAGGGGTGGGGGGAGGAACGTGTGTGTGGTGAATGGGGTTGGATTTGGGGTGGGTAGGATGCGATGAAGGAGATTTCGATGCGTAGAGTTGAGATTGAGGTGGGGAGTGCGAGGGTGTTGAGATCAGGATGTAGGTGGGAGAGGATGGGATGGGGGATGGGGATGACGATGGATCAGGTATGGTGCGAAACCTCAGGACCACTCATGTCAATCACCCCGATCGAATTGAAAGGGTTCCCAACAACATCATCAACAAACGATGTAGAGACGATTCTATAAGAAAAGGAAGGAACCTTCGGCCCCCTCACCCCTCCCCCCTCCCCTCCCCCTTCACACACACTTACATCTCTCAACATCAAACCTTTTAACTAAAGATTGTGTTTTGATATCTTTCGGTAGAGGTCGAGTTGACACATTTCAACTTGCTCCGGTCTGTCGGGAAGGGAGCGTTTGGAAAAGTCCGAGTGGTTCAACATAAAGGGACGCAAAAGATATATGCTTTAAAGTATATTAATAAGGCGAAATGTATCAAGATGAAGGCGGTTGAGAATATCATACAGGAGAGGAGGTTGTTGGAGGAGGTGCAGTCGGGTTCATTTGGTGAGTTTAGGTATTAGTCGAGAGGAGCTGGGGAGGACGAGGTTGTGTCAAAGTTTGTTTTTTTTTTTGGGGGGCGGGGGGGTTGAAAGGAAGCCCGCGGTTAATGACATTTTTCGCGTTTGAGACAAAGAAAAGGACAGGAAAGAAACAGAGGCGATTTTAAGAAGTTCCTTACTGTTGAACCGACGTTGACGAAGAAGAATGATGTCATTCTGGGGCTTTTCCGCCTCTTAAAAGCGGAGTTGTTAACACCTTGCTGAAAGCGGAATTATGACCACATTCTAACATTTAACCTGTTTCCCAAGCAACATGCGATTCGCCTTTCAAGATGACGAAAATCTTTTCATGGTCATTGATCTCATGTTAGGCGGTGACCTCCGTTTCCATCTCGACCGCATGGGGAGTTTCACTGAAGACATGGTACGTTTCTACACTGCCGAAATCACACTTGGACTCGCGTACCTCCATTCAAAGAAGATTGTGCACAGGGATTTAAGCCGGATAACGGTATATACTCTTTTAATGAGAAAGGGGTTAACTTTTTTTTTCTCAGTGCTGTTGGATGAATTTGGACATGCGAGTTTAACGGATTTTAATATTGCGGTGCATTATCGGGAGGATAAACTTTGACGGCTGTCGCGGGGAGTATGGCGTATATGGGTAGGGATCTGGATGAGGAGATAACTTTTTTTAATGACTTTTTATAGCTCCTGAAGTACTTGGAAAGAAGGGGTACTTTAAACGCTGTGGATTGGTGGAGTCTTGGAATCGTCGCGTATGAACTGTTGTATGGAAGGGTAATAAGCTCTTTTCCTTTCTCTTTTTGTTTTTCGTGATTGACTTTGCGATTGAGGAAGCAACGCCGTGTATCTAATTCATATTAATTTTTGAAACACGATAGCGCCCTTTCCGCTCAAAAACCAATGAAGGCCTTACCGTCTCCATTATGAGCGACGACCTTCATTTCCCTAACGAACCCCCCGGCATCTCCACGGAAGCCCGTCAATGTCTCCGCGCCTTTATCACGCGAGACACAGCAGAACGGTTAGGTTCTAAAGAGACAGGCGGGGATACTAAAGTCCGTGAACATGCTTGGTTCAAATCGATTGATTGGGGGAAATTGGGAACGGAAAGAGATTACACCACCGTTTGTACCTGATGTATGTGCTCCCACCCGCCCCCCGCGCCCCCACCCCACATATTTTGGAAAGCTAAAATTCTTTTTTACATCTTTTTTTCCCGGATAATTGTAGTCGAAGAAGGCGAACTTTGATGCCACGCATGAACTGGAGGAGTTGCTTTTAGAGGATAACCCTCTAAAAGCCAAGCCACGAAAGAAGGACGCAGATGGCGTTCTCACTCCAAGACGTACGTATCCATGCAGCGTTTTAAACAATATATATATAACCAACTTTTATTCGATTAGAACCCCACCCGGCGAAGACCCAGAAACCACCAAAGCCATGGCGATCATGGAAGAAAAATTCATCGTGTACGACTACACCCGCCCACGCCCCGCTCGCACATCCAACCTCAAGATCAACCAGATGGATGCAAAGTCAACGTCTGTGCGTGCCATGCCAGTTGATATTAAGACGACGGCGGTGGATGAGGAGGAGATGGAGGTTGTTGGGGAGAGTTGTTCATTGCATGTGGATCCCATGGAGGGACGTACGGATGGTATTGTGGTGGATGGGATGGTGGATGATACGAGTCCTACAAAGTCATCACCGCCTGTAGTGGATTGATTGTGAAATTCTGGGGTTTACCGTTTTTATTTGGTTTTTTTAACATTCATAAGACGTGTATTTGAGGTTGTTTCTTTTTTTTTTTTTTTGTGGGAGGGTTTTGTAACGGAACTGTGTTATCTACTTTTTTTTTCTGCATTGATTACTTCTCCTATTTTTGTTCAACTTTTACTCTATTTATTTTATTTGTGTGTGTTGTCCCCACCCACCCACCACCCTCATTTATTCTTAGAACGTAGACGAACATGCAGACCCATCCATACACGTTGTGTGTATGTTCAACACCACCACCCACCCCAAACTCATTAACCCACCCCCCATCTACCATCACCCACACCCACCATCCCCTCCCCATCACCGATACCGTACCCAGCATTATTCAAAAAAAAACCACCTAAAAAAAACAAACCGTTAAACAGGTTATCACAGTTATCACAGCCCTTGAATCCAAGTTTAATTTCTTGTCCCACCCCGAAAAAAATGTCGACCGATGAAGAGGCCTACGAGTCAGTTCTCCTTGTGATCAAAGAATGCTACGTTTACAGGTACAAAACACCCCCACTTCCCCGCATCCGAGTACTGAACGATATGGGACAGAATACCCCCACGAGCTACATCCAGAGGATACAAGTGAGTCCCTCCGTATCTCATGTTGGGGTTGACACTTTTGGTAGAGCATCGGATTGGGACGTTACGCAGTTTCTATGGCAAGGGGGTTAAGGGTGATAGCCAAAGGTGTTGATGCGTTTATTAATTTAGAGGTATTTAACCAGAGTTTTTCATTTTGGGGGGGATGACTGACCGTTTTTTTTTCTTTTGGGGGATTTTTTTTTTTGGTAGGATTCGACCACGGGTGAGAGGAGAGAGTTTTTTTGAGGTGGGAATTTAAGATGCTTATGCGGGTTTTTTTTTTCTTTTGTGGATAGGAGAGTTGTTTGCAGTGTGTCCGTATAAGTTGGATGGATCGACTGTGGAGGCCGTGATGGATTCGTCGAGGTATTTTGTGCTGACGTTGGTGGATCCAGGGTCAGGTTGGTGTAATTTGCTGTTGTGGTGCTTGTTATATTTTTAAAATATGTCTGATGGTTTTATGTTTGTTTTTTTTTTTTTTTTTTGCTTGTGTGTGTGTGCGTGTAGGGAAGAAGGCGTTCATTGGACTCGGTTTTCCAGAACGTTCCATGTCGTTTGATTTCAATGTTGCATTGCAAGATCACGTCAAGTAAGGAGAGACGCCATTTTAGATTGATTGAGTATGAGGGTTGATTGTTTATGACGTAGACAGGTGAAGAAGGAGAAGGAGGCGACGAATAAACCGACATTGGCGGATACGGGACCGAAAGTGGATTACAGTTTAAAGGATGATCAAAAAATCAAGATTAGTATTGGGAGGGTATGTGTATATGGTCCATTCATTTTATGATTAATGCTTTTTTAAAAAAGATTGGAGGCGTCAAGAAACCAAAGTCTACTACAACATCTGGCAATGACACATGTATGGTTTAGTTTATTCTCTCACTCTACGCGTATTTCTCTTTTTGTAACCCTGGTTTTGTTTTTGTTTTTTCGCAGTCGTCCTCCTCCCTCCACCTCCGTCCACCGCATCCGCATCCGCAACCTCGATCGCCTCAAAATCCATCTTCAACAACGCCGCAGACGACCCTTTTGCTTCGTCCGCAGGGGATTTTGGAGATTTCGTGGGCGCCTCTTCCACAGAGGATCCGGCATTGACGTTAGCGTTTTCGAACCTTTCTGTGGGAAAGGAGACGGCGGGGTCTGCTGATGAGGAGTGGGCGGATTTTTCGAGTTTTAATGCAGGGTGAGGATTTGGTCTTTATGTTTTGTTTGAGGGAACAATACATTAAAATGTGCTTTTTTTTTTTTGATTTGTTTTTAAAAGGAGTGATGCGAAGACGTCGGAAGACTGGACAAAGTTTTAAATCGAGACTTATTTTAATTTTTGATATTCTTATTTTTGTTTGTCGGGTTTGTTCTTTACCCTCCCATATTATATTTTTTGTTTTTTTGGGCCTACCCGTTTATTTTTTGTGGACCTCATGCACGCGCCCCCCTCTTTCTTTCATCTGCTCACAAACCCCTTTTTTTCAATGTTGAATACCATTTTAAGCAATACTCCCCTCACAATCCAAAAACATGAATAAAATAAAACCCCCTCTGAAACATGAGAATGGATACTGTATTCCCTTCATTTCGCCCTTCCTGCTCTTAAGACAATGAAGCAAGAGAAATACGCAGGTGAGAAAAATCACGAGCTCTTTCGTCGAGATTGCGAGTAAAGCACCAACATCAACTAATAAAAAAAAGTCATCAGCACCGGTTCGCCCTTTCCCCTTCTTCATTTTTTACAAAATGAAAACTCACCACTGCAGCCATCCCACCCCCAATGATACTGTAACCAATGGAATAAGCTCTCTGACTTTGTTCACGAACGTCTCGTCTTATTTCGTCTTTCTCTGATTCACTCATATGCGCCATGGGGTCTTTCGAGGACTCGTCTTCATTGGGGGGGGTTGATGGGGTTGTAGAGAGGTGCATGATGCCGAGTGTTTGACGTTGACGAACATGACGAAACAAGGGGCGAAGCATAATGTAGTGTTTTTCTTTGAGGAATTTTTGTGTTGTTGCATGTTTTTTGTTGCATGAATGGATGGACAGGATGGGTGGAGGTTGTATCGAGTGTTGACGGGTGATCGACCAATTGAGTTTAAGAAACGTGAGGACGTGAAGAAAGTTGTGCGGTGGTGAGGAAGGAGGGGATTCGGCAGAGTTTTATGGGAGGGCTGTGAGGGAGGCAGAGGAACGGAGGGAGGTAGAGAAACAGAGGAAAGAAAAGAACAGAGGAGGAAGAAACGGAAGGTGATGGAACCTAAAACTGCAGCTACGTCATTGAAAGGGTGAAGGGTTCAGTGTGGATGTGAGTCTTGAGAGGACGGAGGATGACGGAACAAACGGAATTGGATATGTTGTTGGATCAGATTGAGAAGGAGGATGAAGGGGTGCGGGAGCCGTCGCCCGATGCCCTTTACCGTTGGAACCGTTTTGGTGTGAATGTTGTGGGAAGGAAGTTGTGGGGATGGAGAGGGGGGAACATGAGACGGGGCTAAGTCATTTGCTCGCGAAAGCTGAGACGGGCGGGAAGGTGCCGACGGTGGTCAAGTATGCGATGAGTGAGAAAGATGTGGGTGCTTTTGTTTGTTTTATCTGTATTGGTGTTAGCTTTTGCTTTACTGACGCTCGAGTTTTTTTTCTTTTCGTGTTTTAATTATTTTCTATTTATTTACGATAGGTTGGGTACCGACTACTTCAAAAACAAGGCTGGCAACACGGCACGGCTCTAGGGAAAGAAGATTCTGAAACAGTGTTGGAGACCAGCTCTGCAGGCATCGCTGGTCGAGCAAGACATTTCCCGATAGCAGCAACTATCAAGCAGGATCGTTTGGGGTTAGGGGTTAACAAGAAGAGAAAGGTTAGAGTTGGCGATCGTGAGGCTGTTGATGGTGTGCATCCAGAACGAAAGGTTGGGAGGAGAGTTGAGACGTCGACGCCTTTGACAAAGAAGCAGAGGGAGACTGCGGAGAGAAGGGAGGCGCAAAAAAGACGGTCGTTGCTTGCATATATGAACACGTAATTTATTTAAACATACAATACTGGTTAAGGCGAAGAAAATATAACCCCGTGCCTATGGGTGCGGGCATAGGGTCATGAAACTGCGGCCGTGTTCTGGTTCATTCCCGAATATTTATGATGTCCAATATTTATTTTTTCAAAAAAGATTGTCCGCTCCCATCCTTAA
This sequence comes from Chytridium lagenaria, assembly GCA_025449115.1. Lineage (NCBI taxonomy): Eukaryota > Fungi > Chytridiomycota > Chytridiomycetes > Chytridiales > Chytridiaceae > Chytridium > Chytridium lagenaria. The sequence continues at coordinate 47,102 of JAHLKC010000051.1, forward strand.
ACAAGGATTCATATGGATCCACCATTTCTGGATTACTATGCCCTCCTTCAGATCTCACACCGCAGCACCACAGATGAGATCAGAAAGGCCTTTAAAAAACTAGCTCTCAAGCACCATCCGGACAAGGCCAAACAAGAAAAGAACAATGCTGCCTCCACCTCCACCTCTTCATCATCATCCACCAAGAGATCATACAATTCAATAGATCCTGCAGCCGTTTTTATCCAACTCCGTGAAGCGGTTGACTGTCTCACCGACTCATCAAAGCGAAGCCATTACGACAATGAATGGAAAAAGAAGCGCCGACATGATCGTGCATCATTTACGCAACAGAGTAGCGACACTGTGTTTGAAGAGTGGAAGATCACACCCGAGGATGAAGAGAGACGCAAGAGACGAAAAAGGGATAAAGAAGAGTTGGAGATGAAGGAAAAGGATGCAATAGATCTTGAACGGAAACAAAAGGATGATGATAAGAAGGAGAAGGAGAGGAAGAGACGCGTAGAGGAGTTGAAGGATGAAGGGAAAAGGAGGTTGAGTGAGATGGAATTACGGATGGAGGAGATGCTGCAAAAGGCATATACAAAGAAAGATGAGGGGATGAGGGTGTTCCATGGATGGCAATCACCTGAGATATCAGCACCAGCATCAGCATCAAGAGATCAGTCCTTTTTCCCTTTCAACAATTATTATCAACATGTACCAGCTCCAACTACAGCAACAACAACAACAACAACAACGGCATTTTTATCAGAATCACGTCCTCCTGTATTAAAAGAAGATTACGAAATGGAGATTCTCCGACGGATGAGAGAAAAGAAAAAGTCTCAGAGTAAATAAATAAAGTAAAACAAAATGATACCATTTCAACTGCGTCAGAGACTCCTTGCCTTCCATTGAATGAATAGCTTTGCGCAAGGCCCTGGACAACCCTCTCAGTAAGGATTGAAGCTTTGTGGATGCTGTTGCGATTCTGTTCTTCCATTTGACTTACTTTTCTCCGTTGAGGATCCAGGGGCATACTTCTGCTTACTCCCCGTTGTGCGCACTAAGATGTGATCAATTTCATCTAAGTATGGAATTGTAGGGTCAAAGGTAAAGGATACCTTCACATTAATATCATTGGCTTTTGGTGGCTGAGCCGTTAACGTAAAAATGTATCTCATCCCAAAGCGTTTTTTTTTCAAAATCTCAATAGCTGCACTCCAAGGTAACCATGTCCTTCATCAATTCATTGTACTTGACCATACAAGTCCTTGACTGTAGATGGAGCTTGAAACTTTAGCCAACCCGAAGGTAGACGTGTTAGCGTCGCGGGATTTTACTGCCGACTAGGATTTGCTATTGCAGTGTCAACAGATTGGTTGATCATGCTGTAATCAGCCATGAGGGTTCGCTGGCAACGTGCATGAGACGGAGTAATTGGTTTTTAACCTTTGTCGTTGTTGAGCATGAACGGGTAAAGTACGACGAAAAAGCAAGACGATTTTTGTGAATCCCAATTTGAAAGGACAATACAAAATGGATACATCTGTGGCAGCGAGAAGAAGGAGACAACAACAGCCATTAGAAAGTATTCATTCATCACTATCGCCATCACTGTCACTATCACCATCATCACTGTCATCATCACCGGCATCACCATCACCCTTATCGTGGTCGTTAACAGATGAAGCTATTGTTTTTCTTTGGGACAATCATCATATGTCCTTGATTCAAACTGCGACGAATCCTCATCAATTCACCACCATATCAGACAACAACCAGAGCTGGGATACCCTGAACTACATCCTTAAAAGGGACACATATCATCCCATCATCATCATTCACCAATAACGGTTGGAGCCTTGCTTGTGGATGCTCCTAGACAGATAGAGTCAATGAGACAAGGAGGGGAAGAAGGGGATGATGCTTTGTCAGCAGTGAGAGGTGAAGGCTGTGAATCACAGGCGTTCAATGGAGGAACTTTGAACGCTGATGCCTCAGCTCTGTCATCAACAGATCTCAAAGTAAACACTTTTCAGGATGATCCGGCAGGTCGGCTCCTGGATGGAAACACTAAAGTGGATGAAGATTCTCCTTCCACAAACACTGCAGCAAGAGATACCATGACTTTAGGATCTCCAAGACGCTCCACATCTCATTCTCCATCGTTATCGTCATCTCGCTCACCTTCTCAAGGTTCCAACGCCACCACTGCCTCGGCTTCACCTGTTTATGATGCCACAAATGTTCCTGCGGGGGTATCGCAAAAGGTGATTCCGGATTGGACGTTGGAGTTAATTGGAGATGGGGATGTTGTGATGGCAGTAGTCTTTTCGTTTCTTGACGTTGAATCCATTGTACACTGTGAACGGGCATGCTCAAGGTGGCGATCTGCGTCAATGCGGCATGATGAGGTAGTGTGGTTGCCACATTGGATCAAGATGACGCTGGCGTCGTCTCGCACCAACGCCATCAACAACCTCGCCCTCCCTACCCTTCGTTCAAATGTTCTCCATCATAAACGATTACAATGCAACGCTACTGCCATGGCATCGTTATTCGCGGGATACGGTACCATCCCTGTTACCGGTGTGGAATCCACCCATAAATTGCCGGGACCAGCGTTTGGGCAAAATGCAGGAGGGAAGCGTCACATTCAAATTGTGGTGGGACCTGGAGTGGTGGGAGGACGAGGTGATCAAGATGAAACAGAAACTCAACGTGCTTATTTCCTTTCCGCACATCCCGTGGGGTTATCATCTGTGGATCTGTTGGATCCAGCTCTCACTGACATGCAGACGTGGGATCAGCAGACAACGCTCCCCCGTGTGACGAGACATTTGGAGCTATCAAAACGGTTGTGTAGTATGCCGACCGCGAGTGGGGGGAAATGGGTTCCCGTTAGTGCTTGGACGCCTGGGTTGTCTGGAGTTGGGGAGTCGTTTTTCTTTCTTTCAACCACGGTGGGGGGTGGGACGCCTTTGAAAACCCAATTTGAAGGTGGGAGTCAAGACGATTTACCAGCTTCGCGACGGCTCATAAGGTCATATTCTATGCCAAAGTTTGATGATATTCGAGGGGTCCCATTTTCAAGGTCGGAGATGGGGGTGGATTTAAAGTTGGATTGGGAATCTCAGAGTAATCGTCGTATCCTTCGTCTTGATTTACCCATAGAGTATGGTGATTCTGTGGGATGTTTGAATGATGATACATTCATCGTTGCGTTTCACTCTGGTCTTGCCGTACACGCGGCAGAATCTTTGGGGCCTTTTGACGATGATCAAGATCCTTTTGACGACTTTTTTTCAAAAAAACCCATCACCCATTCTCCTCCTTCATCCCCTTTTGATAAAACCACACCCCCGTCATCACCCTCCTCATCTCCACGTCTCCGTCGCAAACGCAGCTCATCCCTCCTTCGTCGTCAACTCTCGACTCAATCCCTAACAAACCTCTCCCCATCTCCATCCTCCGCCCATGCTCCCCATCTCTCCCCCTCCCCCTTCTCCAATGCTACCATCTCCCTCAAACCTCCCAAGACCCTATACTCCTCTGGTCCCTCCCCCGTCCAACCTCTGATCACCGCATCCCCCTCCTCACCTCCACGCCTCATCTCCTCGCCCACGCCAACTACCCCATCCCATACACCCCTTCCAACCGTTTTCGCGAACGCATCCAACACCTCGTCGACGCTCACGAAGCAACCTCCATTCTCCTTCGCTCCCCTCACACTGGTCACCTCATCTCAACCCTAGATCTCACAAAACCTCGTCTCTGGGTCCGCGCTCTCCATCTCACCCAAACCCTCCTCATCGTCATTGCCGTTCAAGCCCCACCCCCAGGTGGTAACGCAGGCATTGTAGACCGTCATCCCATCCTCCGTACTCTCCTCGGTCGTCCCCCATCACAACAACAAAACCGTCGTGGTCCTCAACGTCCAAACCCCAACAACTCCACCTCTCTCCCCTCTCATCCTCCTCATCTTCAACCTCTCCTTAACCCCACTTCTCAACGTCACCATCAACGACATCCTCGTACCCACTGAAGGCTGCGTATTCAATATCACCGTTATCAAACAACATTGTATCCGTATACACACATCCACCAGCATCCCTTCAATCCATGTTGATGGGTGAAGGCGCTTCTGAACAAGATGTATGGCCAACCCTTCCTACTATCATGAGATTGGATCTGGAGAATCGACGCGTGAGAATGTTTCGGAGACGCGCTGAACGGTTTTTAATGCCGAATGCGGGTATTGGAGGGGGGATGAGAGGGGATCCAGGTGGGATGTGGGTCGTTTGGAGAGATGGGGAGGAAGGGGAAGAGGAGAGGTGTGTGTGGTTGAGAAGACCTTGTTGATTTACCCCCTTTAAAATTATTGTTTATTCGTCTACGTTCATTCATGTACAGTTCCTAATCCCGGCTCATCTCTTATTATTCCGTATTAATTTTTTTTAATTATTCTTCCTAATTATCTTTCCTTTCAATCGTGTTTCTCCACACTTTTTCTTTAACCTTAGTGGGTGGCCATTTAATATTTCAACACCTTGACTTACTTTAATGTTCTGGGGGCCCTATATCTTTCACGCGACCTCTTTTTTCCTTTGTCAAAGATTAAATAAAATTACCCTCATCGTTTCTTCACTTTTACGATTATAAAACAACAATATATATATATAAATGATTTATCTGTCTTTATAATCGACGCATCTTTTCCAGTACTACGATATCAAAAAAAGGTTATGTTAAATAAGCAAGGTGGGGTGAAATTACAAAATGGTATGGTACCGCACACATATTTAAAGCAAAGAAAAAAAAAAAAAGGTGGGAAAATCTCGTATGCGGAATGTGAAAATAGCATACAGTAAAAAAGGTTTTAGTAACAAAAGTTTTAGAGAAAAGTTCCAATATAGAAGAGAACCCCAAATATACCTCCCCCCCACCACCCCCCAATAAACCCCGAAAAATAAAAAATTCATTGCCGAACGTTCATTCCAGCCCAAATAGACCCCACATCAAAAACTCATCCCCAATCCCACCCCACATCGACCCCCCTCTCTCCAGATCCTGGCTCTCCATATTCTCTCTCTCAAGCCCCGTAACCTCCGCATCCTCTCTCTCAAACCCACTACCATTCACATCCTCTCTCTCAAACCTACTAACATTAACATCCTCTCCCTCAAACCCTGTAACCTCCACATTCTCTCTTTCGAACCCGCTAATATTCACATCCTCTCTCTCAAACCCCGTAACCTCTACATTTTCTCTCTCGGACCCTCCAACCTCCACATCCTCCTCCACATCTCTCTCAAACTCTCTAACCTCCACATCTTTCTCCCCATCCTCTCTCTCAAACCCCCTAACCTCCTGATCCATCTGTACCTCAATCTCCACCACCTCATCCCCATCTTCCATCATCCCAACCCCCTCCCCCATCTCCCTCCCATCACCCACCCCCTCATTCTCTCTCTCCAAATTCCGCACCCGTTTCTGCGTTGACAACGAAATCCGTTTCCGCGATGGTGGTCTCAAAGGCGGCGGATAGTCCTCCCCATCACTAATCACAATCACCCCCACATCCTGCGTTACATCTTCCTTACGGTGTCTTCGATCCAAAAACGCCCGGATCTTGCGTGGGGGCTGTACGGGAGTTTCGGGGCTTGAGGAACGGGATGGTGCGTTATGACGTTGGGGGGCGGCTAAATGGGTGGGAATGGCGGAGGGCTGTTTTGAATTACGTTGGGTGGAGGGAGATGGAGAGGGAATAGCGGACAGATGTTTTCCATTACGTTGAGTTGAGGGAGGAGGTGCGGATGCGTCTATTGTTTCATTTAAGTCTATACCGGATTCCTGTGCTTTACGTTTCCGTGAAGAAAGAGGTTGTGGTTGTGGTTGAGGTTCTACATCTACTTCAAACCCGTCGAAAACATCTCGACGATTCAGCGATAATTTGTAGCTCCTCAAACCTCGGCGCGTTCCTTTCTCATCGTTATTCAACTCCACGCGTTTATCTCTACTCTTCCTCTTTATCATGGTACTTGACCTTGGTTTCCCCCCACGTTGAATTTCCTCCTCGTTCTCATTCACCACCCTCGTTTCCACGCGTTTATCTCTACTCTTCCTCTTTGTCATGCTACTTGATGTCGGTTTACTCCCACGTTGAATTTCCTCCTCGCTCTCATTCACCACCATTATTTCTACAGGTTTATCTCTACTCTTCCTCTTTTTCATGATAGTTGATGTTGGTTTTCTCCCAAGTTGTATTTCTTCCTCATCCTCGCTCACATCCACCACCCTCATTTCAACCTCATCCTCACTCTCATCCATCCTTATTTCAACATCATCCTCGCTCTCATCTATCCTTATTTCATCCTCACTCTCGCTCTCGTCCATCCTAATTTCAACCTCATTCTCGCTCTCGTCCACCCTCATTTCAACCCCATCCAATCTATCCCTCGCTCTAGCTTCAGCGATAACTTTGGTGATTTCACATCCAACCGCAAAACCAAGCGTCATTGGAACCGCATTCGCAATCTGCTTGATCACAGATTGAGCGCTTCCCGCGAATAACTTAATCTCGTTGGGCGGGAACCCTTGCGCGAGAGCTGCCTCGTGAATGGTGATAGGGCGGTATTGAGTGGGATGAGTGGAAACGTTCCCCTGATAAAAGCAGTGGGTTACGAAAATATGAATACGAGGAAAACAAAAGTGAATAATATAATATTAACTCACATTTTCGTCCGTTTGGAAATTAGATGTTATCGTACCAAACAAACCATCTTTATGGAGTTTTCTCTTTGGTAACGTATCAATGTCGTACTGCCGGGATGTGAGGTTATGAAACGGGTATTTTTTGTTTTCCTTTGTGATATGAATTTTTTTTAGTACATCTTCAAATCAACGAAACATAATTTGAAGAGGTGTAAGGAATATAAAAAAAATAAGAACCTTATTTGCTGGTAGCGGTTCAGGTAGGTATCCGATAGTATCTTCAACGCTCACTCTTAGACAAGGTGCCGACTTATACTCCCGAAATGCCGCTTCTTTACTCGCATCACTAAATAAACCAACGAAAATTAGAGCGTCCACCAAAAAATATACAAAAAAAAGGCGCATAGACCGAAAAACTTACCCTTCATCGTCAAGCCCCGCCAAAAAAAACTTATCAAACCGTACATCGTTGGCTGCGTGAAATGAGTCGGCGTTGGAAGCTTAGGCGACGGGATCATAGTTGCTAATTGACATTTTAAAAAATTACGAAAAAATTACTAAACTACAAGCCTTACATGTCGCAATTATGAAGTATCGATTTCGCCCTTGCGGTACACCGTGAGATGCCGCGTGAAGAATGCCGTGCTGAACTTTATACCCGAATGAAATGAGAAACGCTAAAAGCGCATTCACGGGAGTCTCGAGCTCAGATCTATTCGTGTTCTTGTCCTCTTTCCATTTCTGATATCGCGCAAAGTTGCTGTTATGGAAGGAAGAAAGAAGGAGATGACAAGTAATTAAAATAAAAAGTGAGCGAATAACTAAATTACAGGAAAAGAAAAATACTTACGCAACGTTTTCTAAAATAAACACCTTTGGCTGAAAAAACTCAATGTAAGAGGCTAGTGTAAGAATGAGCGTACGGTCTTCAGCTCTCGCGTTCCGATTCAACCGACTCCACGGTCCACACGCCAGCCCGCCTACAATAAGATCAAACGAACCCTTTTTCTTCGCTCAGACAAAGACCATACACCATACAATATTCAAATTAAAATACCTTTCGGTAATCCGAGTACCATTTTTTGATTCCAGACATCTTTTTTCGCTGATACGCTTGAATTGGAACGTTGATATCCTCAACATGCGCCACTGGCAATCTGCTTGGACTAACCCCTCGAAACCTTGCCCGATCGTTGAATGTTTTGCAAGCATCCCTATCCAAATCAATGGCAGCCTTAACTTTGCAAAGGCCTGCATCCGCCAACGCAAAGGCGAGACTTCCGGTCCCCGACATGAGCGCGAACGCGGAGAGAGGGTTAATCTTGATGAAGGCTGAGCTGTACTTGTGGAGGTCACATTTTGCGGATGCGTTCCGGAAAAAAAACTGAGACAACAGATGTAAGAGACTCGGGCGGTGGTAGGAAAAGGAAATTATTCCACTTACAAAACGGCCAGCACCATTGTAAAGAAGATGTTGTGGCAAGTCCTTTTTTAATTCAACATACTCCACGTAAACCACCTCGGTCCCAACTTCCTCTAAAATTCTATCCCAGTCACTAAAAAGCTCTTCCTGGTTCGTCCAAATCAACTCGTTAGGGTGAGATGCTTCATCGTGTTGCGGTCGAATAAACTGCCGAAGAACGAGACTTGGCTGGCCGTCCTTGCTTACAGCAAATCTGACCACCTCTCCAATGTCTTCCTGGTGAGCATCTTCGAACCACGTACGGCGCACTGTCAGGAACTCGCCAGGATGAAACTGCCGACGCCGAACATCCTTTTCGGCCTTGGCCCTGACGCACTCAGAAATTTCTTTAAATCCGGCCGGCGTGGTTGTTTTTTTTGCTGGGAAAGGATTGTCGACGCACTCGCAAATATCCTCGATGCTTGCTGCGGCTTCTGCAAAAACTTGGGGAATTTCGACGAAATTCAAGTCGTCACGATCGTACAGCATGGGACAAAAAAAGTCAAAGTTGACGGCATCACTAGGTCTTTCTGATAAAATATAGCACTTTAAATAAGCTTGAATTTATGAGAGAAAGAACACACGTACTAAAGTAGCCCCATTTCACGGAGACTTTGCGAAGGATTGTGTCAAAGTCCAACCAAAAATAATTGCACTCGCAGTGCTTCGAAGCAAAGAGCTTTTACCACGTTAGCAGAATGACGCTAGACTAGACTTACGATCTTGTTATTGTGAAAATCCGACAGCCGATATCCAGACCCCCCGAGAATAGTTTGATGCGGCATGCTGCGTCATTTTAAGAAAGAATGTATACGAAGGGGCTTTGACTTACTAGAGCCATACTCCTCGTACTCCGTTTACCGCGTGAACGCTGGTAATTCGCAATACCCACATGTCCATGCTTTCCCCAAGGTTGTTGTTCTTCAGGACGACACAGTCCCAGGCTTCAGATCTTCAGGCCCGAAATGCTCGATAGCTGAGTATTGCACCATCAGCTATGCAAATGATGGAACTCTATACTTACGCTTTTGTGGAGGTTTATAGCTGGCCCGTATATCCTCAATGCTCGGCGGCTCATCTGCAGGAGAGAAATAGAATGTTGCGTGAAACCGAGAGTAAGAAACAGTTTCATATTTTCCCCTGCATTCACCTGATGAATGACCAGCGCTTCTCATGTGGTCAGCGTACATTGAGAAGAAGGACCGAACACGAGCGGAGACCTTCTTCTGAGCCTTCGGGGTCTTCATATATCGTGAATGGGGGACTGCTCATACAAACCCTTTTTCTGACAAACCTCAACGTGGTTTTTTTCCACATCATCAATCCATTTCTGCAAAACTCTCAACCGTCGAAGGAGTCCGACATCACAGAATCTGAGCAAGAGATTTAGTTGCCAGCTACAGCTTCAAGAATTGAGTCAGCGTCTATCGCCACCAAGAATGATTCCCAGCGTCGAAGAGACAGTTTCCACCCAGCCAGGAGATGCTGTGGAGAAGCCAGAGAGACTATTCAAGGACATTGATGGGGATCAAGAGGCCACTGTCATTGAGAGTCTTTGCATGAACTGTGAGGAACAGGTGTGTGCATTGCATACTCTGTGCTGTTGTGGCTAAGACATTTGTGCGATTGTAATAGGGAATCACTCGTCTTCTTCTGACCGTCATTCCCCATTTCCGCGAGGTCATTATCATGCATTTTGAATGCGAGCATTGTGGATTCAGCAACAATGAGATTCAGTCGGGTTCCATGATCGCTGAGAAGGCCTTGAAAATCAAGTGTGTTATTGAAAACAAAGAGGTGAGTGTTTTCGACATGAAGTGGTACATTAAGCTGAGGTCTTTACTATTCTACCCCAATATATTCTAACATGCTGTTCTTTTTTTAGGACCTCAACAGGCAGGTTGTGAAGTCGGAATCTGCCTCTGTTAAGTTTGAAGAACTGGATTTCGAAATTCCGGCAGAGACTCAGCGTGGAGTATTGTCCACGGTCGAAGGCATCATCAGCAAATCAATTGAAGGTTTATCTGCCCTTCAACCTCAGAGAAAGGTAAATGGCTATTGTTTTCATTGGTATTAGAATTTAGACTGATTTGGTCTTTCAAATCATATAAAATATAGCTCATCGATGAAAACATTTACAACAAGATTGAGGAGGTCCTCGACACCCTTCGAGGCTACCTAGAGCTCCGTAACGTCCCCTTCACCGTCAGCATCGATGATCCCGCCGGAAACAGCTACATTGAAAATTTGAGCGCACCAAAGAAAGACCCAAAACTTCTTTACCTCGTTTATCCTCGTACCCGCGAACAGGACGAGTTTCTTGGTATGGGTGCTCCGGCGCAGGAGCAAGAGGAAGAAGTGGATGAAGACCTCGCCAAGGAAGTTCATATCTTCCATGGAAACTGTTCTCGATGCAATGCGCCTAGCGACACGAGGATGCATCTTATAGGTATGATATCCTCGTTTTGTGTTATTGTCTGTTTAGAATTTTGTTGCATCAACTCTAATGTTTTCTTAGATATTCCACACTTTAAGGAGGTTGTGATTATGGCGACAGATTGTGAAACTTGCGGGTACAAGAGCAACGAAGTGAAGGCGGGTGGTCCAATTTCAGCTCAAGGCAAGAAAATTATTTTGAAGGTCACCGAGAAAGATGATTTAAGTCGTGATATTTTGAAGGTGCGTTCTCCACATAAATACTTGATCATTATTATTAACTTTTTACTCAAGTCGGAGACCTGTGGCCTTCAAATCCCTGAACTTGACCTCGAGCTCAATCCCGGAACGCTTGGCGGAAGATTTACGACTGTCGAAGGACTTCTTACGCAGGTACACGAGGAGCTGACAAGCCGTGCAACTCCTTTCTCGTCCGGAGACTCAGCCGATGAGACCAGAAAAGCGGCCTTTGCGAGATTCCTTGACCGACTTCAAACGGTAAATAAGGAATTATTAAGCTGTGCTAGACTTTCCCCTTGGGTTCAGATTTAGTAATAATGTGAAATTTTGTCTAGGGCCATCAACTTTAGGTTCCTTACACTCTTATCCTTGACGATCCTCTTGGAAACTCGGTAATTTAGACTTTCCGCCTTTCCTTTAATTTCGGAAATTGCCTTCCTTCATCACTCTTACCGTCTTTGATTTTCTCGTAGTACTTGCAAAACCCGAACGCGCCCGACGACGATCCCGAAATGACGATTGAGCTGTAAGTCTCAGCATCCCATCTCATTTTTTCGGAAGTTATGTATATCTGACCTTTTTTATGTTTGGTGTTTTAGTTACGATCGCACGTTTGAGCAGAACGAGGATCTCGGACTTAACGATATGGTGCTTGAGGGATATGAGCAGCCCGAGGAGGGGGAAGAGAAAGATGAAAAAGAGGAGGTGAAGGAGGATGTTCCTGCTTCCGAGCAGGCATGATATAAACTCTGTCATCTATCTCATTCCACAATACGCTCCGCATATCGCTGTCACCCAACCCTTTCGTTGTCGCTATAATTCACCCTATTTCTTCTTTCAATTGGGAACGTGTGCCCAACCCGTCTACACTGTTTTTGTTGCTTTATAATTATGTCCTTTTGTTTATTTGGAATGAGTAGGTAGTAATCACTTCAGTTTTTGGTGCCTCTTTTATCGTTGATGATAGCTGAAATAACACAGGAAAACCGATTTTATAGAGTACTATGAGAATACCGTGTTGGCCTTAACCAACCCAGACATTTGCGCACAACAGTCGGCTATTGTCCCAAAATTCGTTGCCTTCTTTCATTGCTGTTGAAACCATCAAGGTCTGATCGAAAAGAACCAACTCGACACAACATGAGCGACAATATTTTATTTTAAAAAAACATAATCAGCCAGCATCCCACCATACTCATACACTCCTCAACGGCTAATCTTTATGATACGTCTGACCTAAATCTCAGACGCTGACACCCAACACAAACACATATCTGTCAAAAATTTAAGAAAAAACCCCCCAAGCATATCACATAAATGGATTCCTCCCACCCCCACCCTCCACCTCCTTCACAGCCTCCTTCAAATTATACCACGACGTCGCAACCCAAACGGCACAACCGACTTCTGTTTCCCATATCCCCACCAACGCTCCCATGAGCATATGGACGCGCAGCAGGCGTGACAAGTTCGAAATGATGTGAAGCCGTGACGGGGTTTGATTTCAGAGCAGATAGCGTAGGAGTTGCAGATGGTGCGGATGAGGAGAGAGCGGAAAGAGATGGAGGTGGTGCCGAGGAGATGGTTGAAAAGGGCTAGGAATGGTGTGTGTAAGTGGGACATGGTGTGAAAAAGGGACTTACGTATAACGCTGAAAACCGTCGGCCTTTTCCTGGTCCCATGTCACCTCTGCTGCCCTTGCAATTTGATCCGCTTGGGGTCGATTCATTTCACCCTGCAGCGTCCCGATACCTCTGGGCGCTTCATCCCTTAATTGATCCAACAAAATGTTATTATATGGTGTGTAGTCGGCCAGAGAGGTGGATGTAGGTGTTAGAGTCAAGTAACCCAAAGGTGATGACGCTGGGATTAGCGACAGTTCACCCAACGATGTGGATGTCGGTGCTAATGACGACCCGTTTGATGGTGAGGTTGCGGCTAAAGCGATTTCGTCCAACAAAGATGTTTTCCTGATCATGGATGTGGTTTGTGCAATGACGGCGGAACTCGATTTGTGGGTTGCGCCGTATAATGCCATTATGGAGGATTTTGCGTCGCCTTGAGATGGGGATTCCGCTTTGTGTTGGGCAAAAGGGTATGGGGGTGCGTCAGCGGGAAGAGATGGGGCGAGTGTAGGGATGGGCGCGGGCGCAAAGTTGAAAGGGTTTTGAGGTGCGGTCATATTGTTGTTGGATGTCGACATAGTGGCGGTGATGGTTGCAGGCGGGAAATCAAAAGGGTTTGTAGATGTAGTTGGAGACACGACCATTTTGATATTGGAATGAAGTGCATTGGCGCTACCAAGTACAGGAGGGAATTCGAAAGGGTTTGTAAAAGTTGGAGATGCGACCATGCCAGAAAAAGGATTGGCAACGGGGGTGTTAACGAATGATGATGAAAAGGGATCCAGAGGAAACGAGTTTGATCGAGGTGGATGATTTGCGGAAGAAACGGGAACGAGAGGAGGCGGGAGAGACCTTTGAATAATTACGGGTGGTTCCGCTACAGGGATGGCGATAGGAACGGGAGTTCGCGCATGAGAACGTGGTGACGCGGACTTGGCAGAGTAGTTGTCTATAAGGTAGTTTGCAGCCGCGTCCATGTTCCCGTTTGAAGCAACAAGGGCGTCACGGTAGCGAGCATCGTCGGCGTGAGGAACGAGTTGGAGATTTTTAAGGGTTTCGATGGCTTGCGTGAGGACGCGTCGCGGATCGTCGATGGGGAGGACGGGTGGGGATGCTGTTGTGGAATGTTTAAGGATACCGGCGATGCGAGGAGGAGAGACGGGAGGCGGGGTTACGGCGGGATAGGCAAAAGAGACGCGTTTGGAATGTTGGGGAGTCACTGTGGATGATGAAGAGTAGGAGGGGTCGAGGGAGAGACGACGACGAGGAAGAATAGGATTTGTGGATGTTGTTGCTGGGCGGAAGCGAGAAAAGGAGCGTTGGAGAGAGGATGAGAGGCGGTTGGTTGAGGAAGATGAAGAGGAAGTTATGAGACGATTATCGTCGTCATCTTCCTCATCAACGACGGCGATGGAAGAGGCTGCAGGCGGTGAGGAGTGAATAACGTTCCATTAGAGGACCGTGTGGGGATCGTAACAGCTTTGGTCGTTGAGAACATTGGTACAGGTCCCGGAAGTTGGATCTGCCTCTTCACTGCATTTACCTTGACGTCTCTAGCATTCGAGAATCTCTTCCTTTCATATTTGTCTCTAATATATTCCTCCATTCCCGTGTCTTCCGATGGTGGCTGCGTGTTCAATTCACATGCAGGATGGAGAAGCCGCGCATTTACTTTTGCGTTGCCCAGATTCTGCAGAATGGCAAAGGTGGACGGAGACCAGTCATCTGTGGCGGAGGTATGTGAACCCGGTAGAGGAAGGATGCGGGAGATATGTGGACCAGAGCTCGAGAATGTAGCGTTGCGCAGAGGGAGCATAGAAACACACCGAGGTTTATGGATGCGAAAGTGGGTTCTGTGGATGTGGGAAATCAAAGTTAGTGGCAAGCTAATGCAGGTGCAGAGGGTAAATTTGAAGTATTACTTTCACTGAGACAGTCGGCACAATGAGAGTTTCCTGGGATGGAAAGAAGAGTTTCGATCATGGTCGTCTATTCATGAATCAGGTCTCCTGAAGTGCGTTTGCTTATTCTGGCCTTATATTTGAAAGTATATGCCTTATAGTAGCAAAGGCAGGATGAAAAGAAGTAAAAGTTTAGCTTATCGAGAAACAAATAAAGCGGCAGAAAGGGGTAAAGGGGTTTCAACAAAAGCCTCCTCCGAACAGGTTTTGATGATGCATGCGCCACTCAACTCAAACCACAATGGTGAGCAACAAAGCTCCACTGGAATGGCGGCACCTTTTCAACAATCCCCTCTGAGTTGCCTTCCTACTACATGTCTCCACCGTCCATTTATCATTAAATGTAAACGGGGCCTCCACGCTTGCCACCCATGCATACGCCCCAAACGCCGTTTACACCATACATTATTTTAACTACTTACTCACGTCCTCGACCAGCAAGTGTATCCCGACTCGAATGATCCGTTAAGGCAGTTGTAGCGGAAAAAAACCTGCAACAGAATCCCTAAAACGCAGGTGAAGGGTCAACGACAAGCAATTCAGTATTTAATGTTTTATCGCAGCAACGTACAGATTGCTTGTAGTGACGAAATTGAAACACCGCAAATTTCAATTTGGGAAGGGAAGACAAGAAACAAGCGTTTAGTGGGGTCTCTCCCCACAATGGTAGTTCTGCTGGCGTGTGGTTGGCGGGAGAATACTATAGAATCACATGTGCTATATTTGAATGCAGAGGACATGACGGTTGTATTTACCAAAATATCCCATGTAAAAGTGGACAGGCGGAAGGACGGAGACGCACTGAATACATGTATCAAATCAGCTGGTCTTGCGTCTGGGGAAGAGATGAAGCGCGCAGAGTCGGATCAGTCTGCCTGGCGCTGAATGCGTCAAGTCGCTCTTTAATACTGCATATGAAAAAGCAAAGATTCAGGATAACAAAAAACATTGACGAATTGACAACAAATATCAAAAGCTGATGGCTCTCCGTTATTGCGTAGCGTCAACGTTAGAGACGCCGAGCATTATTATGATCCGTCTATTTCCGCATAAAAAAATTATATACTTCGAAGCGACACTTGCAATGATTGTTCATTTCTTCTTCTTCAGGCCTTTAGAAGACGGCTTCGTTTTCTTAAAAGTGAGGGCGCGAACCGTGTAGCGGATCACGAAGCCTGAGCTTATTAGAAGAACGAGACCGGCGGGCATGCTACGTTGGTTTCGGATAATATTGAACAATTAATGAGGGATTGTTTTTACAGAGAAATTGATAGAAATTGGACAGACAAAGAATAGAAGAAAAACTAGAAGATATCATTTGGAAAGAGATGCTTACAATTTTCCACTTGAATAGAATCTATATCCCATAACGGTTGCAAGGACTGTGCTCAAGCCTAAGAAAATCAAAGAAAGCTTCAGCGGTGAGTCATCAAGCCATAACGTCGGGGCAAAAAAAGAAACCGAAAATACTTCCGTACCGAGCATGTAACTGTTTTCGAGAAGAAAAGAAATACTTTAATGACCAGCCGGCCAAGAAACAGTGGAAAAGTTAAAAATCAAGGTTTAAAGATACATTACTGATATTTTCTGGGATTTTGGCTAACGCGATATGCAGCTAGGAAGAGGAGGAATCCAAATGAGAGGCCCGCGATCAGGGACATGACACTTCCTGAGTAATATGGTGTGAAAGTTTAAAAAGAAAAAAGGCGTAAGAATAGTGTTGTTATTTTTTATGTTCTTTAAAAGAGTTGGAGAGAGAAAGATTTACCCTTGGAGACATAACCAAATACGCCTCCACCGGTTACGACAGCCGCGTAGATGAAGGCCTGGTTATGTACACTACGTTAGCACAAAAATTTATCTTCCTGTACCCTCTCTTAACACCTCTACTATATGATGTTGTAGACCCTTCTCGGTCAGCAGTCCTCAAATGTAACTTTTAAATTGACCGAAGCAACCGTACTCGCTTCAAGTCAAACCGTGTATGATCTCCAACTTACTCACCAATGCATCAACCATCCTAATTCTTATGTCCGAATTTTTTTTAGATTGTCAACACAGAAAGCTTCAACTTTCAAGGCTGTATTTATTTATAAGACCAACTTTGAAGTCCTCAGTTGTAGCAGACTTAATTTTCATGAATGGACCCTCGCAAGTCTTAGCCGTCGCTCATAATAACGAGGATAACATGAATTCTCAACCTGACGAACAACTGTGGACTGGAGGAGACGTTCCCATTACTGCACAAAGATTTGCTAAAAGTGGTTAAGGTTGATAATGCCGCTTCTGGGACATTATGCGATATCATCTGCAGTTGACTGCAACATGATCTGATTCTTAATATTGAATTCCATCTCCTCAGCAGCAAGTCAGGAGTAGAAAGGATTGACAAATGAAGCAAACTGGTTAATCAATAAATGCAGAAAACAAAAGCAGGTAGAAACACAGGAGGTGTCGCAAGGGTAGTATCTACCGTGAAAATAAGGTCGAGATGCCGTCAATTTTTTCACTTGGAGCGTCCATTGATTGATCCGCAAGAGTTTCAATTCACACTGCTCCACCATACTCTTACGGCATCCGACCGGGCACTTCAGCATCCATTCTCCCTGCCTGTCTTGAAACTTGCTGAAGGAGAGAGAAAAGGGGAACAGAGACTCGGTGGAGAGGACGGATTCGTACAGATAGACTTGTTTTTTAGATTGGGTTGAGAGAGTAGATCATCAAGGTGGAAGTTTGAAGTGATAGCATTCAAGGATATCTGGAGGAGGTTTACGGATTCTGAACATACTTTCATCGCATCACCGAATATTTGCACCATCTTTGCAACCGTACCAAAATGGCTTCCACTTCAGCATCTGTTGCCACTGCCGTCCCTCCTTCGTCGCTCATGCTTGCCTGCTGTGGTCGATTCCTTAATCATGTGTCGCTCATCAACAACGTCTACCCTTCGGAGCCTGGTGAAGTAGGGCCAAGATCGTCAGCCCTCTCCCTTCTTGTCTTTTATGCGTCGTCAAAGCCGCAGAAACTCGAAAAGGTCGGCGCCTATCTTGAGGTGAAGCTGAAGTCGGATGCTAGAAAGAACAGGAATGGGTAAGAGATAATCTATTTCATGTTTCTGGCTCCCGCAGGCTGCTGTTTATTTATTATTTGATTATTCTCGATGCTGTTTTATTACTGGGATGGCCTTACCTGGCTGCATTACATCTTTGTCCTCATAAATGCCTCATGCAACAACTGACATCATTTCTTCCAATTTAGCTACTTGACAGTCACTCTAGACATTTTGAACTCTTTGATGGATAATTGCGCAACCCACATCAACTTAATCTCTAAGAGCATTCTTCGTATTATTCTTGAGGTTTTGGGCAATCCCGATCCAGAGCTTTTCCTCCAGGCAACAACAACTGTAAGTTCCAGTTATCTTTTGCACTTCGTTTTTATCTCTTCCTTAAATTTTACTCTGTATGTCCTCTGCCCGTTTTTCCAACTAACACGCCTATCTTCCGTATCCTTAAAAATGCACAGTTTGTAAAGTTTTGCAGTGTTCACAACCACGATTCCACTCTAGACAAAGAGTTTACAGAGCTCTTTTCAACGCTTGTGGACAAATTTTGCAACTTTGCTACATACGAGACCAACGATCAGATTCTCAGCAAAAGTAAGTAATATCTAGTTTTATTCTGGTTCAGAAAAAGGAATTAATCAAATTAACAGAATGCACCTTTCTGGATTGAAAGCACTAAAAGCGGTGGTGTCAAGTGAGTCTTTCCAACTTGTCCCGCAGCTTGATGTCTACGTCAGCAAGATCGTCCCTGCCATTCTCACCAACATCAAGAACAAAAAGAAGAAGGCCCTTCAAGCTGCCGCTGCCGCCGCCCGCAAGCGCACATCCGTCGACGATCCCCTTCCTCCTCTACCCCCAAACGCCACCGTCTCAAACCCGCATCAGCACGACTCTGCTTCTCTCAACCCTTCCTCCTCCTCTACCGCCGGTAATGCAGCAACCGCCCAACCCACCTCCGACTCTGATGCACCCGCCTCCTCCATACCCCTTTACCACCCTCGCCGTCACCACAGCCCATCCAAACGGGCTTCCATCACCGATGAGCTTTTCACCGATTCCGAGGTGGAGCATTCGGCTGAAGCTTCACTTCGGGATCTTGTCTCTCGCTGCACCTCTGCAACAACCCTCCGTACCATCCTCGACCATATCTTCCGATACCTCGACGATCATGGTGAATGGGCTTCCGCACCTTATGTTGTTCACGTTGTACGATGCGTGTCTGGTGCCGCACAACCGCAGCACCGTTACGTCCTCCTCTCGCGTGTCCTTGAACTCCTTGATGAGGAACGATTCACGCAAACGCAAGGTGTTAGCGTTAAAATCACGCTTGTCAGGAGTCTTGGGATGGTTGTTGCTAGCGCTGGTGGGACTGTTGGTTTGGCTGTCATGGAACTTGTTGATGCACTCATCCGACAACTCGTCGCTTCGGTCTCTGCTGCGCAAGCATTCCTTCCAGCCCGTGAAGAAGGGGTGAAACCTGGCTTGTGGGTGAATCTGGGGGGTGGGCGGTTGAACCTGGAAACGAGGCGATGGTGTATCAGGTCGCGCTTGTGAAGGCGGTGTCGGGATTATCCGTCAACATTGAGTACCCTGATCAGATGAATGATATTTTGTCGTTTGTGGTGAATCGGTTGAGGATTGGGGGGATGGAGGGGAAGGGGAGATGAGGAAGGCGCTTTTGAGGTGCTTGTTGGGGTTATTTTGGCGAGGTATGATGCTGTTGTCGGGACGTCGTTGGATCAGGCGGAGAATGCAGGGAATGGGTTAGGGCCTGGGGGGAACACGGGCTCGATTGGACGAGCGTCCACTTCATCTAACAAGCGTAATTCCACGCTAGCACGGACGCCATATCTCTCTCCCTCCTTCTCCCCATTCTCGATCTTCTCGATGACGTTGATCCGGATATCCGTGTTACCGCGGTCGGTTCCTTCATCACGCCATGGCGTTGGAAGCTGCTGAGTGTGGTCCTTACCTTGGGTTCATGGGGGCTCTTCCCACCGCTTCTGGGGCTGTGTCGGTTCGAAGCATCAATTCTGGGGTTGCGAGTATTGGGATGGAGTTTGTAAGAGGGGTGCATGGGAAGGTGTTTGGTCGGTTGGGGGCTTGGGGCGTGGAGGGGGTACGGGAGCCTGTGCCGGCAGAGTATTTGGTGTTGGGGAATCTTGTGGCGGTGATGCAGAGACGGTTTTTTGCGGAGGCGGTTGTGGTTGCAATTCCGATGGTGTTTAAGTTGCAGGTGAGTTTTTATATATACTTGGTTTACCGTTTTATTTCGTTTTTATCCGTAATTTCGTACTTCACGTTATTTTTCAAGGGTTGAAGTTATAGCTACAGAGCTTTGATGATAGCTGACGCTTAATTTTGCTGCACAGGCCTTGGCACTTGACGCTGTTGACGCATCCCCATCCCACCGACGAGCTACCTCAAACCTTGTCCTCGAACACCTTCTCAGCGTCTCCCGCTCCCATTCTCTTACCACCCTTATCGATACCCTCGTCCGTCTCCGCGACCAACGTATCGAAGCCGGTGAATGGTACCTTCCCGCCTCAACCTCCGCCATCTCCTCCCCATCCCTCCACCACCACACCGGTGTCGCCACATCCCCTGTTGTCGCATCGCATCCACACGCGCTAGATCATGCGATTGAAACGCGATGCCCAGTTCGAAGTGGATGCACACTTGAAAAGCTTGAGCAGATGGATGGGAATAAGGGCGTGTTAAGTCCACCGTCGAAACGACTTGCGGTGGATAGGGAGGGGGTTTTGGAGGCTGTTTTGGGGGATCCGGCTGTGGCGAGGGTAGAGAGGGCGAGAGAACGGATTGGAGAGGAGTTTGTGGTTGTGAAGGTGGACGTGGCGAATGTTGTGGGGGAGAGGACGAAGGCACAGAGTTTGGGAGTGCCCACAGAGAGGAGAGGGGCGGTATCTGTGAGGACAGCGTCGATTGTAAGCTTCTTTTTATAGTCTTTGGTTTTGCCGCATTGCAATTACTCTATTGCTTTCTTTTAGTTGACAAGGGTTTTGTTCTTTTCTAAACCTTTTTTTTTTTTTTTTCGTGTGTAGAAACGATCTGATGCTGCGGCTGCTGCACCAGTGAAGGTTGATGATTTAAAGGATGTGCTTGCTGGAAGTCCTGCGCTTGCCTCTGGACGGCCCCAGTCTACAGATCCTGGAGCTGTGGCTTATGACGGCGACGCGTCGGTTGGCGTTGTCTCGGTGGTTTCTGCCGAGAAGAGTCGGTCGAATGTCAAGGTTTTATTGAAGAACATTTCAGTGAATTTGGGTGAAGGGTGAGTTTTCTCTACTTCCGTCCGTCCTAATTTTAAACCTGTGCTCGCTTTTAATGTTTACTAATTCGTGGTTATCATTTTTCGTAGGACTAGACGTTCTGCTAGCCCGTCGCTGCAACCTCCTTCCGCTGAACCTCTCCGCCTTTCCTTTGACACCCCTCGCACCACCCGTTCAGAAGCCACCACCCCTTCCCAACCCTCTCCTACGCCGCCGTTCCTACCTTTCCACAAAACCCGGCCCTACATCCAAACCTACCACCGCCTCCGCCATGGCATCCACGTCGTCATCCTCTGGCAATATTGTTACGATGCCGCCTCAAGGCATGTCGCCTATGATCACGCCGAGCACTTCTGTTGGCGCCATCCCGATTCAAGGGGGTGCTGGTGCGGGGAATGCGCTGGGAGTTGCTGCGTCCCCTACGAAGGGAGGCTTTAGGAATGCAGGGGTTGAAGTATTTGAGGAACGTTCCGTCGAATTCGTCGTTGACGAGTTTAAGGCTTGCTGAGCCATCTGTTGGAGGCTTTTGAGACTGGGATTATATTTTTTTTGTTACGTTGGAAAGTTTAATTTTTTGTTTTTCTTTTTTACACATGGTTTTCCTTTTTTTTTTTTTTTTGTCTTTTGTTTTGGGTTAGTTTGTTTTCGCTTTTTTTTTTCGCTCACTGTATTGTTTCTAGTCGTGCTGCTTCAATATTTTCATTATAGACATTCTTTGTTTCTCCTAAATGCTTTTTCTCCGATATGGTTTTTAGGCTGCTATCTTTCCTCCGCTGGCAGTGATCCCGGAAGGGTTTGGGCTGTCGATTATAGGGTTATGAAACCTTCATGTTATTTAAGGTTTATAACTTTATCCACAATGCGGCAATGATCGCAGAAGAGCCATCATCAGCGCCAAATAGCCGGGATCAACACGTGGCTGTTTGAGTACTGGACTAGTCCCACAGCACATCCTTTTTAATGTTAAGGCGGAACTTAATGTTAAGGCGGAACTCATAATGATATCTTGCAATCCAAATTAAATCTTATTAGGAGTTC
The DNA here is from genome assembly GCA_025449115.1 of Chytridium lagenaria. Taxonomy (NCBI): domain Eukaryota; kingdom Fungi; phylum Chytridiomycota; class Chytridiomycetes; order Chytridiales; family Chytridiaceae; genus Chytridium; species Chytridium lagenaria. Next base: position 68,914 of record JAHLKC010000051.1, read on the forward strand.
CGTGATCACCTTTTCCATTATCAAGAATTGGACCCTTTAGCGAACCATAAGGATGTCTTTTCGCATGTGTTTTTTTTGGAAAATCTCTCACAACGGATTTACCTTTTACGAATCCTGATCTGTCCCCACAGTTATGAGTGGACGGATCCTTTCCTAACACGATGGTCATCATGCTTTCATCTATAAGCCATTACAAAGTTAGATATGTGATAATGTAAATCCCCAAAGCGGGTAACAAGCGGTCATATTCCACGTTTCATTTTACCCGTTTTTGTGGTTGGCCCTCCGCACCTTGTCTGCCCAAAACATTCTTGAGGTCTTATTCATTAGCGGTTTGGATACGATAGGGGAAATATGGCTTTGCGTGCGCTTATCGTTGCTGTAATGATTTTGGGAGTGGTCGCGTCGACTACAGTCGATCGGACAGTATTGTTGCAGGATCTTGTGGGAAACGTGACTTTGGAGCGGTGTGAGTTTTTGCAAAACTTGAGTGTAGGTTGGGAGGATGTAAAAAACTTTACGGTAAGCCCTGCAACTATTTCCCGCGTGCTCTTTGTTGACGCTAATGTAAGGGGAGTAAACGGACTATACTTATTGAACAGAATTCTTGGGATTCGTCAAGGCTTTCGTCTCATGTTTTTCAAATTCTGTTGACTGATGTTATGGGGTATAACGTGGAGGTGAAAGAATTTGGTGGAGGCGTGACAACTGGACGCCGGTTGGCAAACACCGGAATTGTGGATATGGCTGTAGAGTTATGGCCTTCGGATGCTACGGAATGGTGATAACATTCAATTTCAAACTTCCCTTTACTTAACGAATCAAGGTATACCATGCTAGTGAGAAGCAACCGAACTGTTGTCGATCATGGGAATATTGGATACACGGGTCGTGTTGGATTGTGAAGAAACCACATGTTTGTTTTCATTCTAATATTCACAAAGATATATTCCCGCGTACCTTGTTGATCGATATCCGGATCTTTACCTTGATTTTTGGAGGTTTCTACGAAACCCTCGCGCAACCTCCATCTTCCCACGTTCAGGGACTGCCCCGTTTGCTAAAGACTCGACGGGATCTGCTGTTTGCGATGGGGTTGAAGCAGGGTGCATGAACAACACTTACGCTCCATCATGGTATACCCCATCAAGCCGAAGCTCATTCATTGAGATGCTCCATGTTGTACGGGATATAGGTATTTTAGTTTCATTTATCCCTACGCTAATTCTGCATAGCCAATATGTGTATGAAAGGTTAATCGATGGATTGAGACTGAATATGACGATTCAATATATGGGCGACGCGCTTGAGGATTACGTTAAAGAGTTGTATAGAAAAGAGTTACCTGTTTTGTTTTACTATTGGAAACCGACCACATTTATCGCGACGCATAATTTTACTAGGATCACGTTTCCTGATGATTCCATAGGAAGTTACCAGGCTTTCGAGACAGGTAATTTTAAAAGGCTACATAAGCTTACACACCTTTTAGATCGTAAGAAGCAATCACTAAGTGTTGATGTACAACCGACATTATATTTAAAGTAAGCTGTGATTTTGAAAGTTACTTAAAGTGTATATAGGCCACGTCACAGCAGTTCGCGGTGGAGTTTAAGGAGTTGTTGCCATTCATCCAAAAAGTCTTTATAAATGAAAACGATATCAACGAGATGCTTCGAAACCAAAAACTCCAGAATTGGTCCACTTCTCAAGTACTAGCATATATTATATGGAGTACTAATACGTGTTAAAGACAGCTTGCCAATGGCTTTCTAGCCATATTGTGACTTGGAGACCTTGGCTTCCTGCGCCTCCGAGAGGTATAAAATCGTTTTGTTGATGCAATCTCATCAATATCTTTCCTTAGCGGTGCCGATTATTCAGTTCAATGGTCAAGAAGCTCTGCGGTGGGCACTTAGTGGAATTGCGATGCTTTGTTCGATTCTCACAATCTCATGCGGAGTATTTATGTTGCTTCATAAAACATGAAGGTGTTTAAGGCGTCGAGTCCTCTTTTTTTAGGCCTGTAAGGACATCTTTCTACACTTTCTTATTCCGTTTATGAATCGTTTCAATCTCGATCTTTAACGATTTAAAATAAATCTTTTAGCATGGTCGTAGGAGCTCAGCTCAGCTTCATTTCTATCTGGGTCTACCCCCTACCCGATGCGAACCGAAATTTGCGTTCTCTTTTCATGGCTTAAATATCTTGGGTTCTCTCTCGTCTTTGGATCGCTCATCATCAAAACCTTCCGTATCAGTATCATTTTCAACCAAAAACAAGGCAAGAAAGCAAGCGATGTTAAGATAAACGACTCCTTTTTATTGCTGTATTTGGGAGCGTTCTTGGGGATTTGGGTGGCATTGCTTTTGGCTTGGACGTTCATACCTGGGCAACGACCCAGATTAAAGGTCGGACAGGTTGCAAATGTGGGAGAAGATGGAACGTTTGAGTCGATTCTGCAAACACCTATTTGTGATTTTAATGCGTTTAAGTAAGTCATCAACTTCCAAGCGCAGGACTTGTGCTAATATATCTTTGCTGGTGTTAAACCAGCTATGGGGTATGACGGTAATGGTTTTGACGCTTATCTCCGGAATCTTCATCACCTTTCGCGTCAAAGACACGCCAAGCGCGTTTAACGAGTCAAAATGGATTGCATACGGTAGGATTTTCCTCGCCCTTCTCATCACTGACATCCTTTAAGCTCTCTACAACTGGGTCGTTATTGGGGTTGTTTTGGTTAGTGATAAAGCAAAAGAAAGTAGCTTTTCTAACAACCATACAGTCCGGTGTATCCAACTTTGCAGTCAAAGATCCAGGTTTATATTAGTGTTATGATTGCACACCCATTAATAATATTAGATGCGGTTTTTGTGATGGAAGCACTCACGGCCATAATTACTCAAACCGGAGTCATTGTCCTCATATTCGTAAGCCTCGCTCACCTTTCCTTTATCTTCCTTTCCTTATTTCGACTCGCTTGCTTATTAGTATAAAAGCTCCCCAAGATCGTCACGACATTACGGGGGAATGGAAATGCTATTGAAGCAATCTTTAGATCAGGCCGATCAGGCAGTAAAGACAGTGAAAAACAAACGGAACAAAGAAGAACCCAGTGAGGTCTGCTTTGGCGGGTGATGAAAGTGAGAATAGTGGGCTTGTGAGTGGAACAAGCTCTCAATTACGCAAGAAACCTTCGGTTGCAGTTAGCGACCAAGTAGTCATGTATCATGCTGTGGCTGGGAGTCCTGCTGATGGGAAATGCTGAAAGGTAAGGTGTTAGCTAATCAAATGCTTCTTTTCAGATTCTGGTTGACCTTCTGTTCGTAGCCTATTGCCGATAAAAACCAGCAACTTGCCTACAACACACCGGAGTGTTGAAGATATGGACCGGGTTGCGAAGGAGGCGATGATACTAAAGGAAGAGAACCGAGCGCTCAAAGAAGAGATCAGAGCACTAGTCGAACGGAAGTAGTGTATTGATTCCAATTAAATCCTATACATGCGAATACACTCTCACTTAGAAACTGCGGAAGAAAAAGAAATGAATATCCCTCGTATTTCACATATCTGCAAGTGTTAAAATAAAAATCTATATGCTCAAACACCTTTTTTTTACTGAGCGTGTTAGTGTTGTTTTCGGATTAAAGGCAACTAAACCTTCTACTTGTTGAAAAAGTATCCAGTTCGCGTTAGATTTAAGGGAGTTGTTGTCATTCGACATCCGAAAAGTTTTTACATACGAGAATGACATCAACGCGATGATACGAAACCAAAAACTTCAGGGTCGGTCTACGTCACAAATATATGTCATTACATTCTATGCTCCTAATTGATTAATAGACCGCTTGCGACTGGCTTTTAAATCATATTACGACTTGGCGCGCCCCAGAACTGGAGGCATGCGCGCATCTTAATAAAACTCTTGTAAAAATAGTATTTGCAGAGGCCGAATTATCACTTTAATAATCATTCTTCTTTGAGGTGGTGTTTTAGGTGGAATGGGAACGGCTGATGGGACGAGGTGGAAGAAAAAACGTATGCGGCCGGAAGTGAAGATTTGTTTTGCTTATAATACGCCGCCCTTTAGCGGAGACTAACTTCGACTTTGAAGTATCTTAACGATGTGGAGATATATGGAAATAAACATGTGGGAACTTGCCGTGAAGGAGATATGAGGGAGCTTTCCATGTTGAAGGAAGAGAACATAGTGCTTGGGAAGAATAGACATTGTTGCACTTTCAAACTATTTTGAGATGAGATATATTTAGATCATATAACAATGATGTTTATTTTAAATAAGTGTTTTCAGTCACTATGCTTATGATTTTGTCGTCTTTCCACCTAGCAAGATATTGCAGATGGCAGACTTTGAATGCTAGTACCGTTTTCGCTGTCGTATTAGCAAATTGTAGCGATGGAAAGTGGCCATAATGGACAGCTAGTGAGCTGACGGTGCAGGTCTTACTCACTTGATACAGGAGAATAACGTTGGAAATCAATGTGAGGGAGGATTTGGGATGAGGTCATCCAGTAGATAATCAGATACGAAGGACGTACGTCCGAGCCGACTGAGAGGTCTCGAAATAGCTCAAAGGATTATATCCTTACCTAAGAAGCTGGCCTCGAAGGGATTGGATGAGGTCTGAAATGGGCAACTTGCGGTGTCTTCTTCTCTGAACACGTTTTGTACATACATATTTTTTCTCAATAACCTTGCACAGTGAAGACCCACACAATACGTCCCACAATTCGAGGAAACCGTCTACCTCAATACCCAACGCCAAGAATTGGTGGCTCCTGCGTGATTCAGAGGAACAATCGGTGGCGGCATCAAGCGGCTCGTTGAGAACTTCTTGCATGGAGTTTTGACTGGTGAAGAGTGAAGACACGAAGTCTTAAGGCGAAGTTTGACAAGAGCAGGCGGCATGAAGAATGAAGATGATACGTTTTAGAGATTGAAAAGACGAGTGAGTGGTGTCTCAGAACTTGCGGAGCCTGCTGAGCGTAGACATGATACGTTTTAAGAATTTGGAGGCACGCGTAGACCGGTCTTCAAAGAGGAGCTATGAAAAGCTATAAAGAGGGTAGACTTCTCTTTGATATTTTCCACCATCAACAGCTTTACATTCATTCATACAATTCTTTACAAGCAATGCTCACCACTATCCCTCTCATCACCGCGCTCCTCTTCCCTGGCCGATTCATTCTCGCAACCCCTCCGCCCTCTATCTCGCGTCGATCACCCTACGAAACCAACCCTGGCCCCGACCTCAACACAACAGTCGTGTGCATCGACTCTCTCTACACCTGCGGCCCCCTCACCCCCACAGCTGCCACGGTACAATCCTTCAATGCATCTCCAATGCCTACATCCTCACAACCATCTGCGACGCCGCCACCTTTAACGCCTGCGCACTCATTGCTGGCGAGCCGTATTGCGTTGAAGGGTATGGCGATGAGGGTATTGTGAATGACTATCCTCTTGCACAGAATTTGGAGAGGCGACAGTTGATGTTGCCAACTAAAGTGGTGGCAAAAGCTGTGGCGAGCCCGACACGTAGGACCACGACTTTGAAAAAGAGCACGACGAAAAGAGTACTACGACTAAAAAGAGCACTTCCCCATCGCCTGTATCGGGTGCGAAAAACACAGTGGATCCGAGTACGGTGTATGGCAAGCAGGGGCTGTCTAAGTGTCAGTATGACATAATCCTGAAGATTACTAGTGTTTTCGAGACAAGCAACAAAAAGTAAGTTTTTCTTCCCAAGCTTTTATCTTCTTTTTCTACTGTTCAGCGGTGTTTCCCCAGTCTTTCTTTTATCGTGTTCATCGGTGCTTTTAATTGAATGACACATGAAATCACAATATTAACCCAGAACATTTCAGTCTCGGCTTCAACCTTTGCGGAAACTGGAACGACGGTCAAGGCATATCCGCCGGCTTTATCCAATTCACCACCTCCTCCGGCTCCGCCCTCCGCGTCGTCCAAAGCTACCTCCAACTCACCCGCCGTCCAAACCCGCCTCTCGCCTCATTTGTCACCGCTCTCCAACGCGCAGCCCAAGTCGGCAACAAAGGCGCAGTGTCCGGTCAAGGCTTCATGACGGGTCTATCCGGGTTCTGCGATGCATGGGAGGAGGCCAACAAGAACGACGGCGCGGCCTTTCAGAACGCTCAACTCGCTATTCAGTCTGCTGGGTACCTGCAACCTAACCTAAAGATTGTTCAACAACTCGGATTGAAAACCGCTTTGAGCGTTGGACAGTTGATGGATACTGCGATTCAGTTGGGGTATGATGCTGTTGAGGAGATTGCGGGAAATGCGGGGTGGACACCTAGTCAGGGTGCGAATGAGGCGGATTACTTGAAGAGATATTTGGATGCGAGGATTGTTTATTTGAACAACCTTGGAGGAGCGTATCCGGGGACAAAGTATCGTGTTAACTCGTACAAATACATGTTGCAGAAGGGGAACGTTAACTTTGTGGGAGGTTCCGTGGTGATGTTGGAGAACGGGGGGAATCCGGTGCAGATTACCTGTTAAGCTGTCGAATATCTGAGGGCGTTAGGTTAGGGTATTGCATTTAATTTATCAGTCTTTTTTATAGATATGCCCCTCTCTTTTGTTTTAGAATCAACCTCATAGAAATTTTCAATAAATAATACCATTAGACTCTCAATACCATTAAATGATGAAAAACGGAAAATCTATATCGCAATGTTTACTACTTAAAAGAACGTGTAAAGCACTATTCAATCTTCAAAAAAAAACAAAAAACAACAACAACAAGAAACAAGGATTTTAGCCAACATCTAAAGATGGATTACGCAACTCCATCAAGTCCAACACCAATGACGTAACCCCCATCAATACAAAACACTCATTAACCTCCTAACATCCAACAGCTTAGTCGACGGAACCCCAAACCACCGTCGACTCCTCGGATGCTCCACCAACACCTCCAAAACAGCCGAAAAATTAAGAAACAACTCAAAATCCAAACTTCCAAACATCTCCACCCCCAACTTCACCCCCGCATCCAATAAAACCTTCACGCATGCCACCTCCCCCATATTCACAGCATCCGCAAAACACAGACTCATCACATAATTCTTTCCACAAACAACATTCCCCTCCCTCTCCACCCTTCTCTCAACATACTTCACATCCGTCCTCATAAACGATGCCATCTTGGCTCCACTGCCACCGACCGCAATCTCACGGTTCCAGTTGACAGGTTTAACGTGATCAAGTAGCACCCTAAGACCATTCGATCTACCTCCTTTCACCGCTTTCTCAGTGAGTATAGCTACCAAAAGCGCTCGCGTGACAATCTCCGTGCCAACACGATACGTCTTGATCCTACGAAGAATAAAATCGAGCATATCATTATGGCCAGCATGGACAAGTCTCTCCAGATTCAAGCTCAAGCCCGACAAATCATGGATGCCACCCAAATTCAGCAAATGTTGAAAGGCGAGAACGTTGCCGCTTTCAGCCACAAAAGGGAGCAGAGACTCGACGTGGAATGGAGAAAAAATCTCATCAGATAGATATCCCAGTATCATATGAAGGTAGCCGCTGACCCCTCCACCATTCTCCACAGCGTCATTTGCCAAAAACATCGCTTCGATCCCAAATTTCAACTGAAACTTGGGATGCCCGATAATGGTAGCAACGACTTTATGGCATTCCGGCGTCTTGGCCCGCCAAGCGGATCGAAGAAGATACAGGCATCTATCATTCGAAAGTGTCACTGACGGGAAATCTAATATCATTTGAATAACATCCGGAAACCCATGCAACTTGCTATCACCCTCATCTCTGCTCGTCTCTTGCTCAGTAGCTTGAATAACAAGATAAAAAAGCAAGACATCGGCCTCTTCAAGTTGACCAAAATCAGATAAAAAGATTCGAACAACCTCTTTACACGAAAAAGATTTGCAAATCACTTGAGCCGAATTCCAAAAGGGATCAAAGAAATCACACGACATTAAAAGTTGAGCCGTCTTCACTTTCGTCACCCTTCCCTTGACCACGATCCCATCAAAACATGGGGCTGAAAAACATGGATGCCCAAGAAACATATCAACGACATGCGAAGGTGCCCATTCACAAATCTTGTCAATGAGCGCTTGCAATTCGTTTCGTTTTTCCGGTCCAAAAAGATTCACATGGGTTTCATGTGCGCAAATCAGTCGCATCATTTCCTTCGACACCCGATGAAACGGAGCCGTGTCCATGAGACCCCCACGATGGGTATCAAGCATCACTTGAACAGTGTGAAAGTCATCGGCCGCCACCGCATCGAAGAACGTGGGGAAGATTTCGAGCTTGTCGGTGAGCAGATGGAGGACTTTGAAATCAGGTGGAGGTGATGACCTTGTCCAGGCATCGCGGCAATACGCTGCAAGCTTCTCTGAAAAATCATATGGATACTCATCCTGCAATAATAAACAGTCATCTTCGTATATCTGCATGATGATGGGGATGGCGGGTGAAATTTCATCGGCATACTCGTCCGTCGAACCAGAGTCTGTCAGTTCTCTAAGAGGCTCTTTATCTTTGTTTTTCAAGCAAGAGTCTTTGATTGTCGAAAGCGTCTCATCATCTTTATCCTCCATTAAAGTAGCCCCTTGCAGCTCGTAAACAGAATCATATGAATCCTCCTTCAAAACAGACCCTTCAATGCTCGAATCCGTTTCATCATCACTCTCTGTCGTCAAAGCATCCTCTTCGACTTTCATTCTCCACCTCTCCAAAATATTTGAAATAAGACGATTCAAGCTTTTAAAGCTCAATTTAAAAAGCGCTTCGAGTTCATCAACCGCATGGTGATCATACAAGACATCAAACATCTCGTCCGAGAGGTAATCACCATGAGAAGCTTGACAAAACACGGTATGGGCGACATCCGGATCTCTCAAAAACACACGAACCAAGTCCGTACGATTTTGTTTTATAGCTTCATAGATCAGTTCACCTCCATCAGCGAATACAGTCACGGATGCCGGGATCCATTCAGGGACCGTCATATCTATCAAAAACGTTTCCAGAGCCTGTTCTTCCCCTTGAGGCCAAAGCAGAAGAAATGCATAGTTTGAATACAAGTATTCCACCGGATAATCTCTTATAAGCTTGAACGCAAGCTTCCGAGTCTTTACAAGCGTCGAGCTCGATGTATTGAATTCGGCTGCAGCAAAACGCATAGCCATACTCCGAGCCTCCTTCCAATAATATCGGACAATAGGATGATTGAGATCCAAGAGCGTTTCGACTTTTTCAAAGAGCTCACGCGACCTCATCTCAACGGCGAATTTGAAGGCAGCGGGTTGCGCAAACCTTTTCATCATCACATCCTCCCCCCATACAATGGTGGCGAGTTGGAGTGCTCGCATAATAGCATCTCGGCAGTCATCGTCCAAGTGGAATTGCGGTAACGAGGAACCTCGAGATCGACGTGCAAAGATGGCAACGTGAACGGCAAAGATGTAGGTCATGGAGAGGTAGGCAGCCATGTAAGGGATACCGAGGTTCATCCAGTTAAGTTTGTGTGGATGAAAACCTTTGAGATGGCCATGTGTCATGCCGCAATGAAGGAGGTTGCGACGAGCAAAGATGGGGGAGGATTGAAAGTTCCATGTGTTGAATGTCTTTGAAAGACGTCGCATCTCACGGATCTGATGGGGATGGAGGAAGATGGCGATGTGACAGATTGTCTCGGGTGCGAGAGATGAGAGGTAGTTTTTCATGTTGGCTGATCGTAGATGAGGGTTAAGATCTGGAAGGAGGTCAGCACTCGAAACCTTTCAATGTCGTTACCTATAGAGTGCGACTGCTGCAGCAATGAGGAAAATGAACGATTAAAATTTAAGACTGTCTGGAAGTTGGAACGTGTTTTGGACAGTTTCGGACTTTTCTTTATCAAAAAGACCAGGGTAGGTACCTAGGTAGCAGTGGAGTAAAAGGTCTATGGGGTGCAGGTAGGTATGTACCAATAATGTAAAAAGTCTATGGGGTGTTAGCATACAGCAAAACACGGCGGCCGTTTTTTTTCATATAATTATGTATCTTCATTCATAAAGCCCATGCGCAACAACCGTTAACGGGGAAAGCCGCATCTACTCAACCTTCTTTAAAACCATTTCACAACACACAAAAACAATACACGTCGCTTGTCGGCAATAACAACAATAAACTAAACTTCTCATTAAGTATGATCAACGCGCTGAATACATGTTCCGCGGTATTTGAAAGTAAATTGTGTTTAATTATATTTTTAGTTACGCTTACAACTATTATCCAATCCGACGCGTTTTTGTTTCCGATTATACATCTACGAGGGTTTTGTTGAGGGGGCACGAATGAAGGCCGTGGGTGTTAGGGGGGGGGGAAGTTTACCAAATAATAAATTTATACAAATGGGCCGAAAAAAAACCGCGTCCGCCAGGGGGTGACAGTATCCATCACGCCGAAGCGGCCGACTGCGCCCCCGTTTCACCTCTCGAAATCGAAACAGTCACATCCAGATTCGGCGGTGTAGGAAGTCTGGAAGCGTTTGAAGGGTTCCACGATTTCGTGTCGAGGGTTGACGTGGAGGGTTGGGGGTAGGCCATGCGGTGGGGAGTTTTGAATTGAGGGATGAGAACAGGGGAGGGTGGAAGGGTTTCTGGGTGGAAGAATGTCCAGTCTTTGAGAAGGAAATCGAATCGAGATAAACTCATTTCGAGGTCGATGGGATCCATAGTGGCGAGGGCGGGGGAAGTGGTGGGATGGTAGCATTGAGCGTAAAGCATCTTGAAAGATTTTTAAGTGTCAGGGGTTGAAAGGTTTTTTTAAATGTTGGGGGTTGAAAGGATTTTAAAGTGAACGAAGAAACTGAAACTCACGTATTCCGATGATGTGAGAAAATGCTTATCGTTATCATCATAATGCATATGTACCCAAACATCCCAATTCTCCAACCGTTCTTTCACCACGTTGACCCACACCCCACACATAAACGCATCGCTTTGTATCTCGTTTGCCCACCACGGAGAACTCAACTGTGACAACGTTTCAAGGGTCGAGTTGACGAAAGCATGCTGATATCCTGTCCCATAAGAAGGATGGATTCCGGTAACATTATGAAGAGCGGGTTGATGTTCGACATTTAGGGATGGGCGAGAACCTTGGTGTTGTGATAAAGCGGGTGGACGTTGAGGAAGCTGTGTGTGTGTTTGGTTTAAGGGAAAGGAGGAGGCCTTGATGAATCTGTGTGTGTGTTTGGTTTAAGGGGAAGGAGGAGCCTTGATGAATCTGTGTGTGTGTTTGGTTTAAGGGGAAGGAGGAGCCTTGATGAATCTGTGTGTGTGTTTGGTTTAAGGAAAAGGAGGAGCCTTGATGAATCTGCGTGTGTGTTTGGTTTAAGGGAAAGGAGGAGCCTTGATGAATCTGCGTGTGCGATCGGTTCAAGGAAAAGGATGAGCCTTGATGAATCTGCGTGTACAGGTTCAAGGATGCCATCCAATCAGAGTCTAAAGGAATCTGAGGATGGATCAACCGATAGATCAAGTGAGCAGCCGTCATGCTAGAAATGGGTTGTCCATAGAAAGTGAATCCAGGGGTTGTTGACGGCGCACATCCTGTGATAGCTTGAACGGCATCACTTTCTGTACGTATTGGGCATCCGTTGAAGGAGAGACCTGGAGCGATGGGGTGCCTGTGGGTGTGGATGGAAGCGTTGTGTGGTTCATGGTATGATAAAGGTTGAGCGTGAGTGTAGGATAGACGTTGCGGCCAGTTTTGAGGTCGAGTGCTTTGATAGAAAGTGTATTGTGATTGTGAGCAACCCGCGACCAACAGTGGGAGTAGAGAGAGCTGTGTGGGTTGCAAGTATTTGAAGTGTTGTTTGTTGTGGTTGTCAACTCACAAAAACATGTAAATCACTCATCACCTTGTTTTGACTGTAAGAATAAATAAACAACAAAAGATGTGAAAGCCGTCAGAACCTAAGACTTGCAGGATGGCTATTCGCTATAATTCAGTGTCTTTTTATTAAAGTTGAATCGCGTCGACTCGGAGGAGACTGAAATGAAGGAAGAGTACTGTGATGTTCTACAAGACTAGTGAAACGCAAAAGGTCGTGATGACTGTTTTGAGGACGCGAACCGTGCAAGCCGTATCAGGGCTGGTAAAAACCTGATTTTTTTTTCGGAGAAAATCAGGTTTGGGTTTTATTCGATTAAAACCGTAAAAAACCCGATTTAAATACTCGTGTAACAATATATATGCATAAAGTATAAACCACATAAAGTAGGAACTTTTTTACTACAACAACTATGACATCCTAATATAATTGGCTAATTTCCTTCAATGCTCAACGGTTACTGCACCTAAGTATAAACAAAAAATCCCCAATAGAAAAAAATATTCGGATAATATATATATCCGTAATAAACCTGATTTGGAGGTTTTTCAAAATTCAGGTTTTTTAAAAAAACCGAATAAAAAAAACGGACCGATTTAAACCTTGCTCTGCCAACCCTGAGCCGTATACATGAACGTTGATATATTTTCTGAAGAAGTCGATACAATACAAGGGCAACGTAGTCACAACGTTGCAATGTTGAAAGTTGCTGCAATAAACGCAAGCAAGCAAAGAGGTAGACACGAGAAAGAGAGGAGATTGTGAAAAAGAGGATTGGAAATAGGAAACCGCCCCACACAGACATATAAACTAGATACACAAAACAACACACACACACACACAACGCCCACGCATGGTGAGAAACAAAATCAACGCACAACAACATCGGAACTGTTCACAACCTCAACAACAGTCTGCGGTGCATGCGTTCCATCCATCTTCCCCTCCTCCTCATCCCTCGTTGGGAGGTAAGCATTCGTCATGTTCTGCACAAACCCATCCTCACACACCCCAAGGGTCTTGCAGTAATTGGTCACCTTGTTCCAGTCCCTCTCGACATTCTCCAGGGTCTTTGAAAAGTATGGCATGGAGCGCTCGTACATTTTACGGTAGAGGGGAGTGTTGAGGGAGGGTTCATATCAACGTACATGGTGTAGGCCTTTTGGGGGTTGGCGAGCATAAAGGTGGTGGAGCGGTGGATGGCGCGGAGGAAGGCGCGGACCTTTGTAGGGTTGTTTTGGAGGAAGGTGTCGTTCGCAATGTACAGACTGAGCTTATAAGCACAAGTTTGATAAAAAAGAGACAAGAGAGGTGTGTAAGTACATGTGATTAAGGAAGCGATACTAAGAAAGGATTAAACAAAAACAATAAAAAAGGGGAAAGCTACTGGAATAAAATAGTTACCAGAAACAACAGCAACCAAGGTCAGCGAGTTCATCGATGCGGACATTCCCACATCAGAAGCATCTCGGCCTTGTTCCTTGCACCACTCCTCCAACTCGACCTGCTGCACATTCTCCAACCCGACCCCAGCATCAATAACACCCCTCTTGATAGCATCCGCGACATTCATGCCGACACGCACAGCCGTGTAATCTTGAGGAGTCATACCATTCCTCCTGGTGAGAGCATCAATGATGATTTTGCCAAACTCTCCAACGTAACCAATACGACGACCACGAAGGGACTGGAAATCTTCAGTGATGGTGTTGTTTGACTTGATGTAGACGACACCGGTGAATGGCTCGTCGAGGAGGGTGCCGATGGAGGTGACGGGGAAACCACGGGCCTTGGCAGCAATGGTATGGATCATGGCCTTGCACCCCATGTCGACCTTGCCTGAACCAATGATTTCTGTTTGAACAAGAGTTTATGAAAAGAAAGTATCATCAGCATTAACATACTATGCAGGTATAAAAGTCTTCCGCGCCTCCTTCGGCGGGTACAAGGGATGTATAAACCCAAGCCGACATTCCGCAATCGCGTATATAAAGGTAAAGGAGAACTCACCAGTGACATCAGACGGGTCAGAAGGCTCAAGGATAGCAATCTTGACTCCTTCCTCTTCAAAGTAGCCCAACTTTTGAGCGAGAAAGATAGGAGCATGGTAAGGGTTTGCTGTATGGATACAGTATTAGGCATAAATGACATAAAAAGGGGATGAATGGATGGCATGGATGGATGACAGGTCATGCATGCATGCATAGATGCAAGCAAACGATTGATAAATGATGCTGATGACGAATTACCTGCCCAGTTGAGAAGAAGGGTGACCTTGTCGGTACTCATTTTCAATGGAGTATGTAAATGTGATTGTGATGGACTAAAAGGGTGAGGTCGTCGTCGTTGTCGTCGGTGGTAAGTATTGAATAAAGGCCCTTGGGGGAATGGTATAGAATATGAAGAGTGGAAAAGGAGGGAAGTGAAAGAAGAGGACCTCCCCCCCCTTTTTATACCTCTTTTCACGGAAAATAAAAATAATATAAAAATCATAAAACTATATGAAAAGCATCAAGGATGACTTCCCCCCCACCCTCTTTTCTTTTTTCTTCACTAATAATACATATGTAGGTAATACCTGCAGTCATACCTAATAGTAATAAACAAATAATTAAATATATTTTCTTAAAAAGGAAATTTCCACCCGCACACCCTCTAATAATATTGAATGAATGAATAGGGGTCCCTCCCCCCAATAATCTCTTCTCATCCATCCATCCATCCCATCACCATCCATCAGCCATCATCACTATCAGCCATCACCACACACTCATCCATATTCCATCCATCACCCTCTAATAAATAATAAATATTACAATGGATTCATTATCGCCATCCATCCATTCGACAATATTTATAATGAATTATACTATTAATGATTACAGACAAGCCCTCCCCAACCTCGGCTGAATCAAGGCTCAGCATGGTATTCAGCCATGGAACATGCTCAAAGCATGCCACAGCCCAACAAAGCATACATACAGCAATTCAATACCAATAAATGGATAACTCTTACCCCAACATTGTGCAATAACTCTGCAGACTTCACTCCCCCACCCTGTCCACAACAACCCACCTCTCCGTCAACGCAATAGTCGCGACAATCATCGATCATGACGATGGTTGAGGAACATTCCGGGAATGTACTTGTCCATTCCCGCAATTGGGGCTGTCGGTGGGACTATGTACACCATCCTAAAATAAGAGGGAGTTGGAGACGATCGCAAGAGGGAGGATAATCCAAAGAAAAGGCTTTGAAACCTCAGGATGATTGGAGGTAACGGACTCGTCTGCATGTCAAATGTCATGAACTATCAGTGGTATAAATCAGGACGGATGTGAAGGAGTTCCAACATAGAAAAACGGCTAACCCTTCCATGAGGAAATAACCGGCGGAACTCAAAAGAAAAAAACGTCACACTTTATGCCGTCGATAAAAGGGCCGGCTAATTTAAGACCTAACCGCAAGATTCCTCAACAAAATGAACCTTTCCTCAACACATCCTACCATCGAATTCGTAAAGAAAAATGGGACCCGCTGTTAATTTCTTCAGCGAGTCAACACATATTACAACTACGTGGCGCACCCTCACCCCATACTCCGCGTGAGCGCGTCAAAGAGATGAACGCCACCAGGATAAGCCATCACAAAACCATAAGGCACACATCCTCACCAGAACACACCTCACCAAGAGATTACAACATCGCCCTCTTTTGTAGACGGGCGAGTCACCTCCCGCAAGCCAAAAAAGCTCATGTGGGCAAGAAACCTCCCACAAAAACTGCATACACACAATCAAAAAAGCACATATATACTTCTTCCTCAAAAAAAATCACAAACCAACGTATACGTAAAAAAACAAAACCACCAACACCCCAACAACCCCGCTTCATCTCCATCACCTCATATCATACCGTCGAATAATCTTAACCCCCTGTCTCGAAAAACACTGTGTATAAGCCGTGCTAGCTAAAAAAAACAACGCATCAGTCTACCATTCAACAAAACCACTCGGGGTGGCAAAGGAGTGGGGAAAGCGTGATAAGGGGGAGTGGGGTGTTTACCAGCCATCCCAGGAAAGTTTTGGGGACTGTAGACGTGGAATATGTCGGAAATGACGGTCGCGAGAGAGGTTTGGAGACCTTGGGTGGCGGCTCTAAAGAATGGGGAGGTGAATATGGCGCGGACATGTGAGCAGACAAGAAAACAGATGGGCGAGAAAATTAAAGAAAACCCCCATAATTGAAAAAAGGGGTGGAGTGGAATGGAAAGGAATGGGAAGGAAGGAAGAGCAAAAAAAAAAAAAAAAAAAAAAAAAGTTAACAAAAACCATAGCGTAATAAATAAATTAAAAAAAAAACAATGCATGAAGCTAACAAAAAAGAAAATTAAAAGCAATCGTAAAAAACAGGACATGTATGCTCCCTCCCCCCCAATCACCCAAAAAATAATAATAAGAAGATACATACAGTAAAAATATGCTAAGATAAAGTAAAAAAAACAACAATAACAAGATAAAGCAAAACAAAAAGAAAAGAAAAAAAATAAGAAAACCCCAAACAAAAACAAACACAACCCAAAAACAAACCAAACCAAACCCCCCCCAAAAAAAAAAAAAAAAAAAAAAAACAAAAAAACAACCCTCTCACCTCCCCAAATCATACAAATCAAATTTCAATCTATAATCCCCACTACTCCTCACGCTAACCTCCGGAAACACAAAAAAACATCCCAACCGTCCATCCGGATCCACAAGTGTGAAACACTGACTCGTCAACGTCCCCGTAATCACTTTCCGATTCGACCGGTAATTCAGACCGTCGATGCGGACCGGTATGGATGTGAGAGGAACAGTGGAGTTTGATGATGGGGGCGTAGGGAGGGTGATGGAGGTTTGGAGAGTGGAGACGCGGTTGGAGAGGGAGGGATGGGGTTGAGGGATATGGAGAGGGGTTGGAAGGGAGAGGGGGAGGGGGATGGTGTATTGTGTTGAATTTACAGGTAGGCTTCATATTCAGAACAAACATGAAGGAAAAGTTTAAAAGAAATAATGATTAGATTCTTAAATAAAACCATCTGAAATCGACAAAAAAGTAAATCATTCACTGCACGAGCTTGTGCGAGCAAGCATACAATGCATAGCGTCGAATGGAACCAAAAAAAAATGAATAAAAAAAATAATAAAAAAATAATAAAAATATTAATCAACAGCAAAAAAGAAAAAACATGAAAATGAAAAGCCTCCATACCTCTCCCCTTCATCCACCTCCTCATCCCCACCCCCCTCCTCTTCCTTAACAACCGTCCCACATCCTCCGGCATGGGCACAAGCAACCCCACATGCACCACAAACGACACCGCCTCCAAAGCCAACACATCAAACGTCATCCCCGTCATCTCCTCATCTTCACAAAAATGAACTCGAACACTTTAAAATAAAGGCGTTAAAATAAAATTATTGACCCGTCGTGGGGGGAACCGGGGGTTTGGGCCCGTCAACCTTAATTTTTTTTTTGGGGGGGAGATGGGGTGTCGCGGGGGAATGGAGACGTGTGGCTGAATTCAACGAAACAAGTCGATCGTTGCTTATCGCAAGCCACGCCGCCCCTACCATCCAAACCTTGCTCCCACTCCTATGAAGGAAGCCCCCACCCTCAACATTTAAAACAGGCATTCGACACCCCCCCAATCACCTCATCAAAAAAAACTCGCCAAACATAAACACTCACATTGGCGGTGGATCCACCGTCCTCCGATCCCTCAACGACGCCCTCGATATCCTCGCCTGCACAGGCTGCTGCACAATCTCAAGCCAATACCTCTTCATCCCCGTCTTCCCACTCCCACCATTCACCATCGCCGCATCCTCGCCCGTCTTCCCACCATTCACCATCACCCCATCATCGCCCATCCCTTTCATATTCTCAGCCCCGCCCAGGGCCCCCGATACCGCCGGTGCCACGACTCGGGGGCTGACGGTAAGACCAGAAACCGACGCGGTACCGTCGTACGACCCTATTTCAGGATATATAAAGCCTCTGGTCATTTGTTTTTTTTTTAAAAATTTCGGTAAAGTTTAAAAACAATCAGAACAATCAGGCGTAAAAATTAAAAAAAGGGAAAGGAGGAATCGCCTTTTATAAGAGAAAAAGGGAGATGTGTTGATGGCGGGAAAAGGGTAATAGTTTTGGAAATTTTTAAACCCTCGAATCCTAAATATACCACACGGATCCGCATGTAGTGCAGCCCAGGTTAACGGTAAAACTTTAAGTATCTCGTCCCCTTTCCTCCACCTTCACTAACTACCCCCAATGTGGAGAATGCAGCAAATTAAGTCCCATGAAAACTTTTTTTAGAGCGAAGTTCCGCCGGATGCACTTTAGACCCAAATCAGGTCAACAAGTCCTGTTGAGCCGAGGCTGCGGTGGCTCTTCTGTGAGAGAAGATCGGCGCTTATTTTGGAGGGGAGAGGGGGGGGATTGCAGGTGATGGAGGGGATGTGGGAGCTGGGGAGGGATGGTGGGAGGGAGCGAGCAAGGTGTGTAGTCGGGGAGAGGTGGTTGACTAAAATTTTGGGTTGGCAGACGTCCATATGGTGAAAACTAGCATCCCAGAAGGTTTGTTTCCGAGCATTTACAAATTGAGTGGATAAGTCTATGACTTGGGACTGAAAGGGGGAAAAAATGAGAAACAAAAGAAAGTAGAAGATGGATAGATGGATGGGTGGGTGGAGATGGATGGATAGGTGAGTGGATGGATGGATGGGATGGATGGATATCTAGAAAAGAGGGTGCAAGAGCCCGCGCTGTTTTTTACCTTCAACTAAAATAAACAAAAGTCCTTAACGACCTCGGACACTTGAGACAGTATGAAATCAAGTATCCAAAGACTCCTGTCTTGTTGATGAAAATTGCGAATGAAGATAGAAGAAAAAAAAAAAGTTTAGAAAAAAGGTAATGCATGGCTGAGAAGGATGGGAGGGTAAATGTGTGAAAGCGGAAGAGGGTAGGATGCTATGAAGAATGCCATGGTTGAGGCCAGATGTTTCAAGGGATAAGAAGATGCACGCACACACTCGCTCCTTTCTTTCAGCTTCCCTTTGGGTTTTCCGGTGATTAAGCAAGAGTCTACTTGTGTATGGATCGTCCAGATGAGTAGTTTGATTTGTATCCAGTGTATGGAAATGATGACTGCGGGTCCGAATGCGTGAGTGATGAGGGGATAAAAAGTGCCTTCTTTGATCCGTTGTAGGGTGTGGGTATGTAGAGTGATGGGATGGATGCTCGTCGACTTGATCCTCTTTTTGTTTTAGCGGAGAAGAGTTGGGGGGATAAATGTTGTTGTTGATGCGGGCCAGTTGGAGTTGAGAGTTGATAAGATGTGGAGTTTTGAGAAATGTGATGGTGTATATTAATTTGAGAAAATCAAGTAAACACCTGAGTGTGTGTATAGTTAGTTTTTATAAAAATTCCTATTTCAGGGAACTGTTGCCGCCCCCTCGGTCTCTCTCTCCTCTCTTTTTTTTTTTAAATTCTTTTTATTTTACGTATTTTACTTTACCGATTTTATCATGAATCCGAGGGCATGGTCTAGTGAAGAATACGTTCTTCTGAAATGTTTATTGTGAATGGATGGATGGTCGATGGGATGTAAACTATGTATATGCATATATGGATGGATGTATGAGGACGACGGGTTGACTGACTGACTTACTGACTGACTATATACTGACTAAACTAAAGTTCAGTTCAGAACTGGTTGGTTATGGATATCCAGGGCGACGAGTAGTTGGTTGCGGGGGGAAGGGAAGCGTTGGGGGGGAAAGGAAAAAAAAAAAGGATCGATGCGGTGTGCGCAGCCGGCGTCGGAAGTTGAAAAGCAGAAAAAGAAAAAATTAAATTTAAAAAATCTGACAATACTGTTACACAAGGAGTATGGCATTGGGCCATTGGCCGTGAGGCGGGGGGGGGGATGCTTGAATATTAAAAAACAAAAATAAACAAGAAAAAGACGGACCCAAAGGAATGTGAAACATTAAATATTCCAAATGGGGATATTCCCCGGGAGTATCTTTCCCTTTGGCTTGGATTTCTTATAATAAATATGTGATGAAAGATTCCAAGCGAATGTATTTATTATGTCCGCACTCTCGGGGAAATAAAGGGACGGGCGGAATGCTGTTGTTCTTTCCACGTCTGATCATTCGGATGGTCACGCTTGTCTTCCGGAATCGACTCATGCATGACGTCATATAGAAACGAAAGAGCTGTCCCGAATTCCAGTGTGTGGGGAGCTATGTGGGGTATCCAACGGATGCGCAAGCAAAAAAAAGTCCTTGAGCGTGCGATGTAGCTGTATGGCATCTTCAATACGATAAAAAGTCCCTCTTACTATTTATTACGAGCATGACCTTTAGGAGCTTTTCAATCATAGCCAACCGTTTCGTGGAATGTATACTGTAGATTGACGGCTGCCGTGCGATGCGTGGGTTTTTTGATGACTCCACAGATAACTTAGATTTGTAAAATCAGACATATGAAGATGTCTGAATTAAAAACCTTGACGCAAAAAAAGAACTTCATTTTAAAAAAAAATGGAGTTATGCTACACAATAAAAACAACCAGTACCAGTGTGCTTCATCACAACTTTGCCGGTGACGGTCCCAACATCTTTTCCGGCCTCACATACTGATCAAACTGTTCACCCGTCAAGAGCCCCAATGCCACCGTCGCCTCCTTCAACGACGTTCCCTCTTTATGCGCCTTTTTCGCGGCTTTCGCAGCATCTACCAAATTAATAAGTTCGGGACCGACGAGAGGAGGCGGGACTTACTGTCATATCCGATATATGGGTTCAACGCTGTAACCAGCATGAGCGATTCATTGAGAAGAGTGTTGATACGGGATTTGTTGGCAATGATGCCTGTGACGCAGTGGTTGGTGAAGGAGAGGGTTGCGTCGGAGAGGAGACGGATGGAGTGGAGGAGGTTACGGATGAGGACTGGTTTGAACACGTTTAACTGTAAGAAGAAAAAAAAGGGGGGTCAGGCATAACTGCGATTTAGGTAACGTGATGGTACCTCAAAGTGGCCTTGAGCGCCCTGCATTTAAACAAAAAACATTAGGTCACGTCAACTATAAGGGTTCGGAGAACGGAAGTAAAAAAAACTCACGGCAACCGCAATAGCAGTATTGTTTCCAATGACTTGTGCGCAAACCATCGTTAGAGCCTCACACTGCGTAGGGTTCACCTATGTATTTTCGTGTGTATCAGACTCTATCACGCTCAAAAAGAAAAAAGGATAGTTACCTTTCCTGGCATGATGGAAGATCCAGGTTCGTTTTCAGGGAGGGAGAGCTCACCAAACCCGCAACGAGGGCCAGAACCTGGTCGAGAAATGAGAGTGAGAACGTGGCGCGGGAGATGCAGGGGAAGGGGTAATTACCGAGTAGGCGGATATCGTTGGCGATTTTGTTAAAGGAAACTGCGAGGACATTAAGGGCACCACTTGCTTCCACAATGGCGTCATGGGCGGCGAGGGCTTCAAACTACACGAATTCCGAAAATATGAAGTATATAAACAAACAAATTAAAACAATTGTAAAGGGGAAGCCCGTAATTAGACAGAAACTTAAGAAAAAGTGGGATCTTTAGGTAAAAAAAAGAAGAAGTTAAAAGGAAAGAACAAAAAGACTAACCTTGTTGGGTGCAGTCTGGAAGGGCAATCCCGTAATCTCCGATAACTTGCTAGCAATATTCACATCAAACCCAACCGTCGTATTCAACCCGTCCCCACCGCCGTACCCCCCTGCGCCAACAAACAAAGTCTCGGCAACACCCCCTTCACCCTCTCAATCCCATACTCCACCTGTTTAGCATACCCCGAAAACTCCTGTCCAAGCGTCAAGGGTGTAGCATCCTGAAGATGCGTCCTCCCAATCTTGATGATATCCTTAAACTCTCTCGCCTTTGCGTCCAACGCTGCATAGGTTTGCTTGAGAGCTGGGAGGAGACGGTGATGGATTTCATCGACAGCCGAGATGTGCATAGCGGTTGGGAAGGTGTCGTTGGAGGATTGGGATTGGTTCACGTGATCGTTGGGGTGGACGGGGTGTTTGGAACCGAGGACACCGCCGAGAAGTTCGATGGCACGGTTAGAGATGACTTCGTTGGCGTTCATGTTGGTTTGGGTGCCGGAACCGGTTTGCCATACGACGAGAGGGAAGTGGTCGTTGAGTTTACCCGAGATGACCTTTTTTCAAACACATGGATCAGGTGTTAAACAAAAACAAAGAAACAAGGCAAACCTCTTCGGATGCGGCGACAATGGCGTTACCGATTTTGGGGTCGAGACCATCATGTTGCATGTTGACGAGGGCGGCGGCTTTTTTGATGTAGCCAAATGCGCGGATGATGGGTTCGGGCATGCGTTCGACCGGGCCGCCAATGTTGAAGTTTTGATAGGATCTAAAGGATGTTTGAGGTAAGGAATAGGTTTCGGAGAGGAATGTGGGGGTACCTTTGGGTTTGGGCTCCCCAGTAACTTGTTGCGGGGACATTGAAAGCGCCAAAGGTATCATGCTCTACTCGGATTTCACCCTGGTTTTTGATAGAAAATGGTTAATGATCATTTAAACAGATAAATGGGGGATCGAGAAGGGAGGTGGGTGGGTGACTCAACTGGCTTTGAGTTCATTGGATGCATGATGGGATGAATGAAGTACCGAAGAAAGAACGAGGTTGCCAGTAGTATAAGAGTTTTAAAAAAATGTTGATGACGGTTTTGAATGTGCTGTGATGCTGATGACGGTTTGAAATATGATGATGAGGGAATGCGTGTTTTCTTTTTTATACAAAGAGAAAACGAAGGGATGACGGACTGAACACGCAACGTCAACCCACATCTGACTCGGAGTGACTCTCATGACAAACCGCAAAGGAAGGGCTTGTCCAAGCCGGAATTGTCACATCAAAAAAAAAAGGTAAAAAAAGAAAGATGCTCTACATCATCGGACTCGGTCTGGGTGACGAAAAGGACATCACCGTCAAAGGTCTCGAAGCCGTCAGATCATGCGAGAGAATCTACCTCGAAGCCTA
The DNA here is from genome assembly GCA_025449115.1 of Chytridium lagenaria. Taxonomy (NCBI): domain Eukaryota; kingdom Fungi; phylum Chytridiomycota; class Chytridiomycetes; order Chytridiales; family Chytridiaceae; genus Chytridium; species Chytridium lagenaria. Next base: position 91,929 of record JAHLKC010000051.1, read on the forward strand.
CACGTCCATCCTTACCGTCCCCAAGGAAAACCTTGAAGCATTCTATGGCGCAAAGAGCCCATCGTCATTGCAGACAGGGATATGGTGGAGCAAGAGGCTGACAAGATCCTGGAAGGGGCTGACAAGATCAATGTTGCGTTTCTCGTTGTAGGGGATCCATATGGGTGAGAGGAATATCCACCCTCTTCCTTCTTTCCTTCCTTATTTGGTTCATTCTTTGAATTTACTGAAACGTGGTTTTAGGGCCACCACACACACCGATCTTGTGATTAGGGCACAGGAATGTAATATCCCTGTATCGTCAATTCATAATGCGTCGATTATGAATGCGGTAGGGTGTTGTGGGTTGCAGTTGTATAATTATGGGCAAACAGTCTCAATTGTGTTTTCACAGAGACATGGAGACCGGATAGTTTTTATGATAAGATGAAGCAGAATAAGGATATTGGATTACATACACTTTGTTTGTTGGGTAAGTATTTCAAGGTTACTTTTCTTCTATCATTTTTTTATTTCTTTATTGGTCGTTTTGCTTTCCTCTTTTTTTATGTATTGCACCTTTTCATTCCTCTTTTTGATTGTTTAAAGTCTTTCGCTATTTCATTTACTTCCCTGTTATTATTTTCACCCCCTTTCCTCTCTACTGTTTTTTTGTTTGTTGACGATGACGTGATTCATGACTCTCATCATTTTATTGATTCCTTCCGTTTCCCTAATGTCAATACTTTTCAGACATCAAAGTGAAGGAGCAATCCATCGAGAACATGGCTAGGTTTGTATAAAACTTTTACTATTAATTTAAAATGATTTATTCTTCATTATGGACACATAGTTCATTTATAGATCTATAATTTTAAATGTTATTTCACAGAGGACGTAAAATCTACGAACCACCCCGTTTCATGACCGTCAATCAAGCCGTGGAGCAACTCCTTGAAATCGAAGAACTTCGTGGCGAAAAAGGTTTGCATTTCTTCCGTATCTTCATCTCCTTTCTTCCTCTTAATAGTAAAACCTAACACCACACATATTAGTCTGCACCCCCAACACCATCGCCGTCGGTCTCGCCCGCGTCGGTGCACCCGATCAATGCATCATCTCAGGAACCCTGGAAGACCTGTTACACGCAGACTTTGGAGGTCCCCTTCATTCTCTGGTGATTGCGGGGACGATGCATTTTTTGGAGGCGGATCTGATGAGACTTTTGCGGTGGATGTGGAAAGTTTGATAAGTTTTGTGGGGTCGATAGGAGTCGGTAAAAATAATGGTTTTTTGGTTTTCTTTCCGGAGAGATGGGTTATATAGAGGTATGTGTATATATGGGTAGAGAATAGGAGATGGTGATTTGTAGACACGCGGATTTGGCCTTCTGGGAGGTTTTTGGTGCGGGTATTTTTGGAACGAGCCCACACCACTCTCGGCATTCGGGTGTAATGTATTCGGAGTCATCCACTTTTTTTGTTAGAAATTTAAAAAATCTGTGACAATTTCAAGGGTTGTTGTTGTTGAGATTTGCCTTGTCAGAAAGAGAGAACATCACACAACACTGTTTCCTTCCGTCATCATCGTCATTGCGTCGTCGTCGTCGTTTATTAAAGACGAGCGCTGGAGAATACAGGTGATAACTGAGAGGAGTAATAAACGGAGAGGATCGTGATATTGCGTCGTGGGGTGGATTTATCTGCGAGGGAGAGGTCGGAAAGACGATTAGTGTGAAGGAAAGATCATTGTTGAAAACGGTGTTGAGGGGGGAGTCTGTTATATAGAGTTGAGGTTGTGTGAGTGTTTGCTTTCATACCTTTTACCCTCACCCTCATTTGACTCTATTTGATAAGCGGTATCACTTTCATCAACTCACCACACACCATCTTGTGTCAAAACATGACACGATCGTCATTTCTCTAATCCTCAAACTCCCATCCATCAGCTTTAAACAGAAAAGAAAAGGACGCCAGACATGGATCCTCCAGAGGAAGCCTACACCTCCACATTCCTCGACGACGATGATGAGGATTTTCCGAATACCATCCTCTCCCCTCCCGCCTCCGTCACAGTCTCCCTTCAACTCCACCACCCACCGTCATCACCTCAAGCATGACCTTAGATGACCCTGACGACAGAAAAAAGCAACGAGCTTGGTTCTCCCCTCGACGGGAGGCGGGACAGCGTTCCAAGGGATAGTAAACCGTCGTCAGCTAAATCTTCCCATGTGGTGGTCATGTTGAGTGATGACGCGATCGTCCCGGCTCAGTCTACCACAACACTTCCACCACTGAAAAGAAGGAGTAAAAAGAATGACCAACAATCACAACAACAACGACCGTCGAGGTCTCGTCCTACACATCCTCAACGTCGCTTATCGTGGATTCACCCTCCCTCCCTCACTGCCTACCTTCAAAACGGTCTCCACGTCATTCCTTCTCCAACACCACCTCCTTCAACCCTCCTCCCTGACCTTGTCTTCTCCCTCTCCACCTCCCGTCTCATCCATCTCCTCCCTTCCCTCCCCGTAACCCCTCTTCCCCGCTTCCTCCTTCTCACCCTCACCCTCCTCACCACCCACTCCCTCCTCCTCCACGACCACGACCTCCACCTCTCTCATGACGACCTCTTAAACACCCTCCACACCCTCCTCCGCACATCCCTCCTCATCGGCCTCTCATGGTCTTCCACCCGTCTCAAACCCTCGACCCATCTGTCATGGCCTTCCTCCTCTTCATCATCACAACCCGCGCCATCCACTCCCTCTCCTGGTCTCTCATCGTCATCATCGAAGCAAGCCGTGGGAAAAACCTCAGCGTCGTCATGGTCTCCCGCGTCCTGCTGGATCCCTCATCCCAACCGCATTCTGGGTCTCTGGCGTCCTTGTCCCCCCGCTTATGAACGGATGGCGGGAAACCCTTTGGGGTGTAGCGGTTGGTTGGGAGGTCATTGTCAGCACCGGGCTCATCCATCTCTATGAGCATCGCGTTGCCCTCCGTTGCGCGAGGGACGCGGATCGGCGTGGTGATGACCTCGCGTCGTGGTCCACCATCGTCCCCGTCGTCAGAGACTGGAATAGAGACATCAAAGACCGTCTCGTCCGTCTTACCGGTTTGCTCGCCATGTCAGTGGGGTTTTGGGCGATATACCCATTGAGAAAGGGATTGGGAGATATGGATGGCGTGTTGATCCCTTACAGTATCGGTCCGTTCCTCATCTCATCCGCTGCATTCGCCATCGTCATGTCGTTGGAACGCATCGCAGTCTCCACCAGTCCTTCCGTGCTTCACTCTCACCACACCTCTCTCATCGTCCCAGAATCTGATCGACCACCCGTCATCGAGTCACCCCCAAAACGTTCACTACGAAGAGGTATTGGAACATTGGCCGCCGCAGCCGCTGCAGCTGCCGCCCTCCGTTTCGGCCCCTCCAAAACGTCCACCCTCTCCAGCGCATACGGTACCCATCGCAGCCGTGCCGATCTTGTCACAAAACCCCGTCGCGGCCGTCGAGTCCTCGCCTTCCAAACTCAAACCACACCCCCACTTTCAACTCTCTGGCGTCTCCTCCAATTTCCTCTCCATCTCTCCATCCTCGTTGCCGGCTGTGGACTGCGCATGATTGTCCAGTCCCTCTTCAACGAATGGAGTGGGATCTCAAATTACATATCAACTTACCCACCTGGGTTAGAAAACCTCGACCCAACTATATCCGCCGCATCACGATCCCCCTTCATGGATCCTTCCCTCCTCTCATCAGACTCCAACGCCCTCCCCGTCGCACCTCAAATCTCTTCCATCCCGCTCCCATCTTCGAACAACCGCGCCATCACCACAACCCTCCCCCAAAACTACGCTAGCCTTCTTATGAACTACACCATCCAGCAAGGCACATCCACTCGTTCAGCATGGGCATGGGATCCCACACGTGGTGAAACATTGCTATCATTGGGTCTCGCCGCTTTCGTCGTGTTTGCAGCTGCATCGTCCATGACACTGTCGGTATCAAACTCTATCCTAGCTTGCACAGAAGAACCACAGGAAGATATTCAACCAATCCAGGAAATTCCTGACTCTCAATGGACGCTTCAAACACCAAAACGCCTACCACGTCGTCGGCCTCACACAAACCCCTCTTCTCTTCCCCCTCTGTTCCCATCCCCACCCCCGCTTCTCCCACATCCCTCCATCGCCTCTCTCCCCGCTACCAAAGACCCGTCATCAACACCCCTAACAACCCCAATGACGAGAAGTTGGACACGTCTCTCCCGGCGTCCCTCCAAACTCTCCACCTCAGCGCTTCCACCGTCTCGCGATCTCTCTGAACGCGAGGAAGCGTTTTGGAGGGACGTTTGGGTGACATCTCCCGAGGCCAGCGTGAAATCACGGAGAGGCGGAACAGTGAAATCGAAACGGGGGACCGGGAAAAAAATGAAGGAAGCTATGAGTTCTGAATCAGAGGATGAGAGTAGTGATTCGTTAAAGGATGGAGGGTTTTACGAGGACGGAGAAGGGAGGGAGGATGATGAAGATGTGGAAGTTGTGGCATCCACTTCGTCACCTCTCCCTACGCCCCAACCTGTTTCACGTTGTGTCTCTCCAACGACGCGTCAAACGCCTCTCCGTGGGTTTCTTCTGCGTGTAGTGTTATGGGGTGGTTTGCTTGTTGCAGCTGTTCCTTTGGGATGGTGGATGGGGTCTTGGAGTGGGAAGGTTGGGACTTTGGGGAATGATGTGGAGGGATGGCCGCTGTGGAATGGGACCGGAATTATAGAGGATGAGGGGACTGTTATGAGGGGGGATGCAGATGGATTTTGGACTTTGGTGATTTGTTGTGGGGTTATGGTTGTGGGGATGGTTGGGGAGGAGGTTGGGAGGTTTAGGAGAGGGATGGCTTTGGAACATGACGTGGTTTGAGGGGTTCATGGAGTTATCTTGGGGATTTGTTTTTGTTTTGTTTTGTGTTTCGCATGAAGCGTTGTTGTTGATGTTGTTCGTATTTTTTCCTTCCCTTTCCTTCTCTTAAACTTGGTTTCGTGGACATGATATTGAGTTTTAAGGACCTCGTCTTTACTCTCCTTGAATTTCTTTCTTCTCGCTGAATGTGGTAAACTCTATTGTTTTTGGATCTTACTGTTTTTTGTCCTCGTCATTGCCCCCATTTATTCATAACGGAAAAGCTACTGATTTCTTGTTTCCTTTAATTAAGACGACTATATTAAACCTGTAAAGACTTATTTAGGCTTATTGTTTTTATTTGTCGGACATTTGCAGTTTGTGGATTAACAAAATTGGCCAATGTCTGTCAACGTTTTAGATCCTTTGTATCGCGGGTGAATAAGTTGTTTTAACGTCTTATATGATGTTTTATTTGATATTTGGTATATCACGTTTGACGCAAAAAATTACCATCTCCGTCGCGGGCAATATTTAGTGCTGGCCGAAAACAATGGAACTCTTTTCACGGTGACTCGTTCACGGTGTGTATATCGGAATATGAGTTTTGGACGTGTTTTCTCCTTTGGTTTCCTTAATATGCAAGAGAAATTTTCCCAGTAGGCGCCATGCAACATCTTCCTTTGGAGACGGTGAAATCCATCGCGGCCAGGCTGCAGCCTTCCACTGTCATCGCACTCGAAAACAGCTTACGCAGCCTTCGCCTTAATCACAGTCTCTCCCAAGATCCCACATTTTGTCTATCAAACCTCATCTTTCTCTTCTTCCGCCGCCATTCCGTCTCAATCGATGTCACCTCGCCCAACTCCATCCTCCGCTCACATCGACACTTCTCAGCTATCCCCTGGTACATCCTCTCTTCATTACCATGGATCCCTCTTTTAAAACGAAGGACGGCGTGGCCTGCAGCTTTGTTCGCGTTGGTGAAGTTGATTTATAATATTTATTATTGTGTTAACATCAAAACATGTGTAGACCGGGTTCGACATTGAGACCATCAAGTTCCTCGTTCGGTCAGAATTTGGAGAAAAATGGGAAAACTGCGATAAGCACTATATGTATCCAAAGGAAAGTAGGACGGATAGTGTCCGACACTTGCTTGAAGATGCATTACTAGATGGTCTTCGTATGTGGACAACGGCGCAGAAAGACTCTGCGGAGACACTGATACCAGATAGCCTGCTTAGTTCAGACTACTTAATCCTCTGGGCATGCACATTTGATGCCCATCGGTTTCTCAAAACTTACCTTGACGCTTGCCCATGGCAGTATGGACGGCCAGGGTATGTGGGTATTGGGTTTCCTGACCTCGGGATTTTGCATAAGGCTTGGAAAGAGCAGCCCAATTAAATCATTCGACCTGTGTCTCCATCATACTCAGCAAGATGAAGGAACTGAGGGACATACCTAGGAGAGGATGGGCTCAGTCTTTGGGAGCGGTTGATCTGGACGGGACGTTTGTTCTGGCTTGTGGGTCAAAACAGTCGAAACGCTTCAAGTCGTCATGCCAGAGTTTTGGAGCAAATAGAGAGAAGGAAGAAAGCACCGTGCCGTCAAGAGGCTGCATCAACCATGGTGAAAGCTTCAAGTGTGTTGGACGCCGACACTTACATCTAGGATGGGTACATGCGATAGAGCAAGGGGGGAGAAACTTTGCAGTGCTTTGGGACGTTCGATCGCGGTTCATCGATGAGAGTGGTTTACTGAGGGTCATTGGTGCATGCCTTGCTGCTGCTGCGTCGTTATGCTCCGAGGAAGCCGGCCACTCACTTGACGAGGTGGACATAAAGCGGCACGGATTGTTAAATATCTATTGACTTATTGGAGTCGGAGCTTGACCGATTGGTGTTAGGTCAAGAAAGGTGCAATAATCTGGATACTCGCGCCAAGCTCATACCCATCGTCATGTGGCGTCAACTCGATTTAGAGACCGCCGCAGAGAAAGCAGCTGACACTGGAAAATCGAGAACGTTCGAGGTTTTTTCTTCAGTCTCCGATTCTCCGAAAATGGACAGACATTCTCTCTGTTTGTTCAGCCGCCAATAATCCTGTTTCAGTAGATATCTTTCCTATATCTGCCATGTCGCTGCAAACGTGTCTTTTCAATGCCATACGCTTCGACCACGCTGAGACTTTTCATATTGTTCTGTCAAAATTTACATCGTTGATTAATGATACTGCTCGATGTGTCGTGCCAAAAGGCTGGTTTGACGCTGTACCATCACACAAGCTCTACCTTACAACAATCGAGCGCGCCATCGAGGCCGCATCAACTTACCATCGCACCGAACTTTGCCGTGATTTGTTAACATTACGATTCTCTTCAAAGTTTTACCAAACGCCCTTAAAAACATGGCCTATGGGTCTTCATGCTCTTCGCCGCACAGTCGCTCGTGGCATGCGGTAGATATTGCTCTGTTGTTGGATAAAATGGAGGAGGTGATAGTTTGGAACGGGTCCTGGTTTTCGAGGTGGGCGGCGGCGGTGGCGTTTTCGGAACTGGGGATAAGAGTAATGGGGGCTCAGATTGGTGTGAGCTGGAAAACGAAGGAGCGGGAGGAAGGCGATATGATAGAGAATATTATAGAGTTTCTTTTGGGGTGGGCGGAGAAGGGAGGTGAGGAAATAAAGTCCGCTTATGCTGTCTTTCCTGTGGATTTATGCTCTGATTACCTTATGAGGATGGAGCCGCCCCGAGACGATCTTGTTACTAAATTGACCGTTTTTAAAGATCGGTGGATTCCTAGGTAGGGGAAGCGCCATTAAAGAGTATATACTGACTATCTTAGCATTACCTCTATAGATACGAAAACTTCTTTGCATGCTTCGAACGTAGCTGTATCTGCTGACTGTAATATTGATGCTGAGGACGTCAGCAAATTTACTGAAGCTGATGATTTGGCCTTGATGGACGAACTCTTTGATGATTTATCTGAATCTGAATCTCTCCCTCAAGAATTTCCGGAGGCACAAGTATTGCTAAACGCTTTTCAGAGGCATCTATCCTCTCTAAATATCAATGATGCGAGCGTGTCTTTCCTGGATCTTTGCCGCTCCTATCCTACATCAACATCTCGTCGCCAAGCTTTCAACAAGCTATGCTGTCAAAAGAGTGCCGCAACTCTCCTCGACGCATTTGTCCTTCATGGCCTGACTGGTGACATGCTTTCCTGGACCGATCTAATTAAAGCCGTATCTCTTTCTGATGCCGCTACTGTTCAACGTATTTTGTCTTTGGAAACCGACAACACATTATCCTCGTCTCCAAACGACTCTGAGTGGGACGATATCTTCAAAGAATGGCCCACAGCCCTCCACCCGATTCACTACCTCTCGAAACTCACACGACTCGCCAAGACCCAAGTCGATATCAAACCACTACCGTGTGCGGTTCTCCTCTCCGCGTTGTGGCAAGCCGGCAATGAAGCCTCTGACATTGAAATAGTGGAACATCTTCTTCAAAAACTCGCCCAGTATGGCGTGCATGACGTATCGGATTTAATCCTTGCAGATCCTGGGTGCTTTATGCCCGATATTGGTTTTTATAGAATGGTGAATAGGAACGCATCGACGAATGTATTGGAGTACTTTTTGAGGGAAGAGGTGGTGAAATTTTCGGGAAGGGCGGGAATGCTTCTTGACGAGGTTGTGAAGGGTTGCAAACCGGAGAGAGCGACTGTATTAGTAAAGGCAGTTTTGGAGGTGTATATTGGGAAATAGAGGAGGAGGATGTGGAGAGGTTAGTTTTTGGGGGGAGGCAATGTGGGTTGGGTGGATTTACTTCATGATGAAAGGCCGTGATAATGGGCACTTCGATAGTTCTCTAGCACGACTATGTATGGAATGGGAAAGACGTATAGACGTAGAGCAGGACTTTCAAAACCATCCTGATCTCCGCAAAGTTGTCGGGAGAGGAGATACATTGTCAGAGGATCACCACGACGCTTTTTTCGACGCTGATCTACCGTGGAACGCTAGTCTTCGACTGTATACGACGTTGAACCTGTTTACTCTTGCGATATCTACACCCATCCACCCAAATTTCATTCCCTAAGCGTTGTGCAAGCGCGGATGCATGATGCTGTGAGTCGTATTTTGCCGCCCACGTGGTCGTGTTTAAAAACGGAATACGCGAAATCGCTTTCCCCTCTTCTCACACTCTGCCCTGGTGCTGCAGAAGACGAGGACAATTTTACCTCAGACGATATCATCTATTTTCTTTAACACAATCCGACACCACCAATATCACTCATGAGGTACTGCAAGACACTGAGAATCCGAAAACCGCTCTGGCGTCACTCATTATCCAACGCACCGTCCAAGACGTGTTGCACGGAGGTGAAGATGACGAATATGATCTCACAGACGCAATGATTTGCGCCGTCATCTCTAAGAATGCCGAAGCTGTTGATGCTGTGTTGCGATGTGGTGGTGGCACGATGTCGTTGAGTGATGATGTTAACGCGCGTCCATGGATTCAGGAAGCCGCGCTTGTGAGGAACGTTGCTATGATTGATTTGTTTTGTGCGGTTGGGGATGTTGAGAGGCTGTTATAGTGGATGCGATCAAGACGGCGGGGTGGGAGCATATGAGGAAGAAGGCGGGGAAGAAGAGGGAGGGGATGCCGATGGATTTTGTGAAGTGGGTGGATCTGGCGTGGGCTCTGGTTTGTGGGGCTGGGAAGGAGAATTTTGAGATGGAAGGGATGGAGTGGATGAGAGCTTTGACTCATCCGGAGGAAGGAGGTGGGGAGCAGGATATTAAGAAGTGGATTGAAGGAGTGAAGGAGGGAGTCAGGGGGAAGATGCCGCGAGATGTAGGTTTCGGGTGATGTAAAATTTAGTGCAGTGATCGATCGTTTTTTCATGATACTATATTATTATATTGGTTATAGTAAATTATGAGCGATTTGTTTCATTTCACATTTCTTCCCAAAAAGACAATTGACTTGAAAATGGATAGGAAAGTTATCTGGTCACCAATAAATGAATAGATAAATAAAGGATCAACGAGAAAGTTGTACTTTGCTTGCCACGATAGTCTCACAGCGATACTGCTGCAGAGATCGAATTACAGCAAGTATGTGCGAGCCATATCATTATGGGCATCAACAATAAAGCAAATGAAAAAAAGCATAAAAGTGTTATTGATTTACAAAGAAATTCATGGTATAATTCGACGTGACATAACATTTTTCTTTAATTTCTTTCCATTTTGTTCTAAAGAATTTCATACTTTCTTGAGCATTCGAAGAGCTCTTGATCACCCTTACCCTTTCTCGACGCTACCATATGTCATTGTTTGTTGGCCGCGTGAAGAAAGTCAACGGGTTAGAAAGAGCTGATAGTCATGGGTTAGTTTAGTTTAGGCATTATCTTGGTTGAGGCTTTTTTCTCTCTTAAGTCTTCTTACACCCTCAACCTTTTTTCTCTCTTAAGTCTTTTTACAATACTCTTTATCCTGGTCCTTCCCTTTCTATTTCATATGGATCCGATGTTTTTCATCACTTTTGATACATTTATCGTATACCTATACCTTGAATCTCCCGCCTGATCAGATATCCACCTTTACTGTTGGGGAGTTCTTAATCTTTTCCCGTCTGGTATTCAGCACTTGGACGAATGTCCCATGTCCTCTTGCCTTACGAACAGACGAACAGCAAATTCATGGCAGTCATACTCAGAGCTGCCTTTCATCTGTTTAAAGATGATATGGTTGAGACGATAGCCAATGAACATAATTTTACTAATTTCACCACAAGCCAATATATTGAAATACACGACATTCAATATGTTCAGTAGTTCTGCATCGCATTCTATAGAATCAGCTCTGCCTGCCATGAAGTACTCATCATCCCAACCTGATATGGTGAAAATTGATCAACAGCCAAATGTCTTCCATCGAACATCATCTCCTACGCACGTTCCCCCTCGACGATAAAAAGTAGTACTTCATTGCAAAGTGTACCGATATATAGGTATATGAATCAAAGTATATTTGTGAAATTCCAGCTTCAAATGCAGTCCTATATACGATCATATTAAATACGGCCAAGTTCTGAATCATCACGCAATCCACATTATAACTTATAAATGCACTCGCTATTGAATTGCACAATTCGCTAATGGCCATGCAGAGTAGAAGATATTTATTCAACTGTGCACGTAAAGAAAGTATATAGGAAACGAAAAGGATGAAATGGTAAAAAATCATTCCAAAATAATCGATCTGAGTAGAAAAAAAAAGCTGGCAAAATATACATATGGACTGAAACTACAAAAGGGCAAACAGATGTTTCCTAGCTAGGATGCTATGAGCCGCACAATGAAGCTTCGTCTTCCATGAAAGCTATAGCAGCTCTTTGCGACTGTAACCGATCTTGAAAAATCCCCGAGGGGTGAATTAAACAGCCGTGGGGACCGCCTTGAGGTAGGCGGCTTCGTGAAAGTCGGCGACAAGGCCCAAAAGGTTGCCTTCTCCACTCTTGCCCTTTGGTGAGGGCGAAGGTGATGGCGAGGGGGAGGGAGACGGCGAAGGAGACGGCGAAGGGATGGGGATGAGCCAGGGGAAGGTAAACCACCACCGCCACCTGTTGTTGGGGTACCGCCTGAGGGGCAGAGACTGCGATCATGGCGAACAAGGCGACAAGGAGGACGAGGAGGAAGGCAAAAGTGGACTTCATATTTAGAATATTGGATGCCGTGATAGTGGTGAAGGTTGATGTGCTGGTTGTTAGGTGATCAAGATGCTGCTAGTGATGCGCGGTTTAGGGTGCGATGGAAAGTTAGTGAAAACAGAACGGGGAGGAGGCCTCCTTTTATAGCGTTGCCGAACAACATCAACAAGGGTTTTAATGTACATAGGGGTCTCATGTTACCCCTGTAAAGGAAAAGGACGTTAAGGCAGTTGACGGCATCAGCCACTTTTTACCAGCTCTTCCTTAATCAAAACAAAAAGTTGGTTTGTCAAGTGGTAAAAAACAACTTTACTGAATCATGTATAACATCCTGGGCTCACATCCAATTAAGCTGCAGGTGAGTTACATCGTCACTGGGTAGGACTTACGTTCGAAGGCTATTATGCGCTAAGGCGATATAGGTGATTACTTTGCAATGCGAAAGGACTGCGTTGAGGTGACTGCGTGATTAGCTTACATGAAGAAGTTTTACATAGAGTGTTTAAACTTTATTGCCTTCCTGCGAGTTTTTAAAAAAATTAATAAAAATCTTGAACATAAATACATATTTCTACATTGCCCATTGAGTGATGGACTGCGCCGGGTATTTAAACTTAAAGGGTGAAGTCCGCGCAGCCTTTTGCCCCCGCTTACAATATTTGTACCTTTAGCAGATATGTATTTAAAAAAAACTGACACTGGAATAGCATATCTTGCAATTCTCACCGTGCGCCGCAAATACTTTAACGCGTTATCCCAATGCAGCTTCATCCAAAAATTCTAACTTCAATTCGTCGTCACATAGTTTCCCATTCTTGCACATCTCCCCAACCACAATACAAATCTGCGACTCTCTTCTATGCCCCAGCCGATGTACATCCCGCCGTACAAACAAGACGAATCATATTGAGTTTGCGAAGCACTTTATCCTCCACCTCTCCAACGCCTTGTTTCGAAATGAAGCTCTTAGAATCTGTCCTTGAGTGATGTAATTGCGTCTTTCGTATAAAAGGGACGGGTAGGTATTGTGAAACGATACGGCTTCGTTCTGTGATGAATAAAAAGAAGTTGCCGGAGTTCTCAATATATCCGATCGTGTCAAGGGGCATTTGTCCTTATAACTACATCTTAAGTGCCTCGCATCTCAGCTTCACAAAAGCTTCGACCGACAAGCATCCCTTGAATCTTGTGATGACAAGCATGACGCTCACCTCTCACCAGTCACCACAGTTTTCATGTCATTGCTAATTACAAAAGTTTCTGCTGCCGAGTATAAACGATAAAAGAATCGCCACTTTTTATAGAAAACCTTTCATTTATTAATAAATAATAAATTACAACATTTTCAAGAGCTGTTCTGCTGTTCACCCCTTTTTTAAAAACATATTTTATACCGGTGACTGTCAGACTCAGTAGGTACTAGGTAGATATTTCCCGTATTATTCATATTGTGGTGACCAAATAACTTGCAGTTTACTTATTATCATACAAGATTTGCAAAAGGCAATATCTCTAGGTAGCCGATAGCCGAATCCAGGGCACCCGGCACAAGCACTAGGTAAATATTTATCAATAAAATCTGGGAAATTATCCTACTTTTGCAAAGCAGACAGCCACCAATACCTATATTATTACCTAAAGCATTTGGCTGGTGTAAGATGGAAGCCATCACAGCCGTCACCCAGGGTGGTCTTGACAGGACCTCACAAATTTTATGAGACCTGGCATATTTTTTGACGTGAATGCCCGTTCCCTTTCTGACCGATGCCTGTTGGGTATAAAAGGCCTGATGTTCCCGGATTCGTCTGAACCATACCAAAGCTTCTTTCTCTTTGCACACTCAAGAAACACACTTTCCTAAACTCAACTCACTTCAAAACACCCATCAATCTTCCACCATGCAGTTCAACTTCGCCTTCCTTTTCGTGCTCCTCGCTGTCTTCTGCACCATGATGATCGAAGCTACTCCCGGATCTGGCCCCGCTGTTGGTGACCCCAAAGGCAAGGGCAAGGGTGCCGAAGACAACCGTTTTGGCCTTGCCCCCACCCAAGAAGAGAAGGCCTTTCTCAACGCTCCCCCGGCTCTTCCCCAGCTCACCCTCTCGGAGCGCTTGGCTTTGGCCGGACATTCGCCTCGCGGTCCCGTCATGAGGCTTTGAAGACAAGATCAGACCCGGCGGCCCTCCGTAAAGTTCTTTTTCTTGTTCTTTTGGTTATGTACATACCCCTCCCTCTCTGCTTTTGCCCTTCGATGATATGATGCGGCTCTGCAGTTTCATGGGATTCCTTCTTTTCTTATTTTTAAGGATTTTTCATCCCCTTCTTTCTCTTTTCTTTCTATACCACAAAACTGGTGGCCTTTGCGTTCTTTCCTGTTCATTGTACTTTTCTTTGACTATCGTGTGAGTATAGCTTTTCCATAAAAGCGGAACAATGTATTAGCTTAACGCGTGTTCACAATGGGTTTAATATTGTCACTGACTGCAGAATACACCGCTTAAACGCATTTCCCAGTTTCAAGGTACCTGAAATGTTACATCGATCACTTGAGGTATTACACCAATGGTTTAAATGTGCAGCCTTGGTTAAAAGTTAAAAAAAGTTAGTATATAAATAACATACCCACATTTTATCCGAGTATTCACTCTTACTAATAATGCTTACAGTGTCTACAGCGTCAAAGGTATTTCTGCCATCACAACACTACGCATATCTTTGAAATATCACGGCAAGTTTACTCACATGACTCTGTCCTATAACCGTGTATGTGCTCCCACAGTGCATTTGCTGTAAGCATGACCTTTACGGTATCAGAAGCATTCTAGGGTAATAAATAGCTGAGTACGTTGTCAACAATGATCTGATTGTCTTTTCTGAGCTCCTCCATATGCCGGAGGCTTGCTACTTACAACATTGCATTTTTAGCTTTCGGAATTTGTGTACGTCTTCAAACGCGAGTCTCAAGAAAGCTTTGGGAAACGACATTCAGAGTCGACGCTCAACATACCTTGTCGTTGAGCCGATGAAAAGCAAGTCTCCAGCTAGAAGTCTGCGATGCCGCGCAGGCGTTAACTGCGGGGAGGCTGTTTCGCTCTCGACGAGATCTTTGCAGGCATCCAGTTATGGTGAATGACCTGGACATACGTCAAAGAATGCCTTGAACGTAAACAACGAAACATGTTCAGCGACAACCTCGATGGATGGTATATTTTTCTACGACGGTCGAGTTTTTAAAAGGCTTTGGTGACTGTATGATGCCGGCTTCCGTTGTATGACTGGATAGCTGTACTAGGGTAACAGGGTTGCTTGCTTCTTGAACGCCACCACGCAGCTTCTTGAAGGCTACAGCATGGGTCATCTCACCTCAAAGACCAGGGCAGTCGAGTTGACTAGGGTAGGAACACAAACACCTTCCCCCCCAAAAAAATGCAGGCCAAAGCACTTTTTTATTGCAGAAAATATTTTTACTGAATACATAAAATCACGTCAACGCCACGTCCACGTCGCGTTGACGTCGTGTTCCGTTGTCCTCTTTACGTCTTACAATGCATCATTGCATAGTAGATATTACTTGTCAGCTAGTCGTAATATCTACCTAAAATCTCTTCTGAACTGTGTCATGTTAATTTCCCGACGCAATAGATACTTAATATTCGCTGATAAAGATATCAGTAAAGTTAAATTACCCTCCTCGTTGATGTATGTCCTCTTGACTTATAAAACCGCCTCGCCGTTATACTGATTATTTTTCAATAGGCCGCAATGAATGAATCAAAATCTCTCCAACTATTTTCTTAATCAATCTTGCAAAAGCAATAATATTCAACTCCATCTGCCGTTGTAGATGGTTTGAAGAGATCGTAAGTCAGTCATGCAGCGGACTTTTAGGAGATAATGGCGGACATTGAAAATGATTATCTCTAACTTCCCAAGCGCGATCGCATGCGTGTTTTAGATACCGGAACTCCTACGACGTTTCGTATTTGGAATCATAGATCCACTCTAGTCTGTTTTTATTATTCTAGTAAAAAGTATGTAGATTATTTAAGAAACGGTGGGGGATGACTTTGTTCAAAACGCTTGCATCCCTATTCCCTTCCATCTTACATGTGAAGACAAATAGTTTGTAGGTGAGTTGTGATAATTAAACAGTAAGGCGGCGGGAACATTATGCATGGAGGGTGGGAGAGGGTAATTTTAAACAGGCGCAATGTCAACATCAAAAACCAAAAAAGGGCAATAAAAAACACAGCAAGGCCGTCTTCCACGCAAAAACCATATAAAACAAAAGGAAAAAGGGAAATTAGGAATGTGGCTCGCTTGCAAAGCTAAACCCACGATAGAAAGAATGGTGCAATTAAGCGTAATAAGCTGTGGGACAGTTTAACACGCTGCCGAGTTCCGATACTTTCCCGAGGTCAAAGTCAAGGTAATCAGTAAACTCATTGGCAGTCGTTGCTGGCGCTTTTGCGACTCTGTCATTACAAAAATTCGTAAATAAGGGGAAAGTGGGAGGATGTGTAAAAGGCAGTATGAAAACTTACGAATAGAACCCGGTGTAGGCGGGGTCACCTGCCACGCTGCTGAAAATAGGGTTTCCAAATAACACATCATCTCCCAACCCGTTTTGTCTGTAAGGGAACACGGCGTTCCCGGTTGACAGGCTTGACGCCCCACGTGCGCGGGAGGGGATTGATCCAAAGTTAATGTAGAAGAGGATTTGGCCCCTGCAGAGTTTTACATTAGGATGCTGATGGAGGGTTTATTTGAGGAACTTACTTGAACCAGGCTTCACTGAGAACAGGTTGGTTAAGGTATGCGGCGGGGGGAGCGTTGTCGGAGGGGTTGATGGTTAGAGTGGAACCGGGTTGGACGACGGGGTAGTTGAAGAAGCCGGTTGAGACGGTATTCGCGGTAGAGGATAATAATGCCTCCGCGTCTTTGAACTATAAGGGGATTGTTAGAGATGCTTCTTTTAAAGGAAAGGAAAATGACGGAGGGAAAGGAGAGGTGCTTACAAAGTTGAAAGGGACGGTCTTGGGAACAAGGAAGGAAATGACTTCAACGGCGTCAGAGTAGCCCTCGGAGCAGGGGAGGGTGATAAATACGGGGAGTCCTGCGCGGAGACCGGTGTCGGCGTAGACGGGTTGGTAGACAGTGGAAACTTTAGCGCGGGTTCCGTTCACGATAGGTGTACGAAGCCCCAAGTTCCAGCATCTATAAACAATTATGAGTATTTAATAAAAAACAATGATAAAAGTAAACAACAGTGGATTCACATAATAAGCAGGTGAACTACACGGAAGAGAATTGGAAGAAAAATGAATTTTACTTACCCAAACTTTTTCTTGGCAGCCCATCCCTCCGCCGACAAGTACTTGACACCCTCAGACTCAGCATTAAGGTAGGTCGCCTCACAAGTATCCTCGACCCTTGCTTCAGGGGCACCAGGCTCCGGAATGGGTTCAACAGGTGACCTTGTCGAGCTCACAGGCGGCAAGGGCGGGTTGCCCTCATACACGACATCGTCCACAGCGACAACCGGGCAATTCAAAATAAGGTCACGGTCAATAGTCGGTGTTACCGCAGAGATGGAACGGTAGAGGTTGTATGGGGATGATGTTGTTGTGTATGATTTATAGCTATCAGAGTATTAGTGAAGGAAGGTGGCGAGTAGTCTTACTCGAAAAAGCCGGTGTATCCTTCCGAACCTGGTATTTTGTCGATGATGGTGAACCCGTTTTGGACGGGGACTTCAAAGTCGTCCTTCTGGAAGATGGCTACGGCTTCAGAGGCTTGCACGAAATCAAGATTGTTGTTTTGAGGAATTGGTCCAAAGTCAAATAAGTAGACTCGTTGACCGCTATGGGGGTGGGAAGGTTAGACATAGGGTAACTACTCGAAGGGGTTCTTACTTGAACCAGGCACTGAATGTCTCGGGTGTGGGGAGGGTGTTGTTGGACCAGTCCACAAGCTTGGAACCAGGGGTGACAAGGGGGAAGTTGAAGAAGCCGGAACGCTTGAGGTCGACATCGGCGCTCTCGATTTGGCCGTATTCGCGATACTGTGCGAGAAATTACGTTAGGTGATCAGCAAACAATAGAATTGGTCGGATACAAGTATTCGCTGCTAGGAGTTGTTTGCAAAGCGATGTATCGATACATTCACCGTGTGTATTACTCTGCACTGACACCCGCAATTGTAAGTCCACCTTCAGCTTAAAACAACCCAGCAATGCAGCCTCTTTCTCCACTAGACGAATCCTCACAGCTTCACAGTTCTTCAGTATCCGCACTACAGCCCCCACCCCCAACTTCCCACACACACACCAAATCCCCTTCCTTAAATCACAAACAGAAACCAACTCACATAATTGAACGGTGTCTTCACATCTACCACAACAGTGAATCTCAACCAAGCATCCGAGTAAGTTTCCTGACAGGGTGTGCTCGTCACAATCGGGTCTCCAGCACTCTCGCCTGTAGGGTACTCTAGGAATACAATCGGGTTCGCGCGGATACGGTTACGGGATGCTGGGCCTGCTTTCGATTGAGGGCGGTCGCTGAAGGGATAGCACCTGGAAGGAGAGGGTTCGGTGTTAGGCTTGTGAGATGACAACTTCCAAATAAGCTCATTTGACAACCCCTCACTGCGCAGCACACCACAACATGGTTAACCATACACCGCAACCCACACACCAACCGCACCATCCCTATCCATTCCTTTCACTTCCCACCCTCTCGAAACCCATCGTTTACAACCGATCGCCCCATCACCTTTGAGCCTTTAAAGCACATCAAAACTCACCATGCCCGTCGTCCATCCACCCAGACCGCCTCACTCGTATAAGTAATCGCACTGCTCCCCGACAAATCCGTAAACGCCCCACACTCTGTTGTAGGGAACGCCATCGTCGTCACCGTCAGAGCAGCCGTAACCGTGAACCATGTCAGAAGCTTCATTGTTGTTTGCGCGATTGAAAGAATAAGAAAATGTTTGTTGACAGATTTCTTTAATATATTTTTTTTTCTGAGGGGCTATTGTTTTTTTTTGGTTTTTGTTTTTTGTTTTTCTTTGGGTTTGTGTTTGGGGGTTGTTGTTGTTTGTGGGGGGTGATCTTTTGGCAATCAATGTTGTGATATTGTACATTTCTTTTTTGGATGGGGTTGTGTGCTGCCATGTTCGTTCGAGGAACGGGTGATGGTGGGTGTGCTTGGTGCCTTGAAATGATACCTACCTCGGTTGACAATAGCACTTGAAGCTCCGCGCTTTTGTGCGTGTGCTGTTAAAATCAATACTATCCTTACTGAAAGTTAGGCTGGGTGAACGATCATTCAACATTCAAACCCAATGCAAATTCCACAATTTGGTATCATGCAGTATTCACCTAGTCTACTTGTAAGCTTCCTCTATTTTCAATCCAAATAAATCACACCCTTCACAACATCGTCAATCGCAAAGAGGTAACGTAAAGTAATCCAAAGATATATTTACATCTCAACAAAGAACCCCAAAACAGGAATTAAAAGTAGACGACAGGGAAGCGTTAAAGTTGAGATTCAACTCACAACAAGAAAAAAAAACAAACCAAAAAAGCGGTTTTAAAACACGAGGGTTTGTGAGGGAGGAGGGCCTTGACGGAAACAAAAGTATATCCTTAAAATCAAGGACGAGAAACAACAAAGTGGCAACATCACAGACTGGTCTCCGCTCAAAATAACAATCTATAAAGAAAGAGAGTGGTTGAAAACGGATTGGAAGTTTGTATAATAATTGTCAAGAAAACTGCCTTCACAGATAAAAGAGAGGTTCAGTTTACTTGACCATTTGATGACTCCTGCTAGCCCAGTAATCAGGTCCATAAGAAACAGTCACTTCTTCTCCTGCATAAATATGTCTGTTGGTCATGTAAACCACGTGCCAGACATTGTTGTACGGCATGTAGATAGAGTCACAGTTTGGGTCTTCATCATCGTGGTTGACGAACCTAAATCACAAAAGCGTTAACAAATTTAGGGTAGCAGATGACGCTTACCTTGCCCAGTTTCCACGGAAACGGGAGTCAATACCAAGGTCGAGGAGGTTACCATCGGCGTCGTGGATCTTGGAAGGGTAGCTCCACATGTAATCAGAGATAGAGTCTAAGGAGAAGATTAGAAAGTGACATGATGTATAAAGATCTTAACTGTTGGTGACAACACCCGTGTATTCTGCAACGATTTGAGAGTTGGTAACATCTACTGCTGCAAACACCCCATACCCCTTCTTATCAGAGATAAACTTTACATAAAACCTCTGGTCGTCGGGGAGACCGTTCTCAAAGAACCAACCAAGCTGTTGTTGCCAACGCTCGGATTGAGCCACATCAGACTGGTAGAGTTCGTCAGTGGTGATGTCGTGTTCTTCGAGGTAGGGAGCCATGAGGGGGTCAATGATTTGGGTGTGAAGGAGGTTGACGCCAAAGAAAACGTCAAAGTCAGAGTGATCGAATCTTGTGCGGATTGGGGTGGCGTTTTTGGAGGCGGAGACGGGTGCGGGTGCCGCCTGTTTAATGCTGGAGAGGTGGGAGACGAGTTGGATAAGATCGGTGCGGTCCTTGGTAAGGAAGGCTTGCAGCTATTAAAAGAGGTATTTAGTGATGGATTCCGATACACGGCTACACGCATGAAGTCTGATGATAGGGAGGATGCGAGAGCAAAACAGAAGGGAGGTGGGGATGGGTGTACCTGAATACCCGTCATGATGGCTATCAAGGTTACAATCAAAGCCTGGAATGTAGAGATGCCTTGAGAGCGAGGAGCGCTAGGGTAGGCAGCCGCGACATGAGTAGGAGCAGTGAACCTTTGCTGGAACATGTCATCCAGATCAGATGGAGTTGGGCTGTTTGAGGTTGGATGAGCACCCTTTGACTTTGACATGCTTTGATGCGTGACTGTTCGTGTACCGGATGGGATGGATGGGTGGACGGATGGAGGGATGGATAAAAGGATGGTGGATGGCTTATCGATGATACTTTCTTCACGAGGGAGTGATGACGCTGCGTGTGATGGAGTAGTGGATTAGAGGATGATAGACGAGGTGGGTAGGGTACGGTAGTTGGTTGTTGGCTGAAGATGAAAACGAAAGAGGAAAGTCTTTTATCAATGAAAACACGCAGAGAGGGCAAGACAAGAAGTTGAAATATTTATTATTAAAATGGCGCTTGCCTTTAAAAGTTATAATAAATGAATAGCAAGTAGAAACTTTACAACAAGTAGTAGTAATTAAATAGGAGTAGAAACTGCATGTCTCATCCAACTCAAATTAAATTAAATAATAATAAATGTTTTCACTCAGAAAAACTCTCCAGCTCTTGCATTTCTACTTTTTGCTCTGATCTTGGTATATACCTGTGGCAGTTTGTGAACCACAAAGACATGAATGTGTGTTGGCTGAGATGGAGGGTCACCTTCATCCTTCTTTGACCAAGGTGTGGAGAATTTCAATCAACATCAATGTAAGAGGGCCAAACGATGATGAGTTCTAGCACACCGCAACGAACCTATTGAAATCCTCGTCCGCAACATTCCTTTCAGTCTCTCTCGCTCCATCATATACTCACATGATGTGCGCATCAAAAAACGAAGGTGTGTTTGAAGTTTGAAACGTTTAATATGCAAAACATAAATAGGTCGAGAAAACCGAGCCCTTACGGACAACAATGGCGACGGAGCAAAGCTCCCCATAAAATGATATATCCCCGGTTTTGAGAACATCAACGCCGTTATACGATTACTCTTCATTATCATCTACTCTCTGGCTCTCCTACGCCAACTTCAGCCTCTTTCTCGTTACACAACTACGGCATTTTTTGTTCGCACAAGACATCAAGCCCATCATCAAGCGCCGCCGTCGCCACCATCTTCTCGAATCACCAGATCCCTCTCCGTCATCCATTTCACGATCTGCATTCCAAATTCCGTCGTATAGCTTACAGTCGGTTGAACTATCCCTTTGTTTCCTTGATACAATTATCAAGAAAACGTCCTTCTTGAGGTTACTGGAGGGCCGGAAATACACTTGATACACTTGCGAGGGTTGTGCGGCGGTGATGACAAGACGATAGATGTCGGTGAGGAGGTTGACGGTCGTGGGGGCTTACCGGTGACGTGGCGAAAATAATTAACGGAGCGCCAACGGTGATATGAGTGGAAGTTGGATTGGCAGGGAGCTCATCTTGGTGAAGGAGGATGGCTTTCATGTTGTGAAAACCATTCCACCAACATTGCGGGTGATGGGACCCTTTTAGTCTCTTGGAATTGAGGTGAGGGTCTTGTTTTTCGTTTCTATTATATTTTGTAAAGGCCTTTGTTTGCGGAAGGGAATCGGATCTCATATCTCCGTGTCGCCCGACTTCTGTTGCGCGAAATTGGCCTTACGACCAGGTTAAAAAAAAACGGCCCGTCAACGTGGCGTGTAGCGTAATGATGATACTCTGCAGCGGGCGACACATTTCAAACAAAAGCTGGTCACTGTGGTGGCGTGTAGCGTCATGATGCTACTCGGCAGCGGGCGAACACGTTGGTGGAGACAGTCCAATGACCGTTATAGTAGGACTTTTTTTTTTTGGAGGACGGCGTCAACATGCCAAACACCTCCTATCCCGTCACATTCAACACCTTCAAACTCCTCAACCACAAGTTTCTGGTTCTGCTAAACTTTCTTGGACGTTTGACGCGTTGGTATATATTTTTGCTAGACTCATGGTAATTGCCACAACCCTCATTTTCATTAAGGAAGGCTTGCAGTCACCGTGATATGCTCGTCCATAACCCTCGAAATCCCATTTTCACTTTTTTCTCAAGCATCAACAAGCAAGGTTGTTGTTTGGGTGAATGGGGTTAAGGAAGGAAAGGAGTAGGTTTCTCGGTTGTCTACACGGTTGAATAAACAAAGGAAACGATGACAACTAACGATGGAAAGGGTGGGGAAGGACCGCTTCTTGTTACAATTTCTTTTTTTTTTTTCTTTTGATAGTTGTAAAATATACCCTGTTCACGCGTTTTTTATGTTTATCGATTGAACTTCCAACCTACAACGCTGAAAACTCCATCCAAAAATCGTTACCACATCATTCGACATGACTAAATGTACAAGCGAAAGCAAACCCCATATTTTATTCTTTTAACAAAACAACGCCAACATTCACATGCCATCTTTCTACGTTCCTCCACAACCATCATCAAAATCTTCTTCACCGCCCTTTCCTTCCCTTTCGAAAACTCCAGAACCTCCTTCATAGACACCACCACGTCCATCACATGATCAATTTGATCAACATCCTTCAAAGAGGTAGACGTGATCTTCACCAACTCCTTCATCGTCCTCGCGGTTTCATTCAACTCCTTTAAAATCTCTGCAAAGTCACCAAACTTCCACATGCAGGTATCTTTGCCATCCTTTCCATCAACGCCATCGTGTCCTTCACACCTTGTTGAAACCGTGTCTCTTCGTCTCGCCACTTGAGGACAAAGAGATGATGGAAATGATCTAGGGAGGGGTGATGCGAGAGGTACTTGGAGGTGACCACGAGGCGGTAGAGTTCGTCAATGGTGAGGAGGGTGTCATCGTGAGGATGACCGTTGATGTGGTGGAAGATGTATCGGAATGCAACGGGGTCGATGTTGAGGTCAAAGTGGTTGGCGTTAGGGTTCATGAGGAAGAGTTTGGCGGGAAGCCAGTCGTGACGGAGGACGAGAGGGAGGGGCAGGGAAAACGAGCCTTGCATGATAATGAACTCGGTTGAGGTGCTCGACATTGATGTTAGTCAGTATAGGCTGAATTCCCTTTTTTTTTTTTTTTTCTTTTATGATGTAGACTTTTTCATGTAGACTTTTAAGAAAAGGTCATCCGACTGTCTCCATCAAAGTGTCGCCCGCACATCTCTTTTATTTTTAAAGTTAACGCGTCTTAACAACTTTGAATAAATTGCTCCCAACTCTCTTCACGCGTTTATTTTTTATAGTGCTTCAATGTAACGTCATTTTGTTTCATTATAAAATCTGACATCACGTAATAAAACTCTTCGGTTTTGTCATCCATTTACCCAACATTTTCTTCTTTTTTTAAACGGCCCGTGAATGGAAGCTTTTAAAAAAAGGTACGCGTTGCAGCGCGTACTTCCAGTTTCATAGCTCTCCAAGCCGTTGTTTATAAAAGCGCGTCAAACGCGAAACGCGTTCACGATTGCCAGTGGGCGACAGGGAGAGAATCAAATGAATTTTTTACCCAAAAATGAACGGAACCGCGGATGAGAAAAAAAAGAATAAAAAGAAAGCAACCTCGGCTTAAATTTGCAAGGCATCATGTCGAGCAAGAGTTTCATCGCCCTCAACGTCCGTGGAACGCCTTTTTTCCCGACTACAAACACTCATCCTCCTTTGCCACGATTGGCTGCCATTCATCCGCAATAACCCATCCTCCATCCATTTCGATATTGATGTAAGCCCTGTCGCATTCCTCTACATCTTTTACTAGCATCTCACGGGAACTCTTGTCATATCAACGGTAAGCCTCGCCACGACAGCCTACTCACCATCAACCAACTTCGCCGTCTAGTTGGGCGTCACCGCTAAACTATAACTAGCCCACAACCTCTCTCTATCTCATTTCCACCATCTCTTCAACCTCCACTACCACCCGCAAGTGAACCGTTCTCTGTGAGTGCGCACTCATATTTCATTTGTTGCCCACTATGATAGTTCGTTGAGATGACGAAACATGTTTAAAAGACGGCACTAGTGATGGAATCGGCTGGTAATGTGCTTCTGGAGGATAAAAAGGGATGGAGGGGTGGATGCGGAGATGGAGAAGGTTGTGATAATGAGGGATAGGGGTTGACTTTTGAGTAGCGCGGTCGGTGCGGCGAAGGCTATGTTGGAGAGGCCTGATTGATTGTTTGAGACGACACCTCTTGAATTGTCAAATCTAAATGTGCATAATTGTTTTATTTAAGGGTTTGAGTAATTTGGTAATTAAATATTTATTAGGTAATTCATGATGTCATGGTGTTTTTTCTTTTATGATTCTGTGATCCATTATTCCTTATTCCCACTTGGTTGTAGACAGTCTCTAATACCTCCTACCTCCTAATAAACAACACCTCATATCCTATAACCGTCCTCTGATAAACAGTACATGCGATCAGCAACATTCATTCATTCATTCATCTACTCCATCATCTACTCTATCATCTACTCCATCATCATCAATCCCATCCATCTACCTAACCCACTACGTCTCTCAAAGTGATATATCACTCACAATAGTCGACATAGTGTTTACTCTGTGTGTGTGTGTGTTGATGACAGTATAAAAAGTAGATTGATTCCATTCATTTGCTCTACCTTGTTGAACCCATATCATTTTCATATCATATCAAGTAGTAGTAGTAGTTGTCAAACAGAGGTCAGTCACTTTTTACTTATTATTATTCATACTCCTTTCACTCTCTACTCTCTCTGATTAATTGTATATTATATATTATATATATTATATATATAAATATTATATATGTTTGATCTCACACACGCACTCTCTCTCTCAATCTCTCTTCTTCTCTCTTCTTCTTCTTCTTTCTTTTATTACTTTTTATTGTCCATTCCATTCGGACACTATCCATGTGAAAATGATGTCATTTGTTTGTAATCTGACAACCCCTCACTATCATGCTCATTCATGACATGGCATATATTTATCTTTTTTTTTTTTTTTTTTTTTTAATTCTTTTTATTTTACCTATAATAGATGATGCCTTCCGCCACCACAGGATCATCATCATCATCATCATCACACCTCGACACCGCCATCGCAACAACCACAGCTACCGTCCATCACTATATCACCGTCATTGCTACTTCAGTCCCTACACCTCCGTCATCATCCATCATGGATTCCAAAACAACGACATCAGCGACCTCTTATCTTTCTACTCCTCCTCCTCCTTCCACCTCCATCTTCTCTTCAATGCTCTTTTACACCATCGTCCTCTCTCTCTTCTTCATCTCATTCCTCCTCATCATGTCAAAAGTAGACGCTCCTTCTCATCTCCCCTCGACCTCTTCTTCTCCCCCTAAAAAGAATATGGCTCACCGTGTTCACTCCAAATCGTCAACGACACTGGCAGACCACCACAAAGATTTATCATCCGAATCCTCCACTCTGGTGGAAACAGACGATAGTAGTGTCGATTTAGATGTGGACTCAGCCGCGCTATTGGAGGAGGAGGTGGAGGAGTTGGGTGTTGGGGTCGAGGTCAAGGAACCGTCTACGTTGAAAAAGGTTGGGAAACGCGTGTCGGCAATGTTGACAATGAATCAGAGTGTGTCAGAGGCCGTGACGTCTGCGGCTGTTAAAGGTAAATTATTTTCATTTTCGCATGTACTTTTATACTTTACATTGATTCTTTATTAATGTATCTCTTCTTTATTTTAACCTTTATTATCACGTTTCAATACAACCATTCTATCTACAGCCGCCGTCATGCTCAAACAATCACCTATCCCTGACCAAGTCGCCTCCCTCACCCAGGCCACCCTCATCGGCTACACCCGCGTCGACTCTGCCTTTGGTCTCCAGGACCGTCTCGTCTCCCTTGGCCAATCCATTGTCCGCGGTGGTGTCGTCGCATCCGGTATAGCCGCCAACGCCTTTATTCGCGCAGGTGTCGCCTACCACACAGCACCAGGTTACTCTCCTGCATCAAAACGACGAAAACCCAAAAAACAACCACTATTGAAACCGGCTGACCGCAACACCCCTCTTGAAGCATCGTCTTTTGCTGACGAGGACGACGATGACTCGGATCTAAATGAGGAACCTACCATCAAAATCATTCGTATCGATCTCACCCCAGGCGCTTTCCCACCACCTGAACTCTGCGAAGCCTCCACTCAAACCGACGAATCTATCTCTGGCACCATCCTCCCTGTTCCAGACCCTCTAGTCTGCAACAACCCCTTCCTCCCAACCTTTTCGGCGCCAACCCCGAAAACTCGTTTCCGATCCATCTCTGATGTGGCCTTTTCAAGCCCAACTGCATCAACCCTTCTTCTTCACAAGTCCCCCTCATCCTCCCACATCTTGTCCTCATCCTCCTCTGTCTCAACCCACTCATCACCAACAACAGACGATCCCATCACAACCTCCACTATCCTTCAAAACCACCACCTCCTCCATCTCCAACGTCTTCAACTCCAAGCTCAACTCAACGCCCAATCACCGTCCCCGCAAACCCTATTCTCCTCCATCTTTGAAACAACCACATCCGTCGCCACCAAACTCCTATCTTCATCTTCCCGATATCTCCTCGGTGATGAAACCGTTCATAAACTCCTCGGTGATACACCTCAACCCTCACTTCCCGCTCTGACAAAATCATCCAAACCCTCTTCCTCCTCTTCTCCCATCCGCAACGTCATCGTCGGAGGCATCTACCACGCAACCACCCTCACCACCCTCCTCAGCATCCCCAACTCCCGTCTCGCAAAATGGCTAAAAAAATCTCCCTCCACCCCTCCCTCCCCTTCCTCCTCCCAAACCCCTCCCTTCCATCTCTCCCCAGACGGCACCCTCTTTATCGACCGCGACGGAACCTACTTTCGTCACATCCTCAACCACCTCCGTTCAAACCCTCTCTCCCACCCATCGCCTCCTCCCGGAACGATCTCATGGCCCTTCGAATCGAAGCCGTCTACTATGACTCGTCTCCCTCGTTGTAGAGATTGACGAACGTATCGCTGAGATGGATGGGGAGGTCAAGTGGGATGCTGGGAGGTGGGGGGAGGATGTGATTGAAGAGGAAGAGGAGGAGGAAGATGAGGCGCCTTTGTCTGCTGTGGAGCAGATGAAGATTTTGAGGAGACGGAGTCGACGACGGAGTTTGGGGAGGGATGCGGGGGTGAATGTTGGGAAGGGGAGGGATGTGGATTGGGGGAGGTTTTGGCGCCTGGAGTTGTGTTTGGGGTTGTGGTTGTGGTGTTGGGGTGGGTGATGTGGGTTGTTTGAAACTGACATTTTGGGCCTCATATGTTTTTTTATGTTGTTTTTGTTGAATTATATGGAGTTTAGCGTTTTTGTGAAAATATAAGCAATGAAGAAGTTATATCTTTGATTTCGGTCATTTTACATTTCAGTATTGTCATCCACATCCGCAGATGTGTTTGCACGGACGGGTCATCTTGCAACGAAAAACATGATACACGTTTGTACTCTTTTGCCAAATAAAAAAAGCCAGTGTGCATTGTTGGAACAGACGTTTGATCTCCCTCTCCCTCAATACCGCATACGATTTTTTGTCTATGCGCAAAAAAGGGCAAACGTTCCAATTATCTTTATAACTGTGATTCCTTCCCATTTCTCTTTCTACATTTTCTTTTCTTTTTCCGTTATGATATTCTCATGAAACAAAATAATGTTCACATTTCCCTGTCTGCATCCGTTCACAAAACCAGTACCTTTTTTAAGCAAAACTCTTTCAAATCAATACCCGCCCGTTATTCTCACGTACTTTATATTCAAGGTCCGTGTCTAACCAGCTTTGCGTTTGTTTTCTCCCGTGTTTTACGCGCCACCAACATCAACGTCCGCGTGTCTTTCTTTATAACAAAAACCATGAATTGAAATATTGTGGTGCTGCGTGTTTTTCTTTTCAACAAAAATGTCAACCATGTATTGAAGGATTCGTGGGCTGCGTGTTTTTCTTTTTAACAAAAATATCAACCATGAAATGAAAGATTCGTGGTCCTGCAATGAATATCAAACGTCACATAAGTCCTTTCTGAAAAGTAGGTGCCCCTATTTGCCACGGATCACTTCTGAATTGACACGCTACGCAATGTTCTTGGTAAAAGACCTTGTTATTTGAGCAGTGACCTTTTGAACGTTGCTTGTACATCATAAAACATTTAAAAAATCTACCCTTGAGGTTCACAGTGATCATGGCCATTGTCGCAAACTGTGGCCTAGGTGGGATTTTAGAGTCTATGAGGAACCGTTTTGCCATCACCATCGTTAAATTTCTCTGTTGTATAAATATAACCCCTTAAATAAACTGTTGAGCATGTTCATCCAACCAAGAAAAGAGATATGACCAATATGTTTCTATGGACAGCTCTATATATTCACTTTATATTCTTCTCATCACCATCATGAGTTGTTATCGCCATATGATTTTAGAGAAGGAGGGTTTTAGATAAGAATGGCGGGCAGTTTGTCAGTGCGTGTGGTTGAGATATATCTTTGTTGTTCCCTTTTATATATGCTGGAGTTGTTGTGTGTTATTTAGTCGTACGTGCGCGTGGTCAAGATGTATCTTTGTTGTTCCCTTTTATATATGCTGGTAGTTGTTGTGTGTTATTTAGTTGTACGTGCGGGTGCTCCCCTAAGCGCCAGATGAAACGACACCCAACCAAGATGAACTTCTAAGCAGGCTTGAAGCGTGGATATACACCTCTCTGGCATGATTCCCTCAAGGGTTGAGGTGTGTGTTATCTCTGTATTATGATGTGCCAGCTACATGTCTAGGAGTGGGAGAGCAGCATGAATAGAGCCGTAGATGGACTATATGGATATATCACATGTTAAAACTGCTTACGGTGGCGATTACGAGGCCTTGTACACTACTTGGAGCAGGATGGACTCCCTCCTTGATGATGATTCCCTCTAGGTACGTGTGATCCCTGACCTTTACTGTTTTCTTTACTTTTGATCCCTTCTTTATCACTTTATAGTTGCAAAAAAAACCCACACCACAGCACATTTTATAGTTGCAAAAAAACCCACACCACAGCACACCAAATCCTTGCTTCCATTAATATGTAAGGCTACACCATTTGATTCTGGAGTATGTCCAGAGCACCAGTGTTTTCACCTACATTGAGGTTCTCTACCTCTGTACGTTGAGGCTGAGCAGAGAGGCATAGCGAGAGAACTTCAAAGGTGGCGCACAGGTAAGGGCGCCACCGGCAGAGACTACACCTTTATCCAAGGCATGAGTTAAATCTGCTTGAGGCCTGGATAGATTCCTCTGTGGCATGATTTCTTTAAATGTTTGGGTAGTATAACTTTTCTATTCTATTCTTGATTGCTATGAAAGGCTACCTAGTTGCATGTGAGTCGGAGAGCAACTGATCCCAAGCTTAGGGTCTTAAGCATCTTTGCCTCAGCAATAGAGGAGTTGCAGCCTGCATACCTTGGAGAGCGTCCAAGGGTGAGGATGGCGCAACATAGTGATGTCTTTCCCATGGTGATCAAGGCTTGAAACATGAAGGGCAAAAGACAGAAACTCATGGAATGAAGTGGTGAGAAAAAATATGATGATGGATCCAAACTTGTTCACAGATGCTGAAAATTGTTGAATCCAAGGTGATACTGTTAATCCAATTTTGCCAAAGGCAAGAAAACAAGGAGATCAACCTTGGTTTGGTGATTACACTGTGTATGGGGGTAGTGGGTGATTGCGTTATGCAGGAGGCAGCAGACAGGAGCGGGCTGTGGCTGAGAAATTGGGCTTCTCTGGTGTGACAACCTTGGGAATGTGCGGAATAGACAAGAAGGGGTGGAGAGACGTAAGGCGCGTTACATGAATATGAATTACATGTCTCTTCAATAGGGGAGATATCAAAGTTACGTCTTTGGGAACCGTTGACATAACAGTAGACTCTTTAACCAAAGGACTTTGAACGGTGGTTATCAGGTATAACTGGTACAATACATGATATAACATGGAAATAGGCCTCAAGGGTATGATTCCTTTGAAGATTCAGTCAGTATAACCACCTCTGTTCTTTTCTCGATTGCAATGACTGGCTATCTAGTTGCCTGTGAGTGGGAGTGCGGCATGAGCAGGGCCTTAGGTAGAAGAGATCAGATGAGAACATGTTAAAACGGCTTATTGCGGGAATCACGAGGCCTTCTACACTACTAGGAGCGGATGAACTCCCTCCTTGATGACCCTTCCACTCTGGCGCGTTGGATCTCCGCCTGAGTACTTTTTTCCTTCCTTTGTCCTCCTTTATTTCAGTTAGATTAGTTTTAGAGCAGAACCACAGCAACTTAAATCCCCGCTGTCACTAAAGGCAGAATAGGGCGTGACTCTTGATCTAGGAGTACCTCCTAGACGCTGGTCTCGTCACCTATTATGTGGTTCTCTACCTCTGTATGCCGGGGCTTAGCAGAGGGGGCCATAGAGAGAACTTCACATCGTTCTCTTCCTGAGCATCCTCAACATCAATGTCCAACGCTTTGCTGTCTTCACTGACCTGGGATGCGTCATCTCCATCATCCTCAGAGCTCAATGACTCATCTTCGGAATCCTCAGAGTCTTCATCGCTCCCCCAACTTCCTGAATTGCTTTCCACCTTATCCAGCAGCTTCCTGTGTATCTTCCAGGTGGACACATGTGCATCGTGTCCTTCCCACATTCCAGTGTTCAACTCATCAAAAACAACAGTCTTGCTGCGTACTACTTTCTTTGTGACTGGGTCATAAAGGAGATATCCCATTGCCTCGTATCCCAAGAAGATGCGTTCTTCTCCATCTTCTTTCTGTCATTCCTTGGGACGTGCGCGTAACATGCACAACCAAAGATTCAAACGCGTTTCAGGTTAGGCTTCCTTCCCGTGAAGCCTTCCAGAGGCTAAATCCCATCCTTACGAGGAGATTGATTGTAGAAGTACGTGGCACACGTTACGGCCTCTCCCCAGAATTGTTGTCAAGACTCGCGTCCCTAAGCATGCACTTTGCCTTCTCAATGAGCGACCAATTCATTCTTTCCGCAACACCGTTCTGCTGAGGCGTGTAGGGCATGGTGAACGTAAGCTTGATGCCTTCCTCCAGGCACCATTCCTCCAGCTGCTTGCTCTTAACTTCCCCACCGTTATCTGCAACAATCTCCAGGAGATGCAGCTTTTCTCGAAGTTGTTCCATCTCCTCAGGGTTCCTTTCCGAGTATCACAACTTGTCAATCCGTCGACCTGTGAGTGCCTCGGCCTCTCTCTTCTACTGCTGGATGTACTGAACTGCTTGCTTCTTTTGCTTGAGCATGTACGTGTTGCAGTAACCAGATGACGCGTCTACAACCACCATGAAGTAACGCGACCCTCCCAAGCTCAAGCTCTTCCGCTTCATGGGTCTCGCCAAATCCACGTGAACGCGTTCAAAAGCTTTTTCCCAGGAAAGTCCTCAGTAAGCCCGTCCTTCCTCCTTTTATAGTCCTGCAGCAAAAGGACACCATTGGTTTCACCACACTCCACTCCACCCCCAGAGGTGGTGAAGTTGCACCATGAGTGGGCATAGCAACCACGCCACAGTAGCACACTTTGGTTACCTTTTACCGCGAAGTAAAACATACTGGGCCGTGGTTAAACGGTTGAAATGGATGCCATTATTCTTGGTTGGAGGAATCCGGATGTATCGGTTTTCCCTGTTTCCCTTGGAAATCTCTTTCGCTTGGTAGGGTACCACGGAGAACAAGTCCGTGAAGGAAAGCTCTCTATCGGTTCCCTTTACTCGTACTTGTCTGCACTCACGCATTTCCACCGCGACAACAACTGGAGTGGAATGCCATTGGAAGCATGAATTAATCCGTCACTGTTGCGCAAACCTCGCAGCGATAGCACCACCCCAGGTCATCAACCGTGATCCAATGTTCACTATCGACAACCTCAACCACCTCCATGCTTCGATTAATCCATCGTCATATCCTGACCTTGTTCTGTGGAGTATATCCACTTTAGCTTTTTGGTCATGTGCACGGCTATCTGAGGTTGTTTCGTTACCAACATCACGGCATCACATGCTCTGACTGAAGCACGTCAACCCTGTAGTGGTGTCGGGACTCACAGTTGCCATATCAGTAACGTTGGATCACACCAAAACTCGCACTCTGTATAGCCAGCAACTCACAGCAGCAAGGCGCAAAGATTTCCTGGATCCAACAAGCCCTATATTGACCATCATGCGAAGTATCCTATCATCCCTTACCAAGTCCAGATCTTCCGTTGTGGTGCGTGTTGCAAGAACCCGTGGCAGAAAGAGGATGGTTGCTGGAGCAGTTACAACAGCGCGTGGGAAAAAACTTTGGTGAATCAAGTTTCCGCGCAGGAGGCGCATCTTTCTACTTGTACTAGGGTATGCCACCTGAACAACTCCAAGTCATACGTCGGTGGTCTTCAGATGCAATGTACAATTACCTACACACCCAACCTGCCTATTCAGCTTTACTGCAACTTCGCGCAAACCTCTTCTCTTTTGTATAAGCAACAAGCTAGCTTGCAATAAAGGTATTTTGTTTCTTTTGATTTTTCATTCCCACGTTACGTACAAAATCCCTCCCTCTGGAGCAAGGGTAGCAAGAAGCTCCGGCGGAAGGGTAGGAGAGCCGCCGAGGATGCGGGTACCATGCGGCGTCTGGCCGGTGGTTTACGCGCTGGAAAACGCGCGAGACCCCCCCTGAGTTTCTGTTCAGATTCATTCTTTGAGAGCCGCGAGCATCACCATACCCAAAACAAAGTGACTATACTCTGGTGATCCACACCAGAGAGTCCGTAGCAGGACAGTTTATAGCAGGACAGACGTCATACCAGCGGAACTACATCATCTTCAAGAGACAATCACCACATTCATGTGTGCATTTCTGAGCTTTACGAGGCTAAAAGCCTTCCCCCCTTCTGATGTAATAACTGAAACATATACACAGTAGCTAGTTATCCTCTGAGACCGTGTCTTTTGTTGAATAGTTTCTGCAGGATGATGATCTTGATTTATTGATCAATTATCTCTGACAACATCTGGTTACGGCTAAGAACACGGCAATGTTTATGACTTGGAAACACAAAAAGTCAGGTTACGTTATCCGCACTGCCAAAGCAATTTGCTTGATGCTACAATGGTCTTCGCAATGAATCTTTTCCTCCACAGAATGTGTACGATTACCAACCATTGTGTATGTTATAAGAAGTGATGTGCCTATATTACCTACAACAAATGTGTTTATTTTCTCTTATATGTCTTAACGCTTAGGACTAGCGCTCAAATTGAATCTAGGGTCAAAGGCTCTCTTGCACGGAGTTGTAAAACTTCTCTTAGTCACGCTCTTAGACAAGCTGGGAAGGGGAAACATTTTTAATGTCCTTAGCAAAGGACCGAATGGATTGACCTTAGCTCTGCTCCAACCCCACTTTCTCAACTATGGTCTTTTCCTTTTCAACGATAATGTGCATTTGAGACATTGGTGTGTGCAATGGTGGTTCAGATATTGGGACATCACCTTTCGAAAAAAAAAAAGCAACCGGCCTACTTGATTACAATTCAAGATCCAGCTTTGGATGGTGGGATGACAGCTTATACCCTTTTTTAAATTTTTTTTTAGCTACTATATAGACAGAAAAAATCTCAATTTATTGGGGCAAGCGACAAGAAAATTAATGATTGTGCTGCTTCTTCAATATAAAATACGATTGAAATGTAAAAAAGTAACAAAATAAGGAAGTTTAACCTTCAAAAAAACGTTCCGAAACGGGGAATTGAACCCCGGCCACCGCTGTGAGAGAGCGGGATCATAACCACTAGACTATTTCGGATAAAATGGAGAAAGCGGGGTTTGAACCCGCGGCCTTTCGTATGCAAAACGAATGTGATACCACTACACCATTTCCCCGCCAACCATAACAAACTTGAAAACTTCCAGTACAAGGCCCTCTGCATAGGGTTGGGAGTTTCGGGCGGGACGTCACAACGCGCAATCCGCCGACTCGCCAACCTACCTCTCCTGACCACCCGCAACACCCTCCTCGCTACCCGCACAAGAGCCAGATGGAGAGATAGACAAGCCGACAACACCTTCTTATCCTCTTCCATATTTGACCTGGAAGAAGAAGCAGGATTGATACATCCCATAGAGGAAACCAGATTGTGGGAGCGCATGCGCACCCGCAAGGACACACACCCGCTCACATACGACTCATGGGAAAGCTCCCTCATGCTTCAGATCAACCCCCACAACAACCAGCCTGTCATCCCAAGCCTTGCCGAGGACTTCCGCCTCACCACCGCATTTAAAGACCACCGACGCCTCAACCAACAACTCGCTCTCGCCTTTACACTCCGGGACCGCCCCTCCGCATACTTTCAGCACGACTACCATTGGTCACTAGAATCAACCGTCGCGTATCTACTTTGGAGGCTGGGAAACCTCCCAGGCCACCCCTACAGAGATTGCCGCCGCTGCTCATCAATACTGGGGTCGCAACCGAAGTCAGCCGAAAGCATGCCAACGAATGCTCGGGTGATATCTCTGGATCCCGAGGTAATAGAAGCGCCAGACCTGACGGCTGGGAACCCAATGAACACGAAGGCATCGTGGATATCGACCACCTCCTGGATATATTAGACGCCATACACACTACCCACCGAAGCCACCGACCCAACCCTGAAGCAATGGCATCTGGATGAACAAATGCTCCGACATCGACAACCGCACCTCCCCTCTGGAAGATGCCACACGGGCTATGAACGACGTGTGCTCTAAGCTCTTTGGTGGAGGAAATCAGGAGAGACGACGAAAACATATAAAAACATCAAGGAATACTTTCGCTTACCTCCCACCCACATTACTTCCCCACCCCTCAGAGAATAATTAACTCAACTACGCCACCTACGTCCCACACCATTTCGAAACTTTAGCTGTATTTCACTTTAATGTTTACCTTCAACCTTTATTTTTATTTTTTTATTTTCCTCTTTACCGATCCCCTGGAACATGTGTCGCTCTAATTATGGTTGTGATTACTATTGTGTTGGTGCAGTCCCACTCATACCCTCTACCGCAGTGTTTGGATGCCCTCCCGATAGCCTATCCCCCGCCACTGATTTAGACCGTACACTACCAACCCTTTCCCTTCGTCCATACCACCACGTCTGTTTGCCTCATACCAGGACGGCTGTAACCAGTGCCCGCTGTCACGGCTATGCGGCTGGATCTCTATTGGTTTTTCTTTCATGTATTTCCTTACCGTTTGTATATGATTGTTTACCCCCAATATAATACTATAAAACAAAAAAAAAAAAAAAAAAAAAAAAAATTTCCCCGCCATTTCATGCAATTTTCTCGCCACAGCACACTATAATCCTACATTTTGTAAATCATATTAATACTACTTCACCAAAGAAAGCTCTCTCTTTCCTTTCCTTTCCTTTCCTTTCCATTCCTTGCATTCCTTCCTATTCTTATTTTTTATTTCCTTCTCGTAACCCTTTCTTTTTTACAAATGAACAACCCCAATGATGCAAAGACTGGTTATTTCTGTTTCTTTTCATTCGCGTCTTTCCTTACTTGTTAACGCGCTCTCTTCTCCTTCTTCTTACAAACTCTTTGCTTTTCCTTTTCTGTTTTCCTTACCTACATATGGAGCTTATGAAAAATAAAATAAAGTAATATCTATGCCATGTGTCAGTCCGTCATGTCGTCACGGCACGTTTTGATCGGCGGAAACGTCCTGGCACGTTCCGACAACTAATTTCAAATTTCAAATTCCTGTTATGGGCGTTGACAAAATTATTTCACAGTTTCATACTGTGTTTAACAGAGTTTGGGAGAATGGATGGGGAGGGGCTCAGTTCCAGGCGACCAGCAAGCGCATGGCTCAACAGCAGGGGCAACATACAGTGGATCAGCGCGCTGCTGTTGCCACCAACAATGACAGGGAGAAGTTAATGGGCTCACTTTTACATCTTATCTTATCTCATAATCTCATTATATCATAAAAAGGGCTGAACTTTAACAATGTCAGGTCCTTGGTCAATACTCACAGCGTCGTCAACGTATGAAAGAGAGTGAGAGAGATGAGTTGCCACAACAGATTGCAGTGGCACACAGGAAACAACAGGAAGATACTAGGCAAACAACGAGTGGATTAAGGTTGAGGTTTATGTTAGTTTTGGTATTATGAAGGTCCAAATTTAGCGGTGGCGTCAAGAACAGCAAAGCGTGAGCCGTTGCGTAGTGAACTCCCTTTGTATGATCTCAAGAACGGCAAAGCTTGAGCTCTTGCGTGATGAACTCTCTTTGCATTGCATATCACACACATGGAGCTTCCGCCTTTTGATCAGTCTCACATGTTTCATGCATTTGGTATCTATTCTCATAAGGCCAATGTCATTTCTTATGGAGAGGAGGAATGGAAATTGCGTTTTACTTTGCCACTGTTGTTGTTGTTAACGTTGTTAAAAACCTGTCGCGATTTCTGTGGAAATAAGGTAGGTATAATGTTGTCCTTTTTGGGTGTGGACCTTGATGAGTCCATTGCATGGCCCGTGAAGAAGTGTACACATTTTGGGGTCAGGTTCTATACATTAGCAGATACTCATACTAAACTATATTTACTATAATCAAGTTACCATTGCAGCTGGCCTGCCACTAGTATAAACATAAATTTGGCGCATGGAAACCCTCACAATCTACAAGTATTCTGTGGAACTTCCCCCACTTAATTCCCTCATAAGTGTTAGCAATTAAACCGTCCTCTTGACCATCTCATAATCGCCATGTCACATCAAGGTGTTTAATGTAACGTGAAACACTGGTGAAGCATAAATGATATAATTTTTTCACCCACGTACAATGGATGTGGGAGTAGTGCGCTGGGACGGCAACGGCGTAACGATCAACTGAGAAAGAACTATTTAACGGTACTTATTGCACCTTATTCAAGACCTCGCCCTCAATGCAATGTGCCCAAACCATTACGCACACAGGAATGGTTTGACTCAGCATTTAAAAGGAGTGTGACTTTCAACCCTCTTGTCTAAGGGTTCACCTACCATCTTCGAATGATAGTAGACCCGAGGGAGGTCTTAAGGAGTTCAAATACTAACTTACATTCTTTAATCAGTGTTCATTGAAGTCCTCTGCTCGCTACCTGGCTCAAGAGGTACTCTTGGCACCAGACGGCAGTTAGAACGGACCAACCGGAGCGTATCGTTTTTCCTTCGCACCATCGTAATAAAGAGGGGAATAACCTGTATTTTGAATAGACTAATGTCAATAAACAATCACAACACTTACCTAATGTCCTGCATCCGCGACGCTCCAGGCGAGAGACGTCGGTGACGATCACAATAGTCCGGCCCTGCGTACGCGACCTTTTCACCGTTGGCGTGTGCACCAATCCTACTAAGCCTCATCCGACGGGAGGCTGTCTCGCCCTCGCTACCTCAGCAAAAGTCGGAATCATAGGGAGTTGGGAAGGGGAGTGACGACTGGCCCGCCCACAATGTGGCCAACAACGTGATAATCGGGGCTCAGGAGTAGACTTACCAAGGGGGAGGGGTTCCCGGGACCCAGACTGCAATAGTGGGGTAGATCCGGCTCCCAAGGCGTGCGTCCTTGGGTCTCCGACCCGTAAGTGGGGCTGCGAGAGGCTCAGTCCGGCGGTCACTACAGAGGCTAGGGCAGATCGTCAATGATAAGAGATGGGGATAATCCGAGCCAACCCCAAGGACAGGGAGTCGGCTCCAACTGGAGAAAGGCTAGGAACAGGACCAAAATCAAGAGGAAAGAATTATCAAATTTATTCAGAACACAAAATGTCTCCATTTTACACTGGAGACAAACCAAAACAAAGAACAAACAAACAAGAACAAAACACAACCAAGGCACGAGTGCCTTCCCTTTTCAACAAAAAACCCTTATAAACAACACGTGGGAAAAAGTAGAAAACCACTAGAAGGGAAAAGAAGAGGACTTACGAGGGATAAACGCGTAAACGCGTCCAAGTTTTCACTTTACATAAGTAACGTGAACTTAGTGAGATGCACCAAGAAGTGCAAAATCTCACAGCAGTCCATAATATTGATCATAAACTGGAAGCCGCCATCAAACCCAGCCTACGGAGACCATGGCTGATCAAATGGAAAGTAGCTCTGAGCAAGACTTTTGTTTGAATTAGCTATGTCTCTCTGGCTTTATATATGATGTGTGGATGTCATAATCTTAGAAAGTATGGATGCAATTGCTGTTGAGAGCACAATCTTCACGTATGAATTCATAGTTCTTTAGTCTTCTGCCAGCTCATCTGAGGAGACTACAAATTCTCAGGCGGCATCCGCAACTGGGAATTACATGTAAGTGATCATGGTTTCCAATCATGCATGCCTAAGAGTATCAAGTTCAGCGTCAAAGCAATGAAATGGAACTTCAGAGCATACCGACGCAGGAGTACAAAACGCACGATAACATCTCTTATGGAGCTGAATTGCACAACACCATCTTGGATGGAGGCATATCCACCTATTCTGAATGGTACACGCCCCTTCACGTCTGACAATGATCCCGACCCTTAGTTAGGAAAGCCTTTATGATGCTGGATTTTTAAGACAGGATACTGTCTTTTTCTAATAAAGACTTGGCGTGCCGGTCCTCTGATCATGCAAGGATCAAACATTTTTTTGGGTTTACAACTCAAGCCATATGTTGCTGTGGGTCCAATTAATGTAGATCTCATTATATGTGAAATACAACAACACACATAGTTAAAGATACACCTAGACTAGAGACGCCCAGGACCAGAGTGTAGGGCTTTACGGGCTCTTGTAATTTCATGGAATAACTAATAAACTTAAAATAACGAATGTAAATTGGTGACAAGGTCTCTAGAGGTGATTACTGTATGATACTGATGACAACTAACTTATTATTACAGCTTCCAAATCACTACAGGTAAGTACGAGGGTGGCCCCCAAGCTTACAAGGTCTCATGACCCATTCATCCCTCTGTCGTGGGATCCCTGACAAGGCCCTCCCCAACATTCCCTATAAAAGCACTGTAGAAGCTCTTGTGTAACACCAACAATAAAGTAGTTTGGGTGTTTTCAGACTTCAGTCTCCATTTATTACTATCATCATCACTGGAGACTTCCCTCTTCACCCTCATTGCCACAAACCAACATGTAAAGTAAGTTAATCAAGTACTGACTCAAATAGTATGAGCAGCAAAATAAATAATAAATTTAAACTCAGAAATTCAGGCATGAAACAGTGAGGGGGAATAAATGAACTTAATGAAATAAAGAATGCGAGTAGGTAAAACAAACTAGAAAGATGAAACCCAACATAGAGGATACTCAAAGCCTCCTCTTACAAATTTGTTCTCTTTGAAACCTCAATAAAACAAAATAGGCTTTATCCTCTATCTCTCGTGCGTGGCCTTGCCGTGATCTCTCGTCACTCCTTCTTGGATGGCAGCCAATCCTCTACTGCCTGCCACCTGGTGAAGCCGCAATCCAGCTGTTTGAAGGAGAAGGCTGGGATGGGAGCGTGAGGGTCCTCCTCATTGTCAGTGTCCTTTAGCTAGGCTTGCTCAGCTACATTCCACCTCTGATGATCCCCAAACTGGTGCTGCAGGCAGTGAGTTTACTCTGTGCCAGCTCGTGAGGCAACGAGATCATCAAGTTCCAAAAGGTGCCATAGCAGGAAAGCAAGGAGGCTTTCAGCCCTCCCCAATTGCCAGGAGACAATCTAGTGCTCATATTAGTTTATTAGCAAGGTAAGTCAACATAGAAGAAACTAAACATGTTCCTTTCTCCCTTTATTAAGCAGAATCTCGCGATCGCTCACCCAAACCATCCTCAAACACAACATCACTGAGATTCAGGAGCACATCCTGTCCCTAGGTGCTCTGTGGACTTGCTCTGCTGGAGCAACTCCTTTACTCCTCTCCCTTACCCCCTAGTCAAATCTAGGTAGGAAGGGATGATCTTCTAGTTACAAGTAAATCCGCAGCATAACTTCACCAGTCTTAACAAAAGTAGAAATCATGCTACGGTTATCACTTATGATTTCCGTTTTGGACGTCTCCAAGCATTTTAACTGTTCTTATTAATTTGGTTTAGTTTGTAGATTTACATTATCTGAAATAAATAAGTCTATCTATATTACTAAACGCCGTGTGTCCGTCCGTCATGTCATCACGGGGCGTTTTCATTGGTCAAAACGTCCCGGAACGCCCCGATAACTAATTTCAAAAT
The DNA here is from genome assembly GCA_025449115.1 of Chytridium lagenaria. NCBI lineage: Eukaryota > Fungi > Chytridiomycota > Chytridiomycetes > Chytridiales > Chytridiaceae > Chytridium > Chytridium lagenaria. The sequence goes on from JAHLKC010000051.1 coordinate 132,603, forward strand.
TTTTTGATTCACAGTATTTAATAAATAAATGTATGATAGATAAATCTTCGATCAACAATACTTTTTTTAACTTCACAGTTAGTTCCACTTCCACGATAGTCCATTTGTTCCACAGACAGGAACCAGCAAACCCTGCGGCGCAGTGACGGCAGCGGCAACGGATGGTGGATCAGCACGCTGCTGTCGCCGCCAACAATGACGGGGAGACTTTAGTTCCGGCACAGCGACGGCAGTCGCACCTGAGGGTGGATCAACACGCCACTGTTAGGTTGGTAGGTTCCTGATGTTGGGACCATGGTCAAAACTGAGGTGGGTGGAGAGGCGACGAGAGAGCTGGGGTTGCCACAAAGGAATGCAACAGCACACAAGCAACAGCCGGAAGCTGACAGGCAAACACGCAGCGGATTCGCGACAAAGGGAGGCGACGGCACACAAACAGCAATGGGAAGCCGCCAGGCAAACAAACGGTGGAGTGCCGTTGAGATGTGTGTTACTTTTGGTATTAAGTGGTCCAGGCAGAACAATGGCATCGAGAAAAGTAAGACCTAAGCCATTACGTTATGTACTCTCTTTGCGTGGGTTGTACAGCCTTACACGTAACCTGTATCCAGTATCTGTTCTCATTACTCAACTTAAAAAATTTCGTTTCGCGAACCAATAATGTCTTAATGTTATAGTGGAGGGAAGGTCTACTTCGCCGACGTTTGCCGCCGTCGTGAGTTGACGTTGTTCACGGTGTTCTTAGTGTGGCTCATGATATGAATCCTTGCAAATGCCGTGAAGGAATGAATGCTCAAGGTTCAATAAATGTCACAAAATACGAAACTACTATTTTTACCATTAAAACGTAACACAACCCCGGTGCGAAGCAGCGGGCCTGCCACTAGTATAATATAAAGATATATTACAATTGTATCGGTCGCTGAGACTTCAACAGATAGAACACAAGTGATCATTATACATTGCAGCGCCATTGGAGACTTAAAGTCTCTGTGTGGGTATAAGACCAGTTTGCATAGCAATACAATAAACATCTATAGTGATGAGAGATGCATACCTTCTCCAAAGAAATTGACAATAATGATGGTACGGTTGGCGCTTGGTTCAAACTTGGTACAGGTTCTTATAGACACTCCGTTTGGTGCTCACAAACCATTAGTATTGATACAGACACAAGAGATGTTGAAGCCTTGCCTAATATAATTTTGATTTGGAGCATGTTAACGTCGTTGATCATAATTCTTCCAAAAAAAAAGAAAAAGAAAAAGAAAAAGCAAACAAGAGTAGCTTATTAATGAGCACCTGGCAAATGAGCGTCAAAAAATAAGAGATTATGGTGACAAGTGGCCAGCATTGATTAGTTATGCTAGAACTCTGCTTTTAAGAGTCTAACTTCAGCGAAAAGAGGAAGCTGAGTCCGTTAAGAAGAATTTATAGATATGAAATCAAAATATGGACTAAGTATGGTTTTCTATGCCTCTGAGAACCAGAAAGCAAGGCCATGAAGAAGATTTCCAGGTTAAATTGTTCCAGTTTTGATGGTCGGACCTCCCAAGGCCCATTACAGTGATGGAATCAAACTAAAAATGGTTTGGGTTTTTTCTTTCCTATTTATGGGTGTGGCATCAGGCCTGGTTGGAGCCAATACATTCAGTTTGCTAGATGCCTGTGCGGGTTTGTATCTTAGTGTCAATTCAGCTTTCTCTGGTTTGGTACTTGGAACGAGCAAGGACAATGGGCATGTCATGTGCTTGCACAACATATCTAGCCATACTATAATGGCTCTTCTCATCCTTCTTTTTGCGTCTAGGCTCCCGGAGAATGTGCATGAGTTGGTCTATTGCCTTGATGTGGGTGACTCAGGGTCAAATGACTCAAGAGCTCCTCCCGGTAAGTGACCATCTCCCTTCTGTTGCCAAAGATTGCACAATGGCTATGCTGTGTGCTGGGAGCTAATAGAGTAGGTTTGATTAAGGGGAGCCTTGATGTGACATGGCGATGATGAGATGGTCAAGAGGCGGTTTTCAATTGCTAACACTTATGAGGGAACTCGCTAAGTGGGGAAGTTCAGGGATGTTCCGCGGAATATTTGTAGATTGCAAGGGTTTCCATGCACCAAATTTATGTTTATATTAGTGGCAGGCCCACTGTATGTTGCCCCTGCTGTTGAGCCATGCGCTTGCTGGTCGCCTGGAACTGAGCCCCTCCCCATCCATTCTCCCAAACTCTGTTAAACACAGTATGAAACTGTGAAATAATTTTGTCAACGCCCATAACAGGAATTTGAAATTTGATGTCTCTCGCCCTTCCCCCCATTGCCCGCTTGTCACTCAGCTCCTCCACACTTCCGCCTTCCTTTTTGGTTTCCCCTCCAGCGCGGACTTACACACAGCCATCGTGGCCTCCCCCAAACCTCAACATTTCTTGGCCACGATGTTCTATGAGTCTAAGTTCAAACGACTTTTGGACCACCCCTTTGTCTTTGCTTCCCCCGTCACCGTGCCCTCCTTCACTCCCTTGCTACCTCCCATGCTCCTGACTTTTGGCTCACCCTCCCCATTGCTGGTCTTGGTCAAGTGATGACTCCGTCTGAATTTCGCGCTGTCGCTCGTTACCGGCTCCTCATTCCTTTTTTCCCCATTCCTCCTCCTTCTGGCCCTGCTCCACCGCCACGTCTTTGCCCTATGCCGTCTTGCCGCTCCCCTCTCGACGCCTTTGGTGACCACGCCCTCCATTGCCATGGCCCCTCGGTTTGGCTATGCGTCACAACCTCGTTCGTGATTGTTTCGTGGCTGTGGCCCGCTCTGCTGGCATCCCTTGCACCCCTGATCCCGAATCTTTATCGTTTCCCTCCCCTTCTGGTGTTGCCCTCCGCCCTGCTGATGTCTTGCTTCCTTCTTGGCTCGCGGCCGCCACACCTGTGTGGACATTTCTGGTACTTCTCCTCTTCAATCTACCCAGCTCCGCTCCTTTACCCCTGGCGCTGCTGTTTTACTACGTGAAACTGCTAAATGTTCTAAGTATGATGCTACTTGTTCTTTCCATGGCTTTACCTTCACTCCCTTTGTGTTTGATTCCTTTGGCCATTTAGGCCCTGCTGCTGTTTCTCTTCTTACCCGTTTGCAACGTGTCTTTCAACAGCACGAGTTATTGCGGGAGGTCGTTGCTACCCGTTTTGTTTTCCGTCGTATTTGTTTTTCTATTCAGCGGGGCGTTGCCCGTCAGCTTTTAGCTCGCTACGCGGGTGATTTGTTCATTTAATTTCCTGTTTTCTTTGACAAAAAAAAAAAAAAAAAAAAAAATAAAATAAATTTGAAATTAGTTGTCGGAACGTGCCAGGACGTTTCCGCCGATCAAAACGTGCCGTGACGACATGACGGACTGACACATGGCATAGATATTACTTTATTTTATTTTTCATAAGCTCCATATGTAGGTAAGGAAAACAGAAAAGGAAAAGCAAAGAGTTTGTAAGAAGAAGGAGAAGAGAGCGCGTTAACAAGTGAGGAAAGACGCGAATGAAAAGAAACAGAAATAACCAGTCTTTGCATCATTGGGGTTGTTCATTTGTAAAAAAGAAAGGGTTACGAGAAGGAAATAAAAAATAAGAATAGGAAGGAATGCAAGGAATGGAAAGGAAAGGAAAGGAAAGGAAAGAGAGAGCTTTCTTTGGTGAAGTAGTATTAATATGATTTACAAAATGTAGGATTATAGTGTGCTGTGGCGAGAAAATTGCATGAAATGGCGGGGAAATGGTGTAGTGGTATCACATTCGTTTTGCATACGAAAGGCCGCGGGTTCAAACCCCGCTTCTCCATTTTATCCGAAATAGTCTAGTGGTTATGATCCCGCTCTCTCACAGCGGTGGCCGGGGTTCAATTCCCCGTTTCGGAATGTTTTTTTGAAGGTTAAACTTCCTTATTTTGTTACTTTTTTACATTTCAATCGTATTTTATATTGGACAACTGACGGAAGCTAACATCAATAGATTTTTTGATGATGTAAAAGTAAAGTAATTTGAATCAAGCTCTTTGAAAGCGTCAACAATATTTATTAAAATACCAATAATTGGGGTGGGGTAGGGTTACGGATGCTTTATAATTTTCTTTTGATACCCAAATTGGTTCAGTCTGGTATTGATAATTGGACATCTGAACCACATTTTATGAGACAAAAATTTCTCCTCTGCGGTACGTTTATTATTCGTCGAGTGGAGTCCACAAGACATCTAGACGGTAATTAAATGGACGTGGTGGATATGTCCTACTGAGCGCCATTGAAGACGGAAGTCTCCAGTGATGACGATAGTAATAAGGGAGACTGTCTGTGAAAACCCGGACTATTTTATTGCTGATGTTACACAAGAGCTTCTTCGGTGCTTTTATATAGGGAATGTCGGGGAGGGCCTTGTCAGGGATCCCACGACAGCCATAACTGTTAAATAATTTGAGGTAGGCGTGTTGGAAACCAGTGAGTTTCAGTTGCCCTTTAACTCGACGAGGAGACTAAAATCTGAAAACAAAATAACGTACAGCAATGTTACGCAGTGTAGCAAGCATTCCTTTACAAAGTTCAACGCTCCAGCAGCCCGCAGCAGCTAAGAAGCGAACAGCGTACGCGCATATAAGAAGGATTCACCTCCTTCTTGACTACACTCCTTTTGCACACGCAATCGCTCCCCATATGTTACTTGACAACAACGAACCAACTTCACATAAATTCGGAAAAACAAACCACTCTTTACTTAAACTTTGGTGCATACATATTTTTTCTCGTGAATTTCCACAGGGCGGAAATTTAGGTACTTATGCAATAGCTTGGGGCAGTTGGTTCCTTTATATTGCCAAAGCTTTTATAGACACGATTTGAATGACTAAGAGAAAAATCAACGAAAACACTTGATACGAATAAGTTTCTGCTATTGTTGACATTCATTACCAGAGTACACTTCGTATTTTTTAGAAAATAGTATTGCATTATAGATATAATTTGATAAATAAATCGGGAAGAAAGGCAAATCTACAATATTATACACACCACGCCCAAACCTCCTCACACTTCTCTCTGTATGCGTCCTCATCCTCCAGTAACTTTCCTCCATCCACCTTTCCTAGCCACTTTTCCACAACATCTTTTATCCAACTCCAATGCCCCACATGCCCCATCCCACGAGAAACCTCGCAAAGTCGATCATAGCGAGTCCCAGATGAAATTCAAGTATAGAGAGCGAAAAAGTTTCTTGGGCTCTAACAGGGAGGTGTGATATGTAGTGCGTAAGAAGTCGCGGGAGGTGATCGGGGGTGAGGAGGGAAGGAGAGGCGGAGGTGGAGAGGAAGTACACGAGGTCTTGAGCTTTTATTTTAATCAGAATTGCGTCAGTCTTTACGTTACGATATCAAATGACCAAAGAAGAAAATGGTGTACCTGCTAGACCTGTTCCAGTATATTGAAAGTCAACAGCCGCACAGGCAGCCGGCGCGTGTTCAGATGCGTCACGGAAGAGAAGGTTCTCGAGCTTCATATCACCATGAACAAGTGTTCGATGACGTCGGGACGCTTGCAATATCGCGCCAGATTCAACTGTGTAGGGTCGGCATTGGCCATACGCGATGAGCTCATGAACGGCAGAGGCAGACCTTTTAAGCCTCGCTTGAAGAGATTGAGATGTAGAGATACGGTCATATTCGTCCCGACGTGTTGCGAGATGCCAGTACGTTCCCATTTGATGAAGCCTCCACCTCGATGATTTCTCCGGCTGTGGTGATGATGCTGGTGCATCGGCAATTTCAAGGTCTTTGCCCTTGCCTCGACCCTTTTTCGTAAATGATTGGGATCGTTTGTCGTCGTTGATTACATCCAAAGTCATCACCGGCAACGGAAGGTTCGAAGACTCCCAAAAGGACCCGTGAAAATGAGCCAGCCATTCAAGAACAGCCAAAGTCTCCGCCTGAGGAAGAGGATCCTGGGGGTCATCCGGAAATTCTGTTGCGAGGTCTGAGAGAACAAACTCAAATGTCTCTGACGACGGTCGATGGAGGTATAAGGGAATGGGAAGACGACAACTCTGCATCAGCGTTGCAGGGAAAGATGATGGCATCCCCTGAGATCTTTGAAAAGAATCTCGAACGAGCTGGTAGAATTCCATTTCATTCTCGTAACTTTTCAACTTGCGCGTATGCGAAACGGATGGGTTCCCTTTCGATTCAGACTTTGGCGCTGCAACTCGTTTGGAGACCACTCTAATTTCGCTTGTGGGGCTTTGGATAGTGCGAAAAGTGTGCCGATCGACCTGGCCGTAACCAGCCCAGAGGGAGGCTATGCGGCGAGAAGAGACATGGGCTATTTCGACATCTTCTTTGGATAACGTTGAAATACCGTTTGCGGAAGACGACGACAAGAAGAATTCTTTGGTCGCTTCAGCAAGAATACTTTTGTTCATTTATGTGAATAGTCAGAGAGAAATTTGAAACACTATGCGCCCTCTCATACGGATGCCGCCTGTCCATCTTTCAACATTACTTTTTGCAGAGTTTCAGCTTGTGAGCCATTACATATCGTTGTTCTTTATTGACCTGAGGGTATTTTGAGCTTCTCGGTTTGATGCTCATGCAGCCTGGGTCTAGAGTCGATTATTCGATGTTCGCAGCTCTCAGAGCGTGCGTTAACCAATAAACTTGACTACGTAGCCCCGGCTCAAAGAATGCCTCATGTTGTGTGAACCAGTGAGTCCTTGCAATGGGCTGTTCTTCATTCTTTTTTCTCTTATCGTTGATTAAGTTTGTCTGAAAAGTCTTCAGTCAAACCGTCATGTCCAAGTTCGCGTGAGTAAAGCAATGCCGTTGATCCAAGCATCATTGACAATAACGCCTTTTCCATCGACCATGACCATGAACATGCAAGTCGACGTCTTGTTGATGTTCATACAGTAAGTGTCCCGATATATCTGCATTGTATACCTTCAAGTGTCTGCATACTTGTCCTCTTCTTAAGATCACATCCTGATACTGCTTCCTCTTCTAGCATGTCTACCTCCCGCGGTACATGGAGACACTTCGATCTCGGACGAACGTTCCAAGAGTTTTTAAAAATGATAAAGGCCAAGAAAGGCTAATTATTCTTCCCCAAGAAGATCTGGATGCCAGCACTCGCACAGGTTTGGTGTCTTAACTGTCCTCTTACTTCCACCTCTTACGATTTCCAAAAGGTCGCCCTGTCGGCCCAGAATATTATGATATGAGTGTAAAATTGTCTTTTATGGATAAACACGGTATCGACACAAGTGTTGTTAGGTAAGCTCAACAGTTTTTCCATAAAAACTTATCGCTTGTAAGCCTCGCAAATCCCTGGCTCGACTTCCTCCCCCATGCTCAAGCCGTCACTCTCGCTACCGATCTGAACAAGGATCTCAACGACCTCTGCACCCCCTACGGCGGCCGTCTCTTTGGTTTTGGTGTCCTCCCCACAGGTTCCTCAGACGTCTCATCATGGGTGTCAGAAATTCGTAGAATCGCAGGGATGGGGAATATGAGAGGCGCAATTATAGGAACAAAGGGGCTTGGGAAGGGTTTGGATGACAAAGAGCTGGTGCCGTTTTATAAGGAGGCGGCGGAGACTGGGATGATGCTTTTTGTGCACCCGCATTATGGAATTGGAGCGGATGTGTTTGGGGAAGTGGAAAATGGACATGTGTTGCCGTTAGCACTTGGGTACGTTTTTTGCATCCTTCATTATTTAGTTTTTATCGATAAATCAGAGTTGATTAACTAATACATACTTCTTTCTTCTTTTTTTTTTGTTATAGATTCCCCTTTGAGACCACTATTGTAATTATTCCCAAATATCTTCGCGCGTACTCGTTGAAACACAAACTTACAAATTGTTTTAAAAAAAAACAACATTACAGGCTATTTCCCGCCTCATCCTTTCGGGTACCCTCGACCTCGTCCCAAACCTCAACCTCCTCCTCGCCCACTCAGGCGGCACGCTCCCCTTCCTAGCCGGCCGTCTGGACTCCTGCGTCCTCCACGACCCCCACGTTGCGAGTCGCCTTGCTCACCCTCCTTCCTCCTACCTCCGTCGATTCTACTACGATGCAGTGTCGTATCACCCTCCCGCTCTGCGATGCGCCGCCGAATTGGTGGGAGCTGATAGGTTGATCTTTGGAACGGACCATCCTTTCTTCCCGCCTTTGAAAGGAGATGGACGATGGGAGAGCGTGGACATGAATTTAAGGGCAATTGCGGATGCGTTCGGGGAGGGGGAGGGTTTGGTCGAAGGAGTTTATGCGGAAAATGCTGTTAGAGTGTTGAAGTTGGATTAACATTATTTTGTGAAGCCTCTTGCTTGACGAAAATTCCATTAGAGCAGGTGGAGAAGAATAATAAACCACTATATTACAAAAGAGAATATCTATTTCTATATCGCAAGCAACGATAAAGCAAAGACACGAGAACTAATCCTGGAACTTTATTTTAAGAAACCAAAATCTTCAAACTAATATATTTTCTGTGATGCACTATTTATGTTGTTAAGATATATTTATCTAAAAAGGAAAGGTCGCGAAAAGTAACGGTGGTTGTAAAACTCCCAGGCTGTGACATGATAAAATTGAAAGGCAGATAATCAGGTAGCGCCTGCCTTAATACTATCAACAAACGGGCACATTTACTGCCAATCCTCCCTCACTCGTCTCCTTATATTTTGACTGCAAAAAAAAAGAAAAGAAAAAGAAAAGAAAGAAACAGTTAAAAACTCACTTCCAAGAAAAAAGCCACAAACCATCATATCCATCCCGGTCTGTCTCATGGTCGCAATACACTGATCAAGTGTCACTCGATGTGTCCCATCTCCATTTAATGCCAATTGAGCAGCCGTCACAGCCTTCACAGCAGCCAAGGCGTTCCGTTCAATACACGGAATAACGACAAGGCCCATAGGAGGGTCACAAGTGAGGCCGAGATTATGCTATTCCAAGATAATAGGTAAGTTAAAACACAGAGGGTTTCAACGTGGGGTTACCTCCATCCCAATTTCCGCAGCGTTTTCAACTTGTTCGACTGTTCCTCCCATAACGGCGGTAAAGGCGGCGGCGGCCATGGAACACGCTACACCGACTTCACCCTGACATCCCATTTCTGCTGCAGAGATGCTTGCACCTCGCTTGTAGAGCATGCCGACGGCAGCCTATACAACGGCAATTTTAGGGATGTTTTAAGACGAAGTAAAATTTAAAGAACCACAAATCACAGAAAAAAAATTGAAATGAATTTTTACCGCTGTGAGAAGAAACTCAACAATATCTTGCTCAGCATGGGAAGGTGAAGGACATATAAAGTCAAGGTAGTATTTGAGAACCGCAGGAATTGTTCCAGCGGCGCCGTTTGTAGGTGCTTTAAAAAGATGCAGAAAATTAGATATGTGAATTTTTTTAAAAGGTGACAAGTTGCAAGGAAAGGATAATTACCAGTCACGACACGGCCTGAGATAAAAGAATGACAGGAAAAATCACGGATATGAGATGGTTAGTTTTTGCGCCGTGGAAAAAATCAGTTATGAATTGTAAATACAATAAATTTACCTCCTGCTGCATTCTCTGCAATCGAAAAACGATTTGAGCAAGTTAGAAACACAAGTCCATTAACGTTGGCATACAAACAAGCAATTACCTTCATTGACTGCCAACGCGTACAATGAAATCCAATCCAGTGCCGGTAAACTCCGTTTCATGACTCTCTTTGATGATGACCCAAATGGACCGACAGAAGTTGACGGGGGTGGAACGATCCCGGCTCCACCAGAAAGAACGCCATTAAGGTCTGATGCGGTCCCTTGAGGGTTCATGGAGAATCCAGCGAATTCGGCGAATCTGAAGAAAATGTCAAATTAGAATATTATCGAACGAAAAACATTTAATGAAATCAAAGGGAGTTTAAAGTCTTCTCCGTTAGGCTAAAAAAGGAAACACGGCAATAAATCCGAATAAAACACAGTTGAATCAATTGATGATCTCACCCTGTCATAAGCTTTCTATATAGCGGCGGCGCCCTTCTTTTCACCCTTAACGCCCCTGGTAAGTGTTCCTCATTTGAATGAATCCCACTCCTAATACTCTGATCCATCACATGCCATATTCCCAATACTCTCCTCTTAACCTCCTCTGAACTCCTCCACTGCAATTCATTCTTAAACACCACCTCCGCAATACTCAAATTCTGCTCTCTACACACGTCCAGCAACGACGCTGCGTTGAAAAACGGAAGCGCTGCAGAGACTTGACGTGAATCCACCTTGACGGCAGGTGCAACGGGTAATCCTGGGGATTGTTTGGGTGGTTTTGATCGTTTGGGATGGGACACGTTGATATTAATGTTGGAAGGATCAAGACCGTCGAGTTCTTCGTCAGATATTTTTTGGCGGTGGTCGATACGGTCATCCTTGAAGTAAACATTTTCGTGCTCAGAGTGAGCGGTTGGGGTTGGGGAGGAGGAGGAGAGGGTTTGAATGTGCTCGTTGATGACGAAACCGCCACCGATAGAGAAAAATTCGTTCGTGGCAACCTTGCGAAAAAAAAATGAGGGCATAAGCTATTGACGTAGCGGAAGTAAAGTATGACTCACTAAATCGCCTTCAATGTCAAAGCAGGAGACACGCATGCCGTTAGGATGCTGTGGAAGAGATTCCGCGTAATCTAGAAACAATAAAGTAAGCATTAACTCCAAAAATCCCTTCAAAAGCCAAAGGACTTACGAAAAATTAAATTCTTTTCGTAATCAAATGGAATAATCTTCTCGCCTCGGAGCTTAAGTTTTCTCAAAGTCTTGATGTCGTTTACCCTCTGCGGGATACCCTTAGCATCGACATGTTCAGGCGTCTCTCCTTCGAGACCCATCAGAATGGCGCCAGGTGTGCCGTGCCCGACACCGGTGAGGGCCAAAGATCCAAATAGGTCAACGCGGATGGTCTGAACGCGTGAGATGAGGGAGAGACTGTTGAGATCTTCCACAAAGATTTTTGCTGCTCGCATGGGACCGACTTGATGAATACACGAGTGTGAATAGATAGGTATGAACGGAAAAGACAAAACAAACATGGAGTGAAGGGAGGGTAAACATAATAGGGATTTAAGAGAAGATGAAATTACTAAATTTTCGCTACAGATAAATAAAGAATCGAACAATAAGAAGAAGAAAAAGAAAGAAGGACTGAAACGTATTGAAATTACCAGTATGCGACGAAGAAGGTCCAACCCCAATAGAAAACATATCAAACACAGACACAACAGCATGCTGCACCTCCTCCTCAATCGCAGAAACTTTCTCCGCAGCACTTACATCCGTCCCGGTGGCCCTTACAGGTGGAGCAGGTGCAGATGAATCTATGGCAACAGGTGACGATGTATGCATAAGGGGGGCATGAGAGCGGAGAGACCACGGCGGCTGTGGAAGAGAAGCTCCGGTTGGATCCGACAATGGTGCTAGCGGAGATGCAGTCGTCGAAGATGAAGTTGAGGACGTGCTGGCGGAAGGGGCGGAATTTGATATCAGACGAGTGCTTGTAATAGCGAAAGTGCGGAGGTGGGATGGAGAGGAGTGATATCTGATGGTTGATGCATGGCGAGAGAAGGCATGGCAAGCATGGTTGCTTCGGCGAGTGAGGATGGATGAAGAAGAGGATGCAAGATATAGCCTCATGGCTTAACTGTCTTTGTGTTTAACGACTTGAAGGACCAAAAAATGGGCGTGAGAGTTCAGAGGGTCAACGGGGTGACAGCGGCTTCAAACTGCAAGTTTTAATATCAAATCGATGAGAGACCCAAGCCAGCGGAATGAGACCAATTAGTACTACCTTGATAAGAGAGACCGAGGTGGTGGAAACTTTTTATGAGATCCAGAACAGTGGAACAATGAAAGACGATGAGGTCGTTTGAGCTCCGTAAAAGAGACACGAGACGAAGGAGCACTTTCAGTTCTGCTGAATGATAAATGATAACAACGAGAATGAATTAAATGGATTGCATGTTGTGGGTATCTATTCTCAATAGTAAATAAATGTCGTGTTTGGGTCTGAGGGTTTGAGATATGAAGTTTAACAAAGGGAAAAGAGAAGGAGCATTCAAAAATGATGAGGGCATTACATAAGTTTGGTAGAGGAGCATAAAGATAATTATTCAGAATGGACTGATTATGCCGATGAATCATTGTTCCCACCATAACTACACCTCCTCATCAGCATTTCTCCATTTCTGCCGTCATCATCCATCAACTCCGAATATCCCTCTAAAGCCGTGATACCCATGCCCCTCTATCTGCAAGACATTTCTCTCACCTCTTGTAAAACTTCAATCTGACCAGCCTTAACGATTTAAGTAAATAGAGCTTTTCAATATTGGTTCGAGGAAACTAGCGGTTATTGCTTTCAAAACCACCCTTAATTATAACAAATCGGAGGAGTGTTGGGTTTATTTGAGGCAGTGGGGGAATGAGGACGTGCAAGGGTTTCTATATCACGTTTACATTTTCCCGTTGTCGTGTCGGAAACAAGTTGGAATTGTCAAAAAGACGCCGTATGTCCTGACAATCTCGCGTTTCTCGTGTTTACTCAAATCATCTCTCATTCTGCGTATAAACTGCCGTGACACAGAAAATAAAAACCGCAGCACACAAAATTCTCCGAGAATTTTTTGGAGAGGTTTTTATTGTGCTTGGGCAGTTTATTGGATAGCATCAGATTTTCTTCTTCTTTTTCGACTACGCGCATAGCAGCGCTTGTCGCCCACCCACCTCCTCCCACCGCTAACCAATCCCATTCCTCTTAGCTCCTTGATTGGTTCCCAGGAGGTTCGATCCCTCCTGGCGCGGGTGGCACGATTTCATCCTCGCCGTGCCCTGAGTCGGGTGACTCAGGGCGTGGTTGAGGTGTTTTCTCCACTACTGAACCGTAGTGTATAGGCATAAACTGCCGTGACACAGAAATAAAAACCGCAGCACACAAAATTCTCCGAGAATTTTTTGGAGAGGTTTTTATTGTGCTTGGGCAGTTTATTGGATAGCATCAGATTTTCTTCTTCTTTTTCGACTACGCGCATAGCAGCGCTTGTCGTCTCTCCCACGGCTCGTCTGAACACCTCATCCCTCCCCCCCTCTTCCTCTCTCCTATGTCCCGTCCCTCCACCCCCTCGCTCCGTTCTTCCACTCCTCCTTCCATTGGGGACCCAATGAATCCCCCCTTTACTTCCTCTTTTGTTTCGGTTGACCTGGTCCCTCTAGAGTCCATGTCTAACACGGCCTTAAAGCAGGCTCTTAGTGCTTTGGGTCAAAGCTCCTCTGGGAATAAACTTACTCTGGCCCCTCGTCTCCTCGCGGCTCTCCTTTCTCTTCCTCGCCCTCCCCTTTCTCCGGAAGGTTCCTGGGACTTCCCTTTGGAGTCCCTCACGGGTCCCCCCTCATCGGCTCCCTCGTCGTCCTCTTCCTCCTCCGTACTTCCCTTCACGCCACTCGCTCCAAGCGAGGACGGGGAACTCCCTGCACCGGTCCGTCTCTCTTCCGCGACTTTTCCATTGTCTCTTATTCGCCCCGTGGCCTCTGCTCCTATCCCTGCGTTCCCTCCTCCCGTTGTCTCCTCTGCTCAGGTCCAACCTCCCGCTTCCTCGTCCATCCAGCCGCTTAGTGTTCCTATCCCTTCGGGTTCTTCATCTTCCCAGGTCCCTCCCCGACAGCTACTCTTCCACCTCCTGCTTTAGCTCCACCGGGTCCCATTCTTTCTCCAGGTATTCCTCCGGTCATTCCTCCTCCTCCCGGCCCATCAGCCATCTTCCAACGGTTCCTCCAGCGACTACTGAGTCACTCCTCCGCTCTCTTCTCTGGCCGCTTTCCAAGGCTCCTTGGCCCCTCCACCGGCACCTGCCCCCGTCACCCCCCCCCAGCTCCTACGGTCTCTTCGGCTCCTCCTCCTGCGTTCTCTTCTCCAGGGGCCCCCTACTCGACATCGGCCAACACCTATATGATGAGCCTTTGTCGTGCGCTATTCTCCAGGTGTGTTCCTCGTATACACTTCCCATTTCTTCTTTCCTTTCTATCCAAGGCCTTCCCAAACAGAGGATGTGATTAGGTTCTCCCTTCCCTTTGGGATGGGATTCATAGACCTTTTGACTATTGCCTTTCTTTCTTTGTTTCTCTGTTTTGGCCTTTCATTGTTCCATCTGGTCTCTCTCTTTGCTGGATCCCTCTAGTTTCTGGCACGTCACCTTTCCTGGCTCCACACTCTTCGGTCTATGGCCTTCCTCGCCTCCTATAGGTCTCATCATATCTCTTTCGCTATGTCTGGCCTCTTTCGTCCCTCCGCCCCATGCGGTGGACAGTTTTCGCAGTTCCGCAGCCCTTCCGTTTCATTCCGGGCTCTTGCTCCTTTCCTCGCTTAGGTCTCCAATTTTGGCTCTCCTAAAGTGATACGTTCTCTCTCCTGGGTCTCTCGCTTCCCAGCTCATCTCGAGGAGGGCTCGTGGTTTAATTCCCACCTCTTTTGTAAATTTTGGCGTTCCCGCTCCTATTATTCGCGTCTAATTTATCGCTCCATCAGAGCCTTCCACCCACCGCACCAGCGGGTATGTTCGCTCACGTCCTTCGCGACCTTCTGGCAGAACACGGTGCCGCTCTTTTAAACCCGATTGGGTGTCCCGGCCGGTAGTTCATTCTCCTCTCCAAAAGCGTTGTCATCAAAGCTTCTCGCTCTTCATTCCCATATGCAATCCATGACCACGTCGCATGGCTTACCGGGTGCCGATCTAATTACTCCTCGCCGCATTACAAATTGCGCCCCAACTTGCTCAGACTATTTCTACCACCCTCTCACACTGCACGGCATCTCAACTCGTTCACTACTTCGCGTCTGTCCTTAAGGTTGGTCAGATTGACCCATCGGTGGTTTCCGCTCGTCAATTAGCCGATGATTTGGCACTATCTCGTTCCAAGGACTTGCGTTCTCTGGGTATGCCGGCATCCTCTTCTTCCTTAGACAAACGCCCTCTTTGCCGTCATTGCTCTTCTTCCGAGGATCATGTGTATGAGGATTGCCCCCTCCCATGTGGCCGCCGTTATTGTGGTCTCCGCTCGTGTCCGAGGTTCTCGGCGTCACATTCCTTCAACGCGGGCGGGTCAGAAGGGTTTCTCGTCGCGACGAGGCCCTTACAATTCATCTTCCAACTACTCCTCCCGCTACGGCGGTCGCTCGGGTCGCTTTTCGTCTCAGTACGACCGCAATGACAGATCCGATCGTCGAGATTCTCAAGGCCAACATTCTCGCTTTCGGAGTGGGGACCGCAATGACCGTCCCGATGACCGTACTCGCGATAAGGGTCCGTCCTCCCGTCCTCGTGATGACAGACATTACTCCCCCCCGCGCCGCTGAGCCTTGATCTGGTGTTTACCTTCCATCCGGCCTTTTGTTTCTTTGGGGTTTTTCGTCCCCTTTTCCTTCTCGTTTATCTCGTTTATGTGTTTTCGCTGGCTGGCTCAGCCGCCTTTTGCAGCATGAATTGCCATCCTCCCTTATCTCCTTCTTCTTTCTTCGATTTGGCCGAAAGGATACCACTATGTCGTTTTCCCGGCCCCCATTATGTTATGCAGATATACATTTCCGCTCTTGACGTACTACGCAGTGGGTCACAATCCCAATAAAAAATCTTTTCAATGCCTCCATTTCCTTCGGCTTGGTGCAGTTTTGATGGCACCCCCCGCCCTGCTCCGTCTTTTTCCGCCATGGAGTCTACACTGGATGACGCTCTTAACGGCACTCACATTCCATCTCTCAACGATATATCCTTTCCCTCCTCCGATTCCTTCGTCGCAGGCTGTGTGAATTCTTCCCGTTTGGACTTCTGGCGCCGCATCACTGCTGCTTCTCCCCCAGACACTGCATCATCTATCCTTTCCTGGGTGGAACATGGAGTCCGGATCGAGTCTTTCTTCCGCCCGTTTAAGGGTCTCCACCGTAACAGATCGTATGACTCTCCTCTCCCTCCAAGGAAGGTTTTTCCACAACCCAAAGTTCAAACCAACAGAGTCTTCCTTCATTACAAAGGCCACGATGGATGAACTTGCGAATGGCACTCGCATCATTGTGGGACCCACAAACTCTTCGACACACACCCCATACATCGTTTCTCCTACGGGTTTAGAACCTTCCAAACCACGGAAGTTCGACGACTGCACGTTCCTCAACTTGTGGATGGCTCCTCCACATTTCTCTCTGGAAGGCATCACCTCCCTTACCTCTTGGGAATCTACGTGCGCGTCCGTTATCGATTTAAAATCAGCTTTCATGAATATTCCGCTTCACCCGTCTTCTCGCAAATACTTCGGCACTCGAGCGGTCCTGGACGATGGTATCGAATACTTCCTTTTAGCCACGGTCCTGGTTTTCGGATGGTCCCCTTCCCCATTTGTTTGCCAAACGCTGGTCAACGCGATTGTGGTTTACGCTCGTTCCTGGTCTATCCCTTGCCAGGTTTATATTGACGATTTCATCGTTGGACCCAGATCTCGCCGTATTCGCTTCTCTCACTCAACTCGCACTCAGGAAAGCGTCTCTATATTCTGTTTGCTCCTTGTTTTATCCGGCTTCATCCTTTCGCTGTCCAAATCCCGTCCCATTCCCGTCGGCAACCCCCTATATCTGGGATTCATCATCGATTTTGTCTCTCGTCGCTTTGTCATCCCTGACGCCAAGCGCGTTTCCTTTCTGTCCTTGGTCAACTCAGCTCTTCAACTCAACGCATCCCACTGTCCTTATTAGAGCGGATTGCGGGTAAATGCGCTCATTTTTCGCTGATCCTCCCTGGGGTTTATCCTTTACCCGCTCCATGTATCTGGCGATTGCCCTGGCCCGACGCAACCACCACCATTTCATTACCTCCTCTCCCGAGTTGGTAATGGAGTTTCACGAATGGCTCCGTGTGGGCTACCGGATCCCCGCGAATTCTCGTCTTTCTGGTTGCAACCTTCTCACGCCTGCTCCACACCGATGCCAGCGACTTCCGCTGGGCGGTATTCTTCACTCGGCTCTTGGCATCCCGGACACTCGTGTCGGAGAGGACTTCGGCGATGATTACCTTCCTTCCGCGGGCGTCTCCATTAATATCCGCGAGGCACTGGCTTGTGCCAACGCCCTGTCCCGTCTCCTCCAGCTTTGGAACGCGATGGATTGATGTATCGGTCCAGAATCTTACCCTCCAGGAGGCGCTGGCTCAAAACCCCCTCCATGCTGGGTGGATTCTGGCGTCGACAACATGGGCCTCTTCCTGGCACTCTCCAAGGGTTCCTCGCGCTCTCCTCTCTTGAACTCCATATTGCAGCGCATTTGGCGCCTCGCCCGTCTTCACAACGTGGTCCTCCGTTTCCACCACATACCCGGCAAGCTCAATATCGAAGCTGACGCTATCTCTCGGAGGATTCTTCCGGCGACTACCGTATCTCCGACGCGTCCTTTTCCCATCTGAACCATCTTTGGGGCCCGTTTGATATCGATGGCATGGCTTCACGTCATAATCGACGTTGCCGGGACTTCATCTCCCGATATTTTGACCCTGAGGCCATCACGACGAACTTCCTTTCTTGGTCTCCTCCTGCCTTCTTTCCAGACCCGGTTTTATACCTTTATCCCCCTTTCCCGATGATACCGTCGGTTCTTAATCATCTTCGTTCCCTTCGTCTTGTCGCTATTATTGTTCTTCCCGTGCGTTGGGACTCGTGGTTCCCTCCCCTTATTCCATACATCAAGGACTCCGTGGTGCTTGGCCTTCGCGGTGACACCAACGTTATATCCGGGTACAATACCACTTCCAAATCGATTCAACCGATTGCCCTTCCATGTACTCTTAAGGCCTTCTGGTGTGATTTCTCACCCTTTTAGGGCATTGCTCCTCCCTCTCTCCTTTCTCCTAGCGTAGTTCCTTTGTACCCATCCTTCTTTCTGACCGTGTTTCTTTTGTATAAGCCTGTCAATGAAGATTATATTCTCTCCCGACTGGCAGCCTTGACCGCTTTCCGTTCATCATTACCCAAATTTCGGGACCGAGAGGCCGAATTACGCCGGTTTAACCTTTTTCTCTCACGCTGTCGTCAACCTATACCTTGGTACTCAGCCACCCCCACTCACGTCATCCGTTACCTGATCGATAAGGATCATGAGGCCTCCACCCAGTATCACCAACGCGGATGCCCACATGCCGGCTCTGCGGCGTCCCGGTCTCGCTCAATCGCCGCATGCTCACCATCTTCCTGCCCCTCTCCCGCGTCTTGTCCACACGCCCAGGTTCCGTACGACCCTTCGGTGTGTCCAGTTAGAGCAGCCCCAGAGGCCCTACGTACGGCCCGCAGCCGCCTCAAGACAGCCTTCCACGCTTCAGGTTTCGTTGATCCCTGGTCATCTGACATTTCGTCAACCCGGAACCCCACGGACTCACCGGTGGTCGACGATTTTTTGGATATCGTCTCCTGGGAAGCCGCCCAGGCCTTCGTTATGCCAGTGCAGGCGACCCCAGTCTTTTCCAACACCACCCAGGTCGCAGCTGATCTTCTCTTGCAAGACGCTAACTCTTTTGCGCGTCAACGAG
Source organism: Chytridium lagenaria (assembly GCA_025449115.1). Lineage (NCBI taxonomy): Eukaryota > Fungi > Chytridiomycota > Chytridiomycetes > Chytridiales > Chytridiaceae > Chytridium > Chytridium lagenaria. Next base: position 151,210 of record JAHLKC010000051.1, read on the forward strand.
ACGCAGCATCTCCATTTCGACGACTGGTTCTCCTTCAACTGCGGTGCGCTTTTACTTCTAGCCGCAGCCTCCGGCCGTCGCGCAGGAGACCTCGTCCGCCTTCCTCCTGCGGGGGTTTGGTCTCTTCCGTCCCATGCCGGCGTCATGCTTATTTTTAGTGAACACAAGACACGCTCCGCTACAGGCCTGGTCCACAGGGTCCCTATTTTATGCTCTACCTTGCCCGAGGCATGCCCAGTCTTAGCACTCCTTCTTTACGTCCGGGAGGCCTCGTTCCTCGGCCACCCTATCTCAGGTTCCCCATATTTCTTTCCATCTATCTCTCACAAATCGATATGCACCAAACGCAATCTTTCGGTTTCTTCGGCCAACACACGTCTACGCCCGATTTTTTCCGCCGCAGGAATCCCCTTTAGCTCCCTCGCTGGTACACGCGCGTGGCAGCGGCCATCACCACACGTCTTTCATCAGAGGCCATTACCGCTACGATGCAAAAGGGCGGCTGGGCTTCTCCCGACACCGCAGCCCGGTATTCATCCTTTCATCGGCCATAGCCCACCTTCCCCCTAACACATCATCCCTGTCTGTGTTGTCTTCTTGGCTTCGGGATTACTCTGAGTTTGCTTTCTGCACAGCCCGCGGAATTTCTACTTGGTCTTCACATTTGTTATAACCTTTCGGCTCCCTCCTTCCTTTATGTTCCAAATTTCCCTTCACTTTCTCGCGTTCGCGTTTCTTCTTCCTTACTTTCTCACCGGTTGCCGTGCCCTCGTCGCATTGGTTTCAGTTTTGGAGGCGTCGTCGACTCCGGGCACGGCTGAGGTGTTTTCTCCACTACTGAACCGTAGTGTATAGGCATAAACCAGTTAAACACTCCACAGAGAAAGTTGCGTGGGTCAGCGAGTCATCAAACGAAGGGCCCTTATTAGTGGAAGAACTTGCACTAAAAAAAAAATTAGCATAACATGGCAACTAAGGTACATTTCAATAACTAGCATCAACACAAAAAAGCTACACGTATTCATCGTCAAACAAGTTTATTTACGAGAAAAAAACATCTTAAATGGAAACAAACGAAAAAAAAAAAACAACAAAAACAAACAAAGCAAAAAACAATAGACAAAACTCCCAATATTCAGCAACTAGGCAATTCTCCAAAATACATCCACCCCATTAAAAAAAAATAAATGCATATCAAGAAACAGAATGAATGCAGATCAAAAAAAAAAAGATCAGAAGAAGAAGAAGGATAGCTACAAAAAGAAAAAAAAGGGGGTTTTCAACGACGCTCGCGACCATAAATTGGAGCCACAAGAATCCAATAGTAAGGAAACTAAAAACATGATGACGAGCCGCTGAACATCCTGCCAAATCCTTAGCATTAAACCCAAAAGTCTGCAAGATGACGGCTCCGGGTACCTTTACACCAAAAAACCCCAATTAATATCCATTTTGTATATGAAAAAAGCAAAAAAAAAAAGCTAAAACTCTTTGAACAAAAAAACCAAAAACACTCACATCAATCTTCAACCAAACTTTGTTTCAAACAAGGTCAACCCATTTCACTCATTCACTACCAACGCCTCCAACGCACAATTAAAGAAACTAAACGTCTGCACCCAAGTCGCATAAACAGGTACAGTCCCCTTATTCAACAACAACCCCCCAAACAACATCTCAAATAGCATCACAAGCGTAGCAACAAGTGACGCCATGGCAGGCTCCCTAAATACAATACTCAACATCATGCAACATGACGCGGCGGTCAAATTAAACATGATGAGAACAAGGAGGAAACGAAGGAGAAACCACACGTCTTCCGCGCGGAGACCAATCATATGGTAGCAGATCAGACCGAGGATGATGGGCGGGATCACGCGGAGGGGAAGCATGTCGAAGAGAACTTTGGAGGTAAAGTAGGTAATAGGTTGGTAGTACCGATTAGCGCGTTCACGCACAAAATAAGTCGTTCCGCCGCAAAAGCCTATAAAAAAAAACGATTAAGTCCTTTAGGCAACCTTTCTTTTGGTAAAATAAAATAAAATAAAACGCACCTGCATACTGCTCAAACATCCAAACCCAAACAACGCACAAATAAAGAAAAACAACCCCATCCGATTCTGAAACCCTCCAATATCATTCTTAACTCTATAAAACAGCAATCCACAAATCCCCGCTACAACTACACTAATCACATAATGCGTCCTCAATAAATCTGGGTTCCTATACAAATTCTTGAATGTCCTTCCGCTCAAAATCTTAAACTGAGTCCACGCCGTCGGTCGATTCTCCGCAACAGCTCCATTCAAGTTCCCCCACAACCTATTCAACGTCGTTGACTCCGCAATGCTCTCCCTAAAGGAGGCCATGGAGCTAAAAGACCTTCCTCGACGATGGCCATTAGGTCAATGGATGACGTTGGGGTCTCAGCGGCTGCAATGGAGGCGGCAATCTCGTTCTTGACGAGCGAGTACATAGGAGACTGTAGGTATCCTTGCACAAGAACGTTCAGGTGATTGCTACCGTCGTTGACGCTGGGTTCGACAACAGTAGATGAACCTCCCGGTGACGCCAATCTCAAACTGGCCGCTAGCATCAGAGGAGGTGGAAAGGGGTCTGCTACCACTAGCAGCTGCAATACCACCTGGTGAAGTGCTGAAAAGACCATTAAGGTTACGTCGACGTTTTCCTACACCAGGTCGAAGTACAGGGGTTCTCTGAATGTTTTCAATAGATGTGGAGGAAGGGAAACGGGCGTTCGATCCGTTGTTGGAAAGAGATCCACTTCCCGCTCCGGTGGCCTCGCTCGAAGATGGTGCTTCGGCGGGGAACTCTTCACGGACAATGTAGTCTGAGGCTACCAAGCCGTTGTAACCGGGATGGTCTTCATCTTCATCGTCACTCAACGGGTCTCTTCTCAGTAGAGGTGACCCATTTTTGAGCGGGACAGTCTCCACTTTAAACGGATGACGAGGCGTGAAAAGAAGCTCCTCTTGTTGTAGCCGGATGCTGGATCTTCTGCGTCTCTCAAAGGGCGATGCCCTTGGTTGTTCGCCTTCTGCTCTGGGGATCGTCTACCTCTATCTGAGGAGTCGCGGGTACCAAAAGGATCTATAGAACCAACGGGGGTTCCGGACGAGCCGACAGCGTGCATCGTCAAATCAACTAGAAGATAACAAATTATTAACATTAATGTTCCATACCAACTAACGAACATATGCAATTACGACCACATACCGAGATAGTCAGCAATATTGAAACCCAAGGGACAATTGAAGCCAAGATTCGAGAAATGATCTATCGCTTGCTGCTGTGCAGGTCCAGCGTAAACCAACCGTCCCTTTGCCAGAAGCGCAAGATGGTCGAACAATGCATAAATATTTGATCGGGGTTGATGGATTGTAAATAGTACAGTCCTCTGATAGTTACGAGCCAGCGAAACCAAGCACTCAATAACATTGTAAGCATTGTAAGAATCAAGACCTATTGATGTAAAGAGATCAGATCATAACGCGCTATAGATCATGAAAAAACTAACCCGAAGTCGGTTCATCCAGGAAAAGAATACTCGGGCTTGTGACAAGCTCGCATGCAATAGACACGCGTCGTTTCTCTCCGCCACTAATTCCCCTAGATCCTACACGAAAGTGAGAATCGGGCTTCGCAAGAAAAAAATATATATACCAGCTTTGCCAATTCGTCTATTAGCAATATGCACGATATCTAATTCCATCATAGTCTCTTCAACTCGCATCTTCTGGCCTCATACGTCATGGTGCGAGGTAATCTGAGTAAAGCAGAGTACATGATAGTCTCGTAAACTGTTAATGTGTCCATCAAAGTATCCTCCTGGTCAACGTAACTATATGATGAAATTAATACCATTACCACTGTATTCCACATACCCAATGATCGATTTATAATCATCATCGCTCATGGTTTTTCCGTTCACTAAAATTTTACCACTAATAATTCCAGCTTTGTTGCGCTTTGCGAGAATATCCAACAAAGTGGTTTTACCAGCACCTGAAGCGAAAAAGTAATATGAATATTTAAAAAATTAAAAACTTGGAATCTTTGTAATAGTAAAATTCAAACGATATTCACCTGAACCGCCCATGATAGCCATAACTTGTCCAGGCCGGACACATCCTGAAACACCTTCTAGGACAAAAAACTTGTTTCGGGTTCGGTTGCTTTCATAACCATACACACTGCTCGTTTCTGCAGCATCATCTGATAATAAAGGAACGCTGTCCTCTCCACCATCACCTGCATTCGCAGGCTCACCATTTGCGCCTCTCGAGTCCTGAGCATTACCGGTAGGAGACTTCACTTTGGTATCAATCGCATACCCAAGATCCCGAAAAGATCAATGAGCACGGCGTGTGGCCCGCCATCATCGCCCGGCGATGCATTTCCTCCATTTCCTCATCACCGTCGTCACCCACCCTGAAAGTAGAAGTTTGGAATTGCGATCGTTCAGATTTGTTTTGAATCCAGTTGATGCTGACAAGCACGAGGGCGACGATGCCAAGACCAACTACCATCATCCCGCCAATCATGAAGGGGGTAAATGCGGTTCCGGGGGCTGGAGGGGTATAACCTGGTATTTGAGTGACATGAAGGCATTCACCGGAAACGCATGCAAGGCTAAAGTAGTCCTCCTTGCTGATCAAGGATATCAATGAATTCATGTGGGGTTCTAAAAATTAAAGGGAGTATTAACAGCCAGACAGGGTATTTATCAACAACCTTCAAACTTGCAACTATGATTTCCGTTGTCTCCGGGATTTTCGACGCAGGTGTAAGTCATCGGTCCAGTGGGTCCCTCTTCGTCATCTGTCATCCAGTCGGTCAGATCAATGGAGCCAGGCTCCCCACAGAGCGTCCGTTTGGGCAAGCAGCGGCAATCCATATGCTCGCATGTATACGTGGAAATATTCTTCGCTGGTAATTGGTCTACCGAGAAAATGAGAAATACGGTTTTTGAAGGCGTTACGCACCAACTTTGAAAGAGCAATCTCGCATATGACAGTAAAAACTCTCTGATCCTGCCACCCAAAATTGAAAATCGCACTCCTTGTCTCTAACATCACACGTAAAAGTAACTTCTGCGCTTTTCTTTAGGTTTTTTACTACACCTTCATCTATTAGAAGCAACGTTTCCTATGTTAGCCTCGACTTTTCAGATTGTAAATGAGCTTACTGGTAACTTGGCATTGCATAAAGTTTTGCTTAACGGCCATTGTGCTCTTATAGCAAACACCAGGAAGATCTCCGATAATCATGCGACTGCAGACATCGTCTTGGGCACACACTGTTGGAATGCGGTCAGTTGCATTACCGAAAACAAATCAGCGCCGCCATCAGCAATGACAATGGATAGACTTACCATTGCAGTTATTCCCAATCCATCCGTCGTCGCACTTACAATACTGCTGTCCAGCAGGAATTTGATGCCGTTGGTCCCCATCAGCTAGAGAATCGCACACTGTTGCAAAAGGATATACAAAAGGTACGTAAGCGCTCATATCGCATCTTAAATAGCATTCGCAAGGAATAAAAATGGTGTTGGACTCTGCTCGCGAATAATGCAAGTAAAAGTATATTTTGCTCGCTCCGCTCGCCCGCATATTGAAGTATCAAATTGGCCCGCTTCCCTCGCGCATAACAATAACATTGAACATATATATACTGCTCGCTCTACTCGCTGTTAAGGAAGAGCAACAAGAGCTTTCTCGTCCTCTGGAAAAGTAAACCCTTTTTGGCCATTCAGTTTTCGGCGAGTGGTCGGTGGGAGTCAACGCGGTTGAAAATGAGGAATAAGAGCTATCTCGCCTGCGGCGACCGTGCGTAGCGAGATGATATTCATATAAATTGCCTCTCCGAGGCCAGCTCGCCTTTGCGCCTTCGGCGATTCACTATCAGCTCGCGGATGGATGGTAAAACCCTTACATGGTACTGAGCAATCATCGCCGCCAAAGCCGGGTGGACATTGGCACTTTCCATTAACATCGCTGCAGTTGGTGAAATGAACACAAGGGAAGGCCGATAGGTGACAATCGAAACAGGGCGGACACTCTTCAGGACGGAGTGTTTTCACAAGCAACGGATTTGCTGGTGAAGCATAAGGGTCGTCCAGCAAACTTAGTGGTGGACGATATGCAGCCAGCCTTGGAGGAACAGCCATTGTTTAGCTTGAGATTGAGTTGGATGTTATGTATGGATGGATGGATGGATGACAAGCGATAAGGGTGTTGTGTATTTCGAGGACGGCTCTTGGACTCTTGAACGATGACGACGGTCAAGATGATGAAGTGATGGGGTGGTTGGTTCCTTATGTGCCAATTGCTTTGAAGATGAATGACGGGCGTCAAAGGGGAGTATGTAACTGTAGTGGTGGTCTCTAGCGAGGCGCGTTGGGATGGTGTGAAGGAGGAGGTGGACTGGGTATATATATCTATTGAGGGGTGAGTTTGGTTCAGCAAAAACAGGGTATTTGTGCCACAGTCCGTCTCTGCTAAAATAAATATTTATTTTATTATTATTGTTTCTGCATTATCTATTATTAGTAATGTACTTTATTTTATAGTTAATTATACATATGTAAAACCCATCACCATCTCTTCTGTCAATGAGGTCTTTCAGGATATATCGTTTTGTTTGGTTTTAGAGTAAAAGGTAACTATGCATCTATCTAGTCATCTTCATCGTCTTGGTCGGTGGGGGTGATTATGGGTCTTCTGTGGGTTCCAGCCTTGGCTGATTCAGTCCTTGCTGATGTGACTTGCTCGCGTCTCTCGCGGGATGTACTTCTTTTTCTCCTTGAAGGAGGAGCTGCAGCAGGTCGTTCCTCCTCATCTTCAGCCTCACGTGGGCTTCGAGTTGATTTTGAAATCCGGTTTGGAACACGCTTCATGCAGAGGTCGTCTTCGTTTAAAAGCTCGGCAAACCTAAGCTTCTTTGAATAGGGTGATGACCGTCCATCCCGTCCAGCTGCTGCTGCTCGTGGAATATCGTCCATCATTGAATTCACGCTGATGGCCTCAAATCCTCTAAACTTGGCCTCAAGCCTTTGGTTGGAGCGCTGTATGGATAAAAAACAACAGCAATCAATATATGATGCTATTGAAGATATATATATATATATAAAACACGTTAGAGTTAAAAGATGTCCCACCTTTAGTGCCTCGACTTGCCTAAAAAGCTCATCCTTGAGGTCATGGCTCTCCTGCTGCCACGCACTCCTTCTCGCCCCCACCCCCACAGGTACAGCCCCAGTAACGGACGAACCATGCATGTCTACAACACGTCTCACAGCATCTAACTCGGTCACCAATTTTTGAATATGTCGCTCATATCTTTCTCTCATATCCTGCTCATTTTGTTCCCTAGCCTTCTCAATCCTCTCACGCTCTCGCGACTGCTCTTCCAGTCGGACAGCCACCTTCCTCAACTTATCATCAAAAGACGCCTTGGCCCTAGCTTCGATTCCAATTAGCCTGCTTTCAGCCATTTGGAGCCTAGACTTGAGCGCCATATTCTCTTCCTCCAGTCCACCCATTCTCGCCCTCATGGCTTTACTGAGCTCTGGAGATTCCTGACTTTCAAGTTTTCGCTTTATAGCCGAATTCTCTCCCTCGAGGTTTCGCACCGTGATCATAATGTTGTGGAGTTCTTCACGTAGTTTATGCTTTGTACCACGTTCAGATTCAATAATATCTTGAAGCTCATGAACTTTCATGTCGGAGGCGCGGCGCTGGTGCTCAGTAAAACTTTCTCTTTCTTCAAGACGTTTACGAGCAGACGTGAGTGAAGCAATCTCTTCTTCAAGTTGTCGACGGACGCGGTCGGACCGCATCTCAACATCTCGTCGGTGATTTCTCTCTTCTTCCAGATTCTTCTCGAGAGTTTCTTCTCCTCCTGCCAGGCTTTCAAAGCGATCGGAGGAACTACTGGTATAGGAATATCAGAATCATCAAACTTTGTCTGGAGGTGGTGAAGCTTTGTGGTCGCTTCCTTGAGCTGCTTTGCGACGGCCAACGAGTCTCTCTCTGCTTGTGCAAGCGATCCTGTCCTCTTTTCAAGCTCTTCTACGAGTTTCTTCTTCTCAGCGTCCCACGACGTCCGTTCCGCCGAATCCCCGTAAGTATCATGCTTATGAAGATCCATTCTTGATCGCGACGATAGTTCCTCACGAAGAGAATTACGTTCAAGCTCTAATCTTCTTTGAATGCCCAGTGCGTCTTCAAGCTCTGTCTTGAGACGTTTCATGAGCGCTTCTTGCACTTGACCTGCAGAAGATACGTCGCGTCTTTCTTGCTCCAAGTAGGATTGTGCCTTTTCAAGTTGCGAAATTCGCGCTTTGCTTTCGTCAACAGCATCACGGAGATGGCGAACTTGATCTTCTAGACGATGATTCTCGGATTCAAGCTTTGTTCTCATTTGGGTGGCGGCGTAAAGTTCACCCTCAAGTTCCGTGCGGCGACGGGTGAAGTTGAGGTCGCTGTCCACCAATTGTCTTTGAAGGGTTCTATTTGTGTCGGTTGCTTCGGTGAGTTTCTGCTGGAGATGCTCAGAGTTTCGTTTTAAATCAGAGCTTTCACTTTTGAGTGAGGCAACGGTGTCTGAGTTTCTTTTCAGCTCAGAGTTCTCTAATTTGAGAGACACCAAGTCACCTTGAAGCTCCTTAACTTTAAGTTCAAGATCTTGGGACCGTTTTTGGGCTTCGGACTTGACTTCAGCGAGTGCTTTCTCAGCCACTTGAATCCGAAGCTCTAGGTTTGTCTTCTCGGCAACGGCCTCTTCGAGCTGCTTCTTGATTTCTTCAACGAGCTTATCCCTTGCCTGAGCACCCTTCTCCTCACTTTGCATCTGCCCAACAATCTTCTCCTTCTCCTTTGAGACTTTAATTAGCGATTCTTCAAGCTGCTCAATCTTGGCTTCAGCCATTTGCAGGTTACCCTCCGTTTTCTGCAACTTTCCCTTCAACTCCTTTACCGCTGTATCTGAATCCTCGAATCCTTCCATTTTCTCCTTCAATACCCTCACTTCCTTCCCACCTCCTTCACCTTTTTAATCAAGCCCTCCTTCTCCTCCTCCAACACCTCACATCTCGCCAAACTTTCCGTCAACTCCTGCTGCACAACCCCCTTCCTCTTCTTCATTTCCTCAACAATCGCCTCCCGTTCCCCAATACTTCGTTCCGTCTCCTCCTTCAACATTTTCAACCGTCTCGTTTCCTTCTCAAACGCCTCCCTGACTCCATCCAACCCGTCTCCACCTCCTTTGAAGCAGACGATAACGTAATCTTTGAAGTCTGAATACTTCCTCTCGCTTCCGACACTCGCGTGGTCTGAGAATGGAGGAATTTGATAATCAACTCCTTTATCTCCGACTCCATCTCAACGTCAGCTGATATCTCTCGTTGTAACGACGCAATCCGCGTTAGATCTCGACCAAGTTCTTCACCGAGGACCCCAAGTCGAGACTCCACCGCGCGGACCTCAGCGTTGATAAACGACCTGATGTCGCGTAACGCAGACACAGCATCGTTTCCAGATATATCAATTGTGGATGAACTTTTCCCAACCGGGATCCCACGTCTCATCTCATTAATCTCCAGATGATCCGTTGGTGGTGATAAATCCACGAATGAAGATAATTTTGATCGGAGGTTATCGGTGCTTTTAAAGAAGCGTTCGGATTTCTTGCGTTCCGCTTCGAGATGTTTGGTGAGGGTTTGGAGCTTTACGGCGATGGTGTCACGGTCTTCGGTGAGAGTTGTGAGGGCGGTTTCTAAAGATGTGCAGCGGCTTTTGGTGTGAGTGAGAGAGGCGGTCAGCCGTGTTATTTCGGAAGTTGCATGATCCAGCTCGGATTGAAGAGTTATCCGTTGATTATCACTCTCCCTCAACTTTTTCTCAAAGTTGTTTTGCGTGTCCTGAAGGCGTCGTTCAATCTCTGAAGTCTCCTTGACGAGATGCTCAAGCTTCCTTTCTTTCTCTTTAACGCTTTGCCTTAACCCATCCACTTCATGGTGTTTCTCATCTTTGACACTCTCGTAATCTTCCTTCTGCTCCCTCAGCTGCCGCTTTAACTCTTTTACCTCCCTTCCTAACCCATCACTCTCAATTCTCAATTGATCAGCGCGTTTATCAGCTTCAATGACGCGACACGCCTTCTCCTCAAGCTGGAGCTTTGTCGTGTTGATCAACATCTCCTGGTCGAATTTTTCTTTTTCGAATTGACGAATTGTTTTTCGGAGGACTTCTATTTCTTCCTTTTTCATGTGAAGGTCTTTCTCGGAACGTTGCTTGAGCTCGGCTTCATTGGATTCAAGCTCGGAAAGTTGTGTCTTGTGCTTGATTGCGGCCACCTCCAACTCTCTTATGCGTTTTTGCTGGTCCGTGATGTCGGTTTGTGCGAGTTCGAGATCAGCTTCGGCTTTCAATTTGGCGGTCTCGAGATCACTGCATACAGCAAGTTGTTTCTCGTAAAGTGTTTTCAATGAGACGAGTTTCTCCTCTAACTCACACAAGCTCTGCAGAACCTTTTTATACTCTTCATCCCTCGCTCCCCTCATCTCCTTCTCCTCATCAAACTGCTGATGCAACAACTTGATCTCGTTCTCATAATATTGAATAATATCTTCACTAATCTCCTTCTTGAGCCCATCATCCTCGGTGCGGGTCCCCCTTTCAGAATTCTGTTTCATCACGACTTCCTTGATCTGGGTGCGCAATGCCTCAATCTGGGAATTCCGTGACTCAATTTGAAGATGAAGCGACGATTTCTCCTCCATCACCGCATTCAAATCCGTCTGCAACTTTGACACATTCCGATGTAGCTTCTCCATCTGCATCATAGCATTCCTCAACTCCTCACTCCGTCTCACCCCATCCGTATCCTTTTCCTTCACAACCCCTTCAAGTTGTGCAGCCCTCACTTTCGCAGCCTCCAACTCCAACCCTACAATCGCCAATCTCTCTTCACAAGCCAACGTCGCCTTCTTCTCCATCTTCAACAGCCCAGCCAGCTCCTGCAACTCATCCGAAACCTCCTCACTATGGAACCTTGCCTCCTCAATTTGTCGTTCAAGCGTGGCACGGTCTTCAGCTTCATGAGCTAACCGCTTTTGAAGCTCAAGACAATCTTCCTCAAGTTGCGTGCAGTAGACTTTGAACGGATTTTCGTCATCTTCTACGTCAGAGGTGACACTTTCATCGTCAAGCATGTGGAGGGATTCCACACTTGCACCGTACCCCTTTAACAATTGACGCAAATAGCGGGTTTCGCGTTGGAACGCCGATTTGCGTTCAATTTCCGCGCTCAGGAGTTTTTTGGTTGCATCAAAGTTTCCATGAATCTCAGTAAGCTTTTGTGTGAATTCGGTCTGGGAAGCCGCGTGGGAGCTTTTGGCGGTATCGAGTTGAAGCGTGAGCTCAGCGTTGGAGGTTTTCAGATCGGTGATTTGGTCCTCGAATTTTTTCAATTCGTCGGCATGAGCGGACTTCATGTCTTGTAAGAGGTTTTGGAGTTCTTGATTTGAGGTGTCTTGACGAAGAATCTCGTTGTCTGCTTTCAAGGCGTCAATTTGCTTTTTGAGGTCTATGGTTACGGTTTCAAGTTGTTTAAAGTCAAGTGACAGTGATTTGTTTTCTGAGATCGTCTCTTCAACCTTTTTCTGACTCTCGGAGAATTGGGTTTTAAGCTCTAATTTCTCACGGTTCAAGTTTTCAAGCTCCACCGTCATTTGCGTGATCACAGATTCTTTAGCTTTGAACTTTCTTCAGCGGTCTTTTTTTCGGTTTGCAGCGATTCTGACACTTGCTGAATGCGAGCTTTAAGGTCCGTCACTTCTTTCCCCTTCATATCCTCCACTTCCCCGATTTTTTTCCGGACACACTGCAATACATCCTCCACAGTGGGATCTAAGCTCTGCACGGGTTGACCATCAAGGCTTTGTTTTATCGACACCGCGAATGTTTGAATATGGGACACATCACGTTGTTTTGTCGCCAAAGCAATCTTTTGGAGAAGAGAGGCAATAGGGTGGGTGCCATCAAGCTTGGTTGTGACCTCATCAAGCTTAGTGAAAAACAAACGATGGTCGTCAACACCCAAAAGCTCGGCCAAGTAAGGTGAATCCTCGTTCCTTTCTTTCTTGATAGGTTGAGTAACTGATTGACGGAGAGGAAGTTCCGGAAGAGCAGAAAATTGACGGGGAGCGATGTCAACAGGAGATTCTTCAATGTCACTTTTGTCAAAGTTGTCGAGACCGCCGCTTAGCTTTGACTGTTCGTCCATTTCATCCAGTGTATGTGGTTGAAGTGAACCGGCTTCAGGGAGGGGAGATGCATCCCGTGCGTGATGGACGCTGGGATCTCAGAGATGGCGTCTACATCGCTGTCAAGGTCGAAGCTATCGAGATCGTGGCTTGTGTTGCTAAGGTGATCATGATCCTCTTTTTTGATAGAGACGCTTCTGGGTTTTAAGGAGGGAACCTTGGATGATGTTGCTTTTGACGAGATTTCTTTGTCCGAGACTCTATCAGAGGCCACTGATGACATCTCTTTGTCAGAGGCCTTTGATGAGATTTTGTCAGACACCTTTGACGAGACTTTGTCAGAACCCGACGCCAAAATTCTTTCTGAAGCTTTCGAAGATGTCGATTTCTTCCCTGATCTTGACGATGCATCTTTGGACGATTCACTCGATATAGATAGACTCGGTGATGAATCTGTGTCATTTTGGCTGGCGCTTTTTGAAGTTGCTTTGATGGATGACGTGATTTGAGAGATTCCAGTAATTTCTTCTGTATCGATTCCAAGAGCGTCGAGAAGGTCTGTTTCGCCTGTTGCATTGGAGGACGTGGAGCGACGAGATGATGGTTTTTTGGGTTTGCTTGAGCCCTTTGAATAAGTAAGTTTTGGTATATGATTTAGGAACTTACAGGCTGCGGTTGAAGTTCGACGATTTCGTCATCGGCTTCCTCCTCATCAAAATCCTCAATTTCACTTTCGAGTCATCGTCAGCAGTGGTTACCTTTTCAACACGTAAGTTATGTAAAAAAACAGGGCGGTTACTTCTAATCCAGATCTTGGAGCTAATTGCTTAGCAATAGGAACGGAGAGCCTGAAACTTCCATCTTCTGACTGCTCCCTTATACTGGAAAGGGATTCGCTGGAGATAGATTTTGGGGATGCCTTCTTGGCGGCCGCGCGGTCTGCTTTTGAGAGACCGAGAGCAGAGAACATCTCAGAGTCGGATTCCTCGGATAAAGAGATTTCGTTGGAAGGGTCCGATAAATCCAAGGAGCTCTAAGTATGTGTTAAAGATGGAGAGAAGGGTTTAGAGTTTACCTGTGGATCGTCTTCGCTCAGGTACATGGATTCAAGTTCAAGTGGATCCCCTGGATTCCTCATCCCCTTCTTCTTCCCCTTCACCACCTTTTTCTTTGTATACTCAATCTCTCCCTCCCTCGCCTTCCCCTGCTGAACCCTCTTATTCCCACCCCAAAATCCACCGTCTCAATCGCGGTTTCCTCTGCAGGGACGGGGGTGGTTCCACGACTCGCTTCCTTGAATTCGAGGAAACTTTTCTTGCCAAGTTCCTCTCGAGCCTCCTTTTCTAGCATCTTGACGGTGAGAAGGTCGATGAGGTCTTGGTTGTTGTGCTGTCGGGAAATTCGGGAAAGGGCGGATTTTTGGTTGACGTCGAGGAGGGAGGGGTCGGCGCCGCGTTGGAGGAGGAGTTTGACGGTTGTAGGGAGGCCATGTTCTGCGGCGAGATGGAGGGCGGTGCTGTGGATAGTGTTAGTAAATATACTAAACGTTTATATAGAAATGGTTATGTACCTCTTATCTTCATAAGCTGCATGATTGACGGGAACGCCAAAATCGATCAGAGTTTCAACGAGACTCTCATCTTTGATGCGAATGGCGTGTTGAAGATAAGAGAGTCCGGACTTTTAAGTGATGTTAAAATATGAAGCACTCAATTGACTCATTACCTTATCAATGTGGTCGGGAGTGGTGGAATGGCTGATTAAAAACTTTAGACATTCTTTGTTTCCAGTGAGCATGGCATAGTGAAGGGACGTGCAGCCCAGTAGATCCGCAGAATCAGGGTTCGCGCCGTGTTCTATTAGGAGTTTGATCATGTCTAGATGACCCCGAATAGCCGCCTAGTAGTTGAAAGTAAGAAATTAAGCCTGTATGATGCAAGATTCGTAAAATTCAGTAGTAGGAGTGATAGCATCAAGAATGCTGCCAGGTAGCAGCAGCAGTAATATCTTATACCCTCGTAGCATGTCTACATCTCGGACCCGCTTCGCAGGAAAGCTCGTTCACAACATAGCCACTTACCAAAGTTAAAGGCGTTCTATTTTCCTGGTTTAACGCATCCACACTACACTTTTTCAGCGGCGACGTTGCAAACTCTGCAATCTTCTTTGCATCCTTCCCGCTCACAGCCTTTCCGGGATCCAGCAACACCTCTGCAATTTCCATCATATTCTCCTCTGCCGCAACATGCAAAGCCGAGAACCCATGAAACGTATCCATTTTATTCACATCCCTCTTCCGATCCGCTACAAGCGCCTTCACCTTCTTCACATCCCCCGCATACACGGCTTTTGAAGAGAATTGAGCTTCTTGGGCTCAACGGGGGACGGCGTTTTCGGATCGACGGTGAGGATGTCACCTTGGAGGGTATTGATTTGGAGATGGGTGCGGGATTTGGAACGTTTGGATATAATACTGGAGAGGGATCCGCTTGTAGACATTGAGGAAGAGACGGATTGAGTGCGAATACGGGATTTGGAGGCAGAGGCGGAGGGGGTGTCGACTTGTGAGGTATTTGCGGATTTGGTGCTGCCTGAGAGTGACATGCTGCTTAGCTTGAGGGAGCCAAACATGCTGCCGGCCTTCTTCATTCTGAGAAGAAGGGGCTCTTGTCAGGTAATAATGTCAAAGTGTGGGTTTGTTTTGAAAGTTTGGAATCTGACAAGTTTTGGTTGAAGATGGAGGATGAGGAGCAACACGGTTATGGCCATGACGGGGAGGAGGAGGATGGGGATGAGCGGGATGAGGGCCTTGGAGGGAAAGAAGGGCGTGAGGATTATTATGAGAGTGGATATGGAGGGGGGGAGGAGGGAGAGGAGTCTCCAGATGGAGAGGACGGAAATACAGACAATGATGCTTCAAACTCTATGCAAGTCATTGATTTTTTGGACAGTTATCTGCAGGCATGCTCGTTCAAGCAGCTACCTGGTAAATACACAGAATCTTCTACTCTCCTGCTTTTTATCCATCTAAAACTACTTATGTACAAGTCGTCCCCCATCTCCAGGCAAAGTTACAAGAAGCTATAGACGGAGGGTAAAAACACTCAAATCACCACCTGCATTATATATTAACAAAGACCATAGAGCCCTGCCAAAAATATTTGACCTTAATGGGAACCACCCCAACATCCGTAACATCCGTCTCACCGATGACTACGCAGAACTCCTGACAGCCCCACTTTCTGCCATCAACTTTCTTCAAGAACTTGACCTCTCGTTTAATGAAATAGGTGACCGAGGTGCTCGAGCTATAGCTGGATTTCTCAAGGTCTCTCCCACTCCGCCTCCACATACCGTTTTTTTCTTTCATTAATGATTGATGATAGGATGATAAGTACTTGAAGGTCCTTAAACTCAACTCGAATTCAATCAAGGCTGAAGGTGGAATGGCGATTGCCAAGGCGTTGAATATTAATGAGACTTTAACGTTTATTGATGTGGGGGATAATGAGATTGGAGATGTTGGTGGGATGGAGTTTGCGGCGATGCTTCAGGTATTTATGAGTGGTTTTATCGAATTTTTTATACAAGTTGATTTTCTATACCTAACGAGTTTTACAACTTTTCATACCATTCTATTACTATCATATCCAACACTTTTTCTCCTACTACCATACACTCACATCTCCCAAACTTCGATCAACACCTCCGCTACACTCCATCACCCCTCCCACGTCAAACTCTAATCCTTTCTTCCAGATCAACACCACCCTCACCCACCTCCACCTCAAAGGCTCCTCTCTCGGCCGCAACATCCCTAATAGCCCTATTCACAGTCCTCCAAAACAACACTACCATCACGCATCTCGATCTCTCAAACAACGAGTCTCATCACAGCAGGTCCTCCCAGTCCCTCCAGAACGATCTCATCATGCATCTTGCGAGAATGTTGAAGATGAATCGAGGGATAAAGGTTATGGGATTGAGAAAGTTTGGGGTCACGGATTGGAGTATGACGGATTGTTTGGCGATGGCTGTGAAGGTTAATATGGGCGTGAAGGAGTTGGATTTGAGTTGGTGAGTTGTATTTCTTTCTTGTTGTTTTTTTGTTTTTTTTTGTTTTTGCAGTGTTTCGAAAAAGTTATATTGTATTGTTTTTTATTATTCGTGGTGTTTCCCAATAATTTTGGGGTTTAGTCAAAACAATTAAAACGTTCACGTTTACATCGGCTATTAAAAGGCAAATCTAATCAAGCATTCCTTATTCCCCCTCATTATAGCAATCGCATCACCCGCGACGGTGGTGTCTCCCTCTGCCAAGCCCTCTACAAGCACTCCTACATAAGTCGTCTCAATCTCAGCTGCTGCTCGATCCAAGATCAAGGAGCCGAAGCCGTCTCCCTCATGCTCCTCTACAACAAATGTCTTAGTCGTCTCTTTCTAGACCACAACAATATCTCAGGAAAGGGTATCCGAGCCCTCGCTCATGCCATCACTAAAAATCATACCATCACTCATTTGACGCTGTGGGGGAACGTGTGGGATGTGGAGGCTTGTGAGGTAAATGAGACCGATTTTTTCTTCTTTTTTATTAATGAATGAATGGTAGGCGTTTTCGACGTTGGTTGGAGGACCTTTTCGGGTTGTAAAAATGGCGGGAGATGCAGAAAAACACGGTAAAGAGCAATTGTTCCCCCCTCTCCACATTCCCTAATATCCGCTCCAACCGAGAATCACCCCGCGTCAATATTAATTTCAATTATATTTTGTCTACTCAGAGGCCGGCAAAGTCAACGAAAAAGAAAAACCACCTTCACCCGTCTCCAACCTCAAAACGTCGACGTCGTCTTTTACTCTGTCGAAGGAGTTCTCCACGTTGCACGCAACACACAATTTATTCCATAGATTTACATTCCCTTTTTTCAGACAACCGTAACCAGAAATTAAATTAAAAAAAGCCCTCTATCCTCTTTGTCCCCATTCACGTAAATCCTTACAACGAAGATAATTAAGAAGAAAAAACCGATCCATCGTTTTTTGTGCCCTTCTTTCCCTTCCACAAACCATGCATCTCCTTGCTCTCGTCGCCGTCGGTCTCATCGTCACCACAAAGGTGAGAGCGCAACGCTCCTCGGGGGGTTGCGATGTCGTGCCTGACGGGTTATCCGCCTGCGCATCACCAACGTCTTTCCACATCTGTCATAAAAGAGGTACGAAATTAAAAAAACAATCGACCCCAAGTATTTATGTTTTTAACATTGTAAACACCAGCCCCTCTACCGTTTGCGTTTTCATGCCCTGAGGATGAGTACTGCTGTAACGGAGGTTGCAGCCCGAACCCTGTTTGCGAAAAATGGAATCCTTGTTCCGAGACAGAAGTCGGGATCGCATGTGTTGACATTACATCCTTCAAGCATTGCGTGAATAACAGTAACCCCTGCCTTTCATCCTTCACTCTAACAACCTCTTTAGAATTCTACTGGGAGAAACCGCAGCAATGCGCTCCAGGAACACTCTGCTGCAACAATGCCTGTCTCCACGAAAACGACGACGCTTGTGACGCTGAGAAGGATAAGTATGAGGTCAGGAAACGCGAGTTGAGGGTGTTGTTGGAACGTGTTACGGGAGATGATGAATTTGATTATGCGAAATGGGAGATGGGGCCGGCGCAGTGGAAAGATTATTTTGGTAGAAAGGAAGTGACTTATAGGTCTCATGAAGTTTATGTTAATAAGAAGGTCGTGGGGTAAGTGCGCTCCTCCATCCCTCCCCCCCCAGCCTCTGTTTTTTACTCTAGTTTTTAATTCTTTCGTCGTTCATTAATTCATATTAATCATTATTCATCTTCATTTTCTCTTTTCTCTTCCTGGTCTGTTATTCCCGCGTTGTCTGCCCTTTCCTCACCGTTATCGACTGTTTTTTTTTTTTGTTGCAGCGTCTGGAACTTTGGATTCGCCTCTGGAGATTGCCAAGACGACATCATCAAAACCAACCGCGTCATCTATCCCATCACCTCCACCGGTCTTCCAGCAGGTCCCCCCATTTTCGAAAAAATTCCACAAGATGAAGGTTACTCTGATGCTGTTCTCCGCTACGACCTTCTCATCACCGATGAAGAAGAATGGTAAAAACCTCCATTATTTATTCCCTCTACCTCCTAACTTTTCATCAGTCCAACAATTTCAATGAGCTTTTTGAGCAGAATGAGGAGAAGCTCGTGAAGAAGGGGTATTTTAATTGGCCGGTTGTACCAAGAGGCAGTCAAGGGTTGTGGATGATGCGCATAAAGAGAATTTCGATGGCGCTTGTCAAAAGTTGACAAAGGGGACGTTGAAGACGGCTCATGGGTTCTATAAGTAATTCCTCTAAGAACCATTTACTCTTTTAACACAATGGTTTAGGGACTACCCCATCTGGTTTATCCGACTTGGTGCGATCCCCAACGTCTCTGAAGACAATGAGATCACGGCTGGGAATGCGGTATTTGATAAATGGGAGAATGTGGCGGTGGATTCGGCTGTGAGTTTTGAGGAGGAAGGAACGTATACTGGATTTTACAAGTAAGAATTTGTTGTTTTTTTTTTTTTTTTGGTTTGGGGGACGGCATTAAACATGCATATTCGTCTAGGATTTTCACGGCAAAGGAGAAAGGGTTTAGGAGGTTTAATAGGACTGAGCTTTCAGAGTTGGAGGGATCTTGCGCGTCTAGAGTGTGGAATGCGAGGACGGCATTTGTTTCGAGTTGCTAGATTTTTTTTTAAAAAAAAAATGGAGGCGTGGGGTGAGGGGGTTGAATTTTATAGATTTAAACTTTTTTAAAAGGAACGTATAGAAAAATAAGTGTTTTTTTTGGAGCGTATTTCTCAAATAAAAATTCAAGTTTTTTTAAAAGCACTTGTTTTTCTGCAAGTCATCCGAACAAAATAACAAATTGTCCTTAATTGTTACAAAAAACCAAAATGCTTTCGTCCGAACTCAATCGCCCATCCTCCCCTCCCCTCACCTCCTTTGACCCAAACTCCTCACCCCAACAAAACTCCGCGGTCCACCCTCCGCGAACCCATTAAAACACCCAAACTATCCCCACCGTCCACCACCGCCTCTTCTCCTCCTCCTCCTCCTCCTCCCAGCTTCCGACACAAGACTCCCGTCCAGCATGGAATGGGGACACCCAAGTCCTGTTTCCGCAAATCGTCGTCAACGTCGCATCTGCGATCTCCGTCGACACCGAGACCGACGACGAGTAGGGAGGTGAATCAAATGAGAGGGAAGAGTCCTATAGGGGTTGTTGGGCTTTTAGCGGACATGAGGGGGTGTGAGTATAATACCTGTTTTGGTGATTTATTTATGTTTATTTTATTGTAATGTATGCGCGGTTGACCTAGTTATACGTTTGTTTTTTCTGGTAGATGTGTGCCAAGTAAATCTGGTTTCACCGATGCAGGAAGGAGGACTTGTTTGTAAAGTCGCCTAGTATGAATGTGCTGAATGAGGAGGCTCAGGGTCGACTCACGTTTTCGCACAACCTGAACGGAAGGAGTTTGATAAACCGGCTCAACGTAATCCTGGTATTTTATTCTATATACAATTCTTCTTCCTGTCGCTCACATCGTATTAGAAAGCATGGAGACAGAGTTACGGCGTCAATTAGAGGCAGAGAGACAACGGAGGTATGTTTGGGTATTTATTTTTGCGGGAGTTTTGAAACGCAATGTTGTAGATGTAAAGTTGAGAATGAGATGATGCAACTCAAGACCGTAACGAATAAGAAGATAAGGAGTCTTGAGCAGCAATTGCAGATGGCACTTTCGGTTTGTTGATAACTTTTGGAGTAGGAAGATTGATGACTTTTGTCTTTTCTTTTTTAATAGATGTTGACGGATACGCAACGGAGGCTGATTGCTGGGGTGGGAGAAATGAGTTGAGTGAGATGGTTGATGAATTAAATTTGGGGTGAAGGTTTCCTTTCCCTATGGTTCTTTTAGATTTTTTGTTTGAGACTACAATATTCATGCGTTGTTGGCTGGATCGTGCATGAAGTTTGAGTACACTTTTTGCGCAGTAGTTTTTTTTTCTTTTTCTTCTTTTGTTGTTTACGATTTATGGGGTAGATGTTGTTTTTCACTCGCCTTCATTTCTCTCTGCAGAGTGTTTTGTTGTATGTTTTTGCATTCATTTGTATATAGAAATAGCGTTTTGTTTTTTTGCTGTTTTCATCGTTGTGTGTATACGCTGGTATTTTCTTTCTGTTAGGAGGTGGGGTTTCTTTTTCTTTTCAGATATGTCATTGAATATATTAGGCATTTCTCAGTTTCTCAGTTTTTACATTAGAATAAAAAAGTGAAATATTTATTTGTTATGTATTAAATTATAAACAATAATGGATAATGGAATTATCCGCACTTGACAGATAAAAAAAATGTTGATAGTCTATTTATCCGCATATAGCTGTGTGTAACAATAAAAGTACTGCTTGGATGGATGGGTAATGTAATACAAATGTGATAATTTACCTATATTAGGTAATTGTATGTTGTATATTTACAAGGCTCTTTAACTCTTGAATGTGATATTTAATGTTGATGGTGATGGTAATGGTTATGGTAGTGGTGATAGAGTAATTATATAGTAGTAAAAAGGAATACTATTTATATAAGAGTATAAAGTTATTAGTAATAATGACCACTCCTCCTATTGATGCTCCTCTTGATGCTACTATTGATGCTCCTGTTGGTAATACTACTACTACCACAAGGTATACGTCGCTTATGACCAACGCTGCTATTCCTCCTCCTATTACTACGTTGATTACCACCACCATCACTCCCATCATTAATACTATTACCACTACCACTACCACTGCTATTCCTACTACTTTTAGTACCATTGATATTCCTACACTACATCTATCACCGCTACCACTGGTATTCCTACTCCTTCTACTACTCCTTCTACTACCCCTACTACTCCCACTACCACTGCTCCCATTACTACCACTACCCCTACTACCACTACTCCTACTACTACCACTGGTACTCCTACTACCACAACCACTGGTATTCCTACTACCACCACCAATACAACTACGACCACCACCAATACTACTCATACTCATGACGACGATGACAATACTCCGCTCATTCACATCTAATCGAGTGGCAATGGAACGGCTCAGGTCCTCTCCTCCTGGATTTTACGAATCCACTACTATGACCACCACCACTCCTCCTCCTCCTCCTACTACAACAACAACAGCAGCAGCATCATTAGACAACAGCTATAACAACATAAACAACTCTTCATCTATCACCGACGACGATACCCCACTCTATCACTACTACCATCCAACCTTGACCTCACTACCTCTGCCTCCTTCTCTCATTTCCAACAACAACAACACAACCCTCGAAACCTCAAGACAACCACCACATCATCAACCCCCTGTGGACGAAAAAAGAATCGTTCCTTGGTGGATGCAACCTTCTTCTACCGGAATCATCCTTCCCACCAGCGTTATCAGCGGACCTTTTATCGTTGCAGATCAAGACGCCATGGATGCCATTGCACGGCGAGAACGTTCACGCTCACTGGCCCCAAACGGTCGACACGGATCTCTAGCTCAACGCAGAGGCAGGCCCGCGCCCCTCATCACTGGTATTCCTCCCTACGTCCCACCTCAATCAGAAGGAGAAAACATAAGAGATATTGACGCTTCCATTTTTACTCCACGAAGTCTCATTGCTGGATTCCGCCTTAGTAACGCCAGTGCGAATAATAGTTTAGCAGCCTCATCCTCCTCCTCCTCCTCTGCATTCGCCTACATGACTGGAATCCAAAGCCCTCAAAGCTCTCAACGTGACTCTGGAGAAGAAGAACGTCAAGGCCGGGAACGAGCACGTGCAAGATCTCAACCTCGTATCAGAGGTCTCTTTAGCGCGCGTGACAGCAGCCGTGGTCGTCCCCTATCACCACCGCCGACCCAGCATCCCCACCTATGCCCTACCATACATCAACATCCCCATCCTCCCCTACCCTACTTTCTCTCCAGGATCACCCTGACTCCCTCTCCCCACCCCCACCCCCTTTATCCTCCCCATCTCCACCTCCCCAGCACTTTCTTACTTTCAAAACCTCTCCTCTCGTCGTCGTTCTCTCCACAGTCGCTCCATCTCAACCTATCCACCCCTTCCTCACCCATCCTCACAGGCCCCCCTCCTCCCCTCCCCATCCTCCCCCTCCGCTCAAGCATGCTCACGTCATCCATCCGTACAAGTCTGGACGCGCAGAGACCTGATCCCACCTTGTTTCATCGACATGTGCAGAGCATGGATATACCAAGGGAGATGAGTTTGAGTTGGACAGAGTCTGAGAGTGTTGGGAGGACGAGGATGAGGGCGGGGAGGGACGAGGATGTGAGGAGGGGATGGAGACGCCACCGCCGTCGTATCATGAGACGGGGCCATAGGGCAAAGATTTTAGTAACTTTTATTTTCTTATTTTCTTATTTTCTTTTTCTTTTTCTTTTTCTTTTCTTTTTCTTTTTTTCTTTTCTTTTCTTTCTTTTCTTTTCTTTTTCTTTCTCTTTTCTTTTCTTTTTATTTTATGGTGCTTTTCTCTTTTTTATACTATGGTGCATTGAAAGACTTCAAACTTTTTGAACGATATTTTCTTTCTTCATTTTTATCTGAATACTCCATAATGATGTTATAGATCTTTAATTCATTCAAACCCTTTCTATATATTTTCCTCCCCAAATGAACTCATTTTTATATTTTACTTTTTAATCCTTCTTCGGTTTTCCTCTCAATAATATCTATTTTGTAAATCTTCTGAACTTGCCTCAGTCATGATCTTAACGATTCTCTTTTCTCTGGGGCTGTGTTCATAGAGACCACCATAGCTTACTACGTCAAACTTGGAACCTATAATCATCATTCCAAAAGGTAAAGAACATTCCCCGCCTTGCCGACAACAACAAAACGAAGAAGAAACCCGGCAGCCTTTTGAATACATCAAGACAAAAACATAGCAAACAACACTAACAACAACAAAGTGGCAGTCCCAACCAAGAAAAAATTATCTCCTATACTGTAATCTCTCTTTTCTTTTTTCATTCATCATTTATATGGTACCTCTAGCAAAATGTAAACCCTGTCCAAGCCCTTTCACCTCTAAAATTGAGATTCACGTAAACAAACCCCATCCCATGTCTAATTCTAGCATGTTTTCATACATTCATACAAACAGTTCTTAATCACTAGTCTCATGTTCGAAATCAAATCAACCTTTTATTTTGTCTACTTGTTTTCAAAAAAAAAAAAAGACATGCACTAGCACGGAGATTTATAGTTCAACACTAAAAACAAAAGTTGACAACATCGCGGCATAGGAGAAAGCACACAACAGCCGCTTCTGATAATATGTGGTGGTTCGCAACCTCCAAATCAAAATTAGCGTCGCATCTGTTTCCGCAATGACTGTGACATCCTTTTAACCCATCGCCTCTGACCTATATTGACTATGGGTAGAAGAAGATTTACAGAGTTGCTCCGTCAGGCCAAGTCCACAGAGCATCTAGGGTTAGGTGTACTTTATCATCTAAGTTCTGGTGTTCATTTGGCAATAGTGCCCTATGTAAATTACAGAGATTGTGAGATTATAAGATAAACTGACCAACAGACATGAATGCGTCGCTTATATAGACGTTGTGTCCTTATTCTTATTTTGTTGTTCCCGTTCCATTCTTTTGCCCTCTCAGTGTTTTTCATCATAGATACGAGAGAGGTTTTTATAGAAGGAAGGGCGGTCAACATGGTACGCAACTTATGACATGCTACCACGTTGGTTGAGATGCCTGTTGTTGTTATTTGATTCCCCTTTATGTATCATTTTATTATTGGTAGAAAGTTGAATAGATTTACGTACACCTCTTTAGTCCTGGATTAAGCCTCTGGACATTCAGGCCAGCCTGTGCTATCATCTTTCCCTTCTTATTCACTATCGTGTGTTGAGTTGTACTAGCGGGTGCTCTGGTTAGCACGCCACCAAGGTAGACTGCAATCCGAACCAAGACATTGTCTAATGAGGTATGAGCCATGGGAATACGCCTGAACGGCATGATTCCTTTAAAGGTTTGGTCAGTATAATACCTCTGTTCTATTCTCGATGGCTATGATAGGCTATCTAGTTGCCTGTGAGTGGGAGAGAGGCATGAGCAGGGCCCCTAGGTAGATGAGATTTAGATAGTGTTGAATCTCTGTTGTATCGTTATAACAATTCAATAAACTCTTACTTTGCGATTCATGATGTTCATCCGTCGAACATGTTCATCCGACTGAACCAGAGAGACGACCTTTACGTCGCACGTTATAGATCTATATTCACGTTTGACTCGTATTTAACATGATCACATATCAGCTTTAACGCTGTAGCAAAACTCAACTTGTTATTGCGGTACGCCAAATGACTAAGAGTTGCAGTTTTGCTACGTTGCGGAATGCCGATAGATCAAGTTAACTCGACGACGAGAATGTATACTATAGATCTCAGCTCCGAGCACGCGTGATTATGTTCCGCACATAAGGTCTTTACACTTTATCATCTTATCGTCATTACACCCCAGGGTCCCGCACCCTTGGGTCAGCGCGTCAGGGTCCCGCTCCCCAGGGTCCCGCTCCCAGGGTCCTGCACCCTGGGGACGTCGCTCCAAGCACCCTGAATCACCTCCCCAGGGTCCTGAACCCTGGGGCGTCTCTCCGGTGTCTACCGCACCCTGGGATAGACCCTGCGGCAGACCCCCGGGCTCTTACACATGTTTATCATGTGTAAGGACATATGTCAGCATATGTCACAGCCACCGTGAGAAGCAAGAGAAGCTGAGAAGCGCCACCAAAAGGCGTTATATGGAAACATCCCATCAATTCTCAGCATCTGAGTGAGAAGTGCACTTTAAGTTCCCAGAGGACTTTTATTGAAAATGACTATAAAAGGGATCACTTTCCCCTCCAAGTGGAAGTATCAGTTCAATCCTGTACTCTCTGCAATATCTATCGCGCATTCTCTCTAAACGTTAACACAAAACTGCTACATACTGTTATTATGGCTGACACTACCTCCTCCACCTCTCTGCGGCCCTCCAAGTTCATTGGCACCACTGTGGTTGAATTCGACGAGCAAGTTCGGAAGGTCAAGATCTACGCTCAGGCTCGAGGTGTTGAGCATCTCTACGACGCTGGCACTGTGGTTCCGGCCATTCCTCTCGCTCCTGTGACCCAAGATCCTGGCCCTCCTCCGGCACTCGTGAATGCTCTCGCTCCTGGTGCTGCTCCCGACGAGGTCGCCATCTACACCGCTCAGACGGAACGCTTCAAGGTGGAGCTTAACTCATGGAATGCACGGTACACGGTGTTCAACCATGAACGCAACCGGTACCAGGCTGATCTCCTCCGTCGAGAGAAGCACATCAAGCAGAACGAGATTGCTAAATCCATCCTTGATGAGTGTTTTCCCGATTCCGATCGAAAAAGAGTTGAACACTTGACTAACGCTTCCGAGCAGGTCGCTGCGCTCCGTGCGCTTTACACTGTTGGTAATCTTGACGGTCAGGCCGGCCAGCAGTGGAACATCAAGTGGGGTCACCTCAGGGTTGGTCCCACTGCTACTATGACCGATATTATCCGCTATATTGATCAGATCCTTGACCTTGTTGATGCTCATCAGAGGATCTATCCTAACGATTCCGATCGCAGGCAGATTCTTGATCTCTTGGTCGCCAAGTTTACTCATAACTGTCCGGCAGTCCCTGAGTTTACTGGTATTTCCGTTGCCGTCAACGATGGAGGTTCGTCGTCGTTCCTTCCCACTGTCGCTCCTGGCGACAATCCTCCCGAGGACTTCTATGCTCAAGGTGTGAATCGGTTCCGTACCAAGATTCAGACCGCGCTCAAGCAACTCCGCGCCAACGCATCGCTCTCTGAGAACCATGTGTTGCATGCTAGAGCAGCAAAGGCGAAATCTTCTAAGGCTGACGCCAACAAGAAGAAATCGTCGACTCCAAAGGTCTCAAAGCACTGCAAGATCCACGGCGACTGTATGCACGACGACTCTGAATGCCGCGCCCAGAAGCAGTCCAAGACAGCTGAGGGTGGCGTCAAGAAGAGGAAGACTCATAAGACGCCAACGGCAAGCACCAAGTGCACGGTGTGCCAGAAAGGTCATAAGGCATCTGACTGCCCGACTTTGAAGGCCATACTTGATGAGCAGGCTAAGGCTTACCGAGCCTCCGGCAAAGCATCTGCGGCCTCCGAAGCCATGGATGTCGATAGTGAAGCTGACACTAAGGAGGTTCCGACTTCTTCAAAACAGAAAGCCTCCGGGAAAGCTAATCGCGTGGAGATCCCGCTGACTCAGAATGAGATTTCCTCTATCGTGAGAAAGCATCTTCGTGCAAATGCTGCTATAGTTCCTCGTCAGACTGTTCCGACAGTTACTTGTGAACTTAACGAGACGATTGTTGAACGCTTCCGAGCTCATTCAGCAGTTCACATCAAACTCGGTGGTCTTGTTGATTCTGGAGCTTCTGCCTGGATGTCTCCTATTGCCGATCTGTTCGACAATCTTATCCTCCTAGCTCCAGGTGAGGAAGGCACTGTCCACCTCGCTGATGACCGTTCTGTACCGGTCAAAGGATATGGAGATGTTATGTACAAGTTCGGCGATCATTTCCGTTTGATCAAACATGTTCTGTACGTCCCTGATCTTACTGAGCCTCTGTGTTCGGTATTGGGCATGATTGAGGGCACACAAGACTTAGTCGTCTTTTCGGCTGATGAGGTATATCTCTATATCCATCAAGAAGGTCGAACAATCACTATTGGCCGTCGTGTCGGTGACCTTTATCACCTCCTTACTACAGTAGACACAGCACCAAAGCTAATGGAGATTACGGATGGTGATAATGAGGCTAATCACGTTACATCCGCATTATTGGTTCCGACTGATGAAGCAACCCTCCTCGGCGACGAGTGGGATACCTGGTTACGCACCGCTCTTGGAGATGAACCTCTGGTTGAAGGATCCGCTCCTGCAGACAACCACGACATGGTTTTGGACTCACTTTCCGAAGTAAGTTCATCAAACTCGATTAGTAACGCCCAATCTAATCGTCTTTCTACAGCTGCATTTCTAGGCAAAAATGCAGACATGACCATAAAGGAAATCGTTATGCTGCATAAGCGATTTGGTCATGTTCATCCACGGATTCTTATCCAAACGATGACTCATGTAGATTGCATCACAGTAAATAAAAAGTTATTATCAGACCCGTCTGTTATTTCTTTATTGAATGAGTCTATCCTTGAGAACTGTCTTATCTGTGCCCAAAATAAGATAGTCCAACGGCCCATAGGTTCTTCATCCCAATCGGTCCGCCGAAAACTCTATAGAATCCATACCGATACTGTACCTTTACCTTGCCAAAATGAAAAAGGGTTGAAGTACTGGTTACCATTCGTCGACGAAGGTACCCGATGGATTACCATACGCTTTGTTCGCGACAAAGGACAATCTGCTAGCATGACCATTTCGACCATAATGCAGTTGGAAAATGAAACCGGACTCCGCGTCGCGGAATTCAGATCTGACACAGGCGAAATTGCTACGTCTACAGACTTCCAGAAGTTCTGCACGGAAAAACTTCCGCCGATCACAATCTCACCATCACCACCTTACACTAAGGAGCTCAATGGTTTGGTTGAACGGACTATCAGAAGCCTCAAAGTGATGGCATCCTGTATGCTTACTCAGTCCAAGCTTCCTGATATTTTCTACTCTCATGCACTCCTGTATAGCGCCCTTGTTAAGAACACGCTTTGGCACCCTTTTCTGAAAGGAACACCATATCAGTCGTTTACTGACAAGAAACCCGATTTGACACGTATCAGATCGTTTGGTTGCCTGATCAGCATACACTTGCATCCAGATCAGCGGCGTGCGCTACATACCCGCGACAAATCCGAACTCGGGTTATTTTTGGGATATGAAGGACAGTCGCTTAAAGTAGTGAAAGCTTACAATTACCGAACGGGTACGATACGTCCCTACTATCATGTATACTTTCACGATGGTGTATTCCCCGGAAACAGCCCATCGAAATCAGTCCTTGATGATCTACTATCAACTTATCCTGTTTCGACATTTTCCTTTGACGAAATACCAATTGAAACAGAAGAGGAAGTCATTCCTGAGGATATTACTTCGGAAGTACTTATCCCAAATGATGATAGTGACTCCGAAGAAGAGGACCCGATTCCTTTCGTCACTTTCCCTATAAACTTTGACGATGAAATCACGCTTGTAGTACCTCCCGTTGTACTTGTTGCACCTCCTGAGGATGCACCACTATCAAGACGAACCAGATCACGTGCACCTGCTCCCGAATGGTCTCGTACTCCTGGCGTTACCTTCCGAGGTGATCCAGGCGACCGAGCTGCACGCAGTAAAGTCATCAAACCAAAGATTGTTTTCCCTGAACCGGCTCCGAGTTCGACTCCTCCTCAGAAAATCCCTATGTCACAAGTTCTTCCTTTACCTTCATCCGTTGAAGAAGCTATGTCACGGCCAGATGAAGCACCATTTTGGTACGCGGCAATGTTGAAGGAATACAACGAACTTAAGCGACGTGGGACGTGGGATGAAGTACCTTTTCCGAAAGGTGCTCATCTAATTGATGGAAGATGGGTTTTCGATCATAAGTTCGATCAAGACGGTAACCTTATCCGTTATAAGGCCCGTTGGGTTGCTCGAGGTTTCAGTCAAATTCCAGGCAAAGAATATACCGAAGTGTTTTCGCCTGTCGCAAACGCTAATACTATTCGGTTTTTCACTTGCTGGAGTGCGATTCTATGCCTTCTTATCTATCAGATAGATATTACTGGCGCATACCTCTTTGGAACTCTCCACGATCTGAATTATTTGGTGATGCCACATGGTTTTGAAAAGTTCGCAGCTGACGGTGCTATGATTGTCTGTCGATTGAATCAGGCCATCTATGGTTTACATCAATCCGGACGAGAATAACAATTCAATAAACTCTTACTTTGCGATTCATGATGTTCATCCGTCGAACATGTTCATCCGACTGAACCAGAGAGACGACCTTTACGTCGCACGTTATAGATCTATATTCACGTTTGACTCGTATTTAACATGATCACATATCAGCTTTAACGCTGTAGCAAAACTCAACTTGTTATTGCGGTACGCCAAATGACTAAGAGTTGCAGTTTTGCTACGTTGCGGAATGCCGATAGATCAAGTTAACTCGACGACGAGAATGTATACTATAGATCTCAGCTCCGAGCACGCGTGATTATGTTCCGCACATAAGGTCTTTACACTTTATCATCTTATCGTCATTACACCCCAGGGTCCCGCACCCTTGGGTCAGCGCGTCAGGGTCCCGCTCCCCAGGGTCCCGCTGCCCAGGGTCCTGCACCCTGGGGACGTCGCTCCAAGCACCCTGAATCACCTCCCCAGGGTCCTGAACCCTGGGGCGTCTCTCCGGTGTCTACCGCACCCTGGATAGACCCTGCGGCAGACCCCCGGGCTCTTACACATGTTTATCATGTGTAAGGACATATGTCAGCATATGTCACAGCCACCGTGAGAAGCAAGAGAAGCTGAGAAGCGCCACCAAAAGGCGTTATATGGAAACATCCCATCAATTCTCAGCATCTGAGTGAGAAGTGCACTTAAGTTCCCAGAGGACTTTTATTGAAAATGACTATAAAAGGGATCACTTTCCCCCTCCAAGTGGAAGTATCAGTTCAATCCTGTACTCTCTGCAATATCTATCGCGCATTCTCTCTAAACGTTAACAGATAGAACATGTTAAAACAGCTTATTGCGGCGAATATGAGGCCTGGTACACTCCTTGAAGCGGGATGGAATCTCTTCTTGTAGACCCCTTTCCCCCAGTCACTTTAGATCTAGTCTCTAGGCATTTCCCTTCCTTTCCCCCGTTATTATTAACGAGTAGAACCAAAATCACAAAATCTTAAATCCCCGCTGTCACTAAAGGCAGAATAGGGCTTGACTCTTGATCTAGGAGTACTTCCTAGACTCTAGTCTCATCACCTATTATGTGGTTCTCTACCTCTGTATGCTGGGGCTTAGCAGAGGGGGCCATAGAGAGAACTTCACAAGATGTTGAACCTCTGTTGTATTGTTATAACAATTCAATAAAATCTTAAATTGCGGCATGTTCATCTCACTGAACCAGAGAGATAACCTGTACATCACAAGTGACTAATCTATATGCACTTTCAATTCCTATTAACGTTGTCATAAATCAGCCAAAATGAAAGATTGAAAAGGATTTAAATGAGTTTGAGATGTGGAGAGCAAGTAAAGTGAGAGTTGATCCGCTTCTCACACCAGCGCTTGTAGGACATTTGGATAATACTCTGACGCAATCTTAAACTTGAGCACCCCGTCTAAGCTTGTAGGCGCCAACACTGATGATGCAGCAAAACTAATAAAATTCTCTCTATGGCCCCCACTGCTCAGCCTCAAGATACAGAGGTAGTAAACTACATTGTAGGTGACATCACTAGCGCTCTGGATGTACTCTAGCGTGAAGAGTGAAGTTGTACACATCCATTAAGGGTACCAAGGATTTGGTGTGCTGTGGTGATAGTTTTTCTTATAACATGAAAGTGATAAAGAAGGATCAAAAGTTAAGAAAATGACCAAGTTCAGGAATCACACATATGTAGGTTAAAGGGTGATCAAGGAGGGAGTCTATCAGTTTTTTCTCTTACGACCTTCATTTGCAAGACGCTCATCAATGAGCTTCTCTTACCCACTCTTCTTCTTTAAAGAGTTATTATTGGTAACAGAATGTGCTATATCCAAGATAGCATCAACAAAAATTCAACCTTTTTAATCTGCATTAGAACAATGCCTTGACAGAGCAACCATTACATTAATCAAATATGTGTACAAATTACATTCTGTGATAGTTCACATAATCCACATATTATTCAGAAAAGCTTCAGAGCTTCTATTCATAACTGTTAAATACATGTTGTTCACGGGCTCAAATTAAAACAAGTCTGTTTTGAAGAAGTCGGAACCTCTTTAGTGTCAGATTCACTATCGACATCCATGGCTTCGGAGGCCTCGGATGCTTTGCCGGAGGCTCGGTAAGCCTCAGCCTGCTCATCAAGTATGGCCTTCAAAGTCGGGCAGTCAGATGCCTTATGACCTTTCTGGCATACTGTGCACTTGGTGCTTGCCGTCGGCGTCTTATGAGTCTTCCTCTTCTTGACGCCACCCTCAGCTGTCTTGGACTGCTTTTGGACGCGGCATTCAGAGTCGTCGTGCATACAGTCGCCGTGGATCTTGCAGTGCTTTGAGACCTTCGGTGTCAACGACTTCTTCTTGTTGGCGTCAGCCCTAGAAGATTTCCCCTTTGCTGCTCTAGCATGCAACACATGGTTCTCAGAGAGCGATGCGTTGGAGCGGTGTTGCTTGAGCGCGGTCTGAATCTTGGTACGGAACCAATTCACACCTTGAGCATAGAAGTCCTTGGGGGATTGTCGTCAGGAGCGACAGTGGGAAGGAACGGGACGAACCTCCATCGTTGATGGCAACGGAAATACCAGTAAACTCAGGGACTGCCGGACAGTTGTGAGTAAACTTGGCGACCAAGAGATCAAGAATCTGCCTGCAATCGGAATCGTTAGGATAGATCCTCTGATGAGCATCAACCAGGTCAAGGATCTGATCAGTATAGCGGACTATATTGGTCATAGTAGCAGTGGGACCAACCCTGAGGTGACCGAACTTGATGTTCCACTGCTGGCCGGCCTGACCGTCAAGATTACCAACAGTGTAAAGCGCACGGAGCGCAGCGACCTTCTCGGAAGCGTTAGTCAAGTGTTCAACTCTTTTTCGATCGGAATCGGGAAAACACTCATCAAGGATGGATTTAGCAATCTCGTTCTGCTTGATGTGCTTCTCTCGACGGAGGAGATCATCCTGGTACCGGTTGCGTTCATGGTTGAACACCGTGTACCGTGCATTCCATGAGTTAAGCTCCACCTTGAAGCGTTCCGTCTGAGCGGTGTAGATGGCGACCTCGTCGGGAGCAGCACCAGGAGCGAGAGCATTTACGAGTGCCGGAGGAGGGCCAGGATCTTGGGTCACAGGAGCGAGAGGAATGGCCGGAACCACAGTGCCAGCGTCGTAGAGATGCTCAACACCTCGAGCATGAGCATAGATCTTGACCTTCCGAACTTGCTTGTCGAATTCAACCATAGTGGTGCCAGTGAACTTGGAGGGCCGCAGAGAGGTGGAGGAGGTAGTGTCAGCCATAATAACAGTATGTAGCAGTTTTGTGTTAACGTTTAGAGAGAATGCGCGATAGATATTGCAGAGAGTACAGGATTGAACTAATACTTCCACTTGGAGGGGGAAAGTGATCCCTTTTTATAGTCATTTCAATAAAAGTCCTCTGGGAACTAAAGTGCACTTCTCACTCAGATGCTGAGAATTGATGGGATATTTCCATATAACGCCTTTTGTTGGCGCTTCTCAGCTTCTCTCGCTTCTCACGGTGGCTGTGACATATGCTGACATATATCCTTACACATGATAAACATGTGTAAGAGCCCGGGGGTCTGCCACAGGGTCTATCCCAGGGTGCGGTAGACACAAGAGAGACGCCCCAGGGTTCAGGACCCTGGGGGGCTGATTCAGGGTGCTTGGAGCGACGTCCCCAGGGTGCAGGACCCTACGGAGCGGGACCCTGGGGAGCGGGACCCTAACGCGTTGACCCAAGGGTGCGGGACCCTGGGGTGTAATGACGATAAGATGATAAAGTGTAAAGACCATATGTGCGGAACATAATCACGCGTGCTCGGAGCTGAGATCTATAGTATACATTCTTGTCGTTGAGTTAACTTGATCTATCGGCATTCTGCAACGTAGTAAAACTGCAACTCTTAGTCATTTGGCGTACCGCAATAACAAGTTGAGTTTTGCTACAGCGTTAAAGCTGATATGTAATCATGTTAAATACGAGTCAAACGTGAATATAGATCTATAACGTGCGATGTAAAGGTCGTCTCTCTGGTTCAGTCGGGTGAACATGTTCAACGGATGAACATCGTGAATCGCAAAGTAAGAGTTTATTGAATTGTTATAACGATACAACAGAGATTCAACACACCCCCGCAATTCAAGGAACTATTGCTTTTCGGATGGCAGTGTGGTCAAGTCTCTGAACTGTCGCATACCAAGGCTGCGGACATGCCGTTGTGTTAAATTTCGAGTCCAAGGTGAACTCTCGTTCAGAGACGAGTGAAAGAGGTTATGTCTAATAACATTGATAGGTAGGAGAGGAAGGTATAACTGCAGAGAGAGCAGGATTGAACTGCTCTTCCACTATGTAAAAACACTAGCTTTTATAGCTAAGTTTGAAGGGAAAGTGATGTGAAAGGATCTGAAGGGTAGTACCGAAAAAGGCAACGAGACTCCTGATGAAAATTTCCTTATCGGGATAGGAATGAAGGAGTATAGATCCATTCATATGATGTAAAAACATACATACTGATAGAACGAATTGTCTTTAGAGTGACAAGCTACTATGTGACATCCTATACTACCTATTATACCTTCCCACGACCTTAACAATGTTAGAACCCTTAGACAACTAAGTAGAATTCAATTGCAGGCGCGGCAAGGAATGTGAGGGCAGAGGAGTGTAGTGTCCCGTTCTATGTGTACGCGTTATGAGAGGATATGAACATCTCTCATCTCTCTAGTTCGACGACGAACTTGTTCTGTGAATGAACAGCAGAATAAACTATGAATGATGAAGTGTTTCGTTGTATTGGATATGACCAACACGAGAACTTAACACGTTGATGTGCTTCAGTAGGCAAAGACTTTGTTAAGACGTCAGCGACCATGTCTTCTGACCAGCAATAGGCGAGTTCGATGCGACGTTAATCAATCTTGTCGTCAACAAATCTGTGTTTCACGTTCATGTGTTTGACACGTTGATGATGCATCGGATTTTTCGCGATAGCAATGGTTGAGTCGTTATCGTGATATATACGGGATACACCAGGATGTTGGATTAAGGCTTCATCCATGAGACTTTGATACCATATCATCTCGCGGGTAGCTCCACTGAGCGCAATGAGCTCCGCTACAGAAGATTATTGCGCAACAACCGTTTGCTTCTTGGACTGCCATGAAATGGCGCCGCCACCGAATAACACCACGTAACCGGTACGTGACTTAAAGTCATCTTCACATGCGTGACTGGCGTCTGCATAACAAAGAGGTGCTTCTTCAATGTCCAAGATGGCGGTTCTCCCTTCAGTGAGTTGTGTCATAGAAGACAACCTCGATTTCGAGTATAGTATACCGTAATCATGTGTGTCAAGTAAATAACGTATAACTCGAACTAGTGCAACAAAGTCCCCAGCATTTGGGTTAGCTTGATACTGCCCTAGTTTACTGACGGTAAATGCCAGATCAGGTCTGATCTTCTGCGCGAGATAGGAAATCTTTTGCAGGATTGAACGGAATTGATCGCGTTTGTTTTGCGATAACTCAGCTGCTGAATCATCGTGACACCAGTTGATGGTCATAGGAGTGGGTTTTGAGGTGATACCCGTATCCCATAACCCACAGGACTCTAATAAATGCTTGATATAGAATCGTTGGCAAATAAACGTTCCTTCAACGGTGTGAATAACTTGGATTTTGGTCATCCAGTCAATAGGCCCTTTGGTTCTAACTTTGAATCGCTTGTCCACTCGATCAATGAAGGCGTGAATAAAGCTTACATTAACAGTAATGATAATGAAATCATCCACAAATGATTACGTGGATAAGAGTATTAGACTCTTTGTCATATTTGACGAAATGACAGACATCAGCTCTATTGCGCGTAAAACCTTCATCTTTTACAAGCCAAAGACACAGTGTTATGTACCATTCTCGTCCGGATTGATGTAAACCATAGATGGCCTGATTCAATCGACAGACAATCATAGCACCGTCAGCTGCGAACTTTTCAAAACCATGTGGCATCACCAAATAATTCAGATCGTGGAGAGTTCCAAAGAGGTATGCGCCGGTAATCTGATAGATAAGAAGGCATAGAATCGCACTCCAGAAAGTGAAAAACCGAATAGTATTGTACGCCAAATGACTAAGAGTTGCAGTTTTGCTACGTTGCGGAATGCCGATAGATCAAGTTAACTCGACGACGAGAATGTATACTATAGATCTCAGCTCCGAGCACGCGTGATTATGTTCCGCACATAAGGTCTTTACACTTTATCATCTTATCGTCATTACACCCCAGGGTCCCGCACCCTTGGGTCAGCGCGTCAGGGTCCCGCCCCCAGGGTCCCGCGCCAGGGTCCTGCACCCTGGGGTCCTGCACCCTGGGGACGTCGCTCCAAGCACCTGAATCACTCCCCAGGGTCCTGAACCCTGGGGCGTCTCTCCGGTGTCTACCGCACCCTGGGATAGACCCTGCGGCAGACCCCCGGGCTCTTACACATGTTTATCATGTGTAAGGACATATGTCAGCATATGTCACAGCCACCGTGAGAAGCAAGAGAAGCTGAGAAGCGCCACCAAAAGGCGTTATATGGAAACATCCCATCAATTCTCAGCATCTGAGTGAGAAGTGCACTTTAAGTTCCCAAGGACTTTTATTGAAAATGACTATA
Organism: Chytridium lagenaria; assembly: GCA_025449115.1. Lineage (NCBI taxonomy): Eukaryota > Fungi > Chytridiomycota > Chytridiomycetes > Chytridiales > Chytridiaceae > Chytridium > Chytridium lagenaria. The sequence continues at coordinate 187,264 of JAHLKC010000051.1, forward strand.
AAAGGATCACTTTCCCCCTCCAAGTGGAAGTATCAGTTCAATCCTGTACTCTCTGCAATATCTATCGCGCATTCTTCTAAACGTTAACACAAAACTGCTACATACTGTTATTATGGCTGACACTACCTCCTCCACCTCCTGCGGCCCTCCAAGTTCATTGGCACCACTGTGGTTGAATTCGACGAGCAAGTTCGGAAGGTCAAGATCTACGCTCAGGCTCGAGGTGTTGAGCATCTCTACGACGCTGGCACTGTGGTTCCGGCCATTCCTCTCGCTCCTGTGACCCAAGATCCTGGCCCTCCTCCGGCACTCGTGAATGCTCTCGCTCCTGGTGCTGCTCCCGACGAGGTCGCCATCTACACCGCTCAGACGGAACGCTTCAAGGTGGAGCTTAACTCATGGAATGCACGGTACACGGTGTTCAACCATGAACGCAACCGGTACCAGGCTGATCTCCTCCGTCGAGAGAAGCACATCAAGCAGAACGAGATTGCTAAATCCATCCTTGATGAGTGTTTTCCCGATTCCGATCGAAAAAGAGTTGAACACTTGACTAACGCTTCCGAGCAGGTCGCTGCGCTCCGTGCGCTTTACACTGTTGGTAATCTTGACGGTCAGGCCGGCCAGCAGTGGAACATCAAGTGGGGTCACCTCAGGGTTGGTCCCACTGCTACTATGACCGATATTATCCGCTATATTGATCAGATCCTTGACCTTGTTGATGCTCATCAGAGGATCTATCCTAACGATTCCGATCGCAGGCAGATTCTTGATCTCTTGGTCGCCAAGTTTACTCATAACTGTCCGGCAGTCCCTGAGTTTACTGGTATTTCCGTTGCCGTCAACGATGGAGGTTCGTCGTCGTTCCTTCCCACTGTCGCTCCTGGCGACAATCCTCCCGAGGACTTCTATGCTCAAGGTGTGAATCGGTTCCGTACCAAGATTCAGACCGCGCTCAAGCAACTCCGCGCCAACGCATCGCTCTCTGAGAACCATGTGTTGCATGCTAGAGCAGCAAAGGCGAAATCTTCTAAGGCTGACGCCAACAAGAAGAAATCGTCGACTCCAAAGGTCTCAAAGCACTGCAAGATCCACGGCGACTGTATGCACGACGACTCTGAATGCCGCGCCCAGAAGCAGTCCAAGACAGCTGAGGGTGGCGTCAAGAAGAGGAAGACTCATAAGACGCCAACGGCAAGCACCAAGTGCACGGTGTGCCAGAAAGGTCATAAGGCATCTGACTGCCCGACTTTGAAGGCCATACTTGATGAGCAGGCTAAGGCTTACCGAGCCTCCGGCAAAGCATCTGCGGCCTCCGAAGCCATGGATGTCGATAGTGAAGCTGACACTAAGGAGGTTCCGACTTCTTCAAAACAGAAAGCCTCCGGGAAAGCTAATCGCGTGGAGATCCCGCTGACTCAGAATGAGATTTCCTCTATCGTGAGAAAGCATCTTCGTGCAAATGCTGCTATAGTTCCTCGTCAGACTGTTCCGACAGTTACTTGTGAACTTAACGAGACGATTGTTGAACGCTTCCGAGCTCATTCAGCAGTTCACATCAAACTCGGTGGTCTTGTTGATTCTGGAGCTTCTGCCTGGATGTCTCCTATTGCCGATCTGTTCGACAATCTTATCCTCCTAGCTCCAGGTGAGGAAGGCACTGTCCACCTCGCTGATGACCGTTCTGTACCGGTCAAAGGATATGGAGATGTTATGTACAAGTTCGGCGATCATTTCCGTTTGATCAAACATGTTCTGTACGTCCCTGATCTTACTGAGCCTCTGTGTTCGGTATTGGGCATGATTGAGGGCACACAAGACTTAGTCGTCTTTTCGGCTGATGAGGTATATCTCTATATCCATCAAGAAGGTCGAACAATCACTATTGGCCGTCGTGTCGGTGACCTTTATCACCTCCTTACTACAGTAGACACAGCACCAAAGCTAATGGAGATTACGGATGGTGATAATGAGGCTAATCACGTTACATCCGCATTATTGGTTCCGACTGATGAAGCAACCCTCCTCGGCGACGAGTGGGATACCTGGTTACGCACCGCTCTTGGAGATGAACCTCTGGTTGAAGGATCCGCTCCTGCAGACAACCACGACATGGTTTTGGACTCACTTTCCGAAGTAAGTTCATCAAACTCGATTAGTAACGCCCAATCTAATCGTCTTTCTACAGCTGCATTTCTAGGCAAAAATGCAGACATGACCATAAAGGAAATCGTTATGCTGCATAAGCGATTTGGTCATGTTCATCCACGGATTCTTATCCAAACGATGACTCATGTAGATTGCATCACAGTAAATAAAAAGTTATTATCAGACCCGTCTGTTATTTCTTTATTGAATGAGTCTATCCTTGAGAACTGTCTTATCTGTGCCCAAAATAAGATAGTCCAACGGCCCATAGGTTCTTCATCCCAATCGGTCCGCCGAAAACTCTATAGAATCCATACCGATACTGTACCTTTACCTTGCCAAAATGAAAAAGGGTTGAAGTACTGGTTACCATTCGTCGACGAAGGTACCCGATGGATTACCATACGCTTTGTTCGCGACAAAGGACAATCTGCTAGCATGACCATTTCGACCATAATGCAGTTGGAAAATGAAACCGGACTCCGCGTCGCGGAATTCAGATCTGACACAGGCGAAATTGCTACGTCTACAGACTTCCAGAAGTTCTGCACGGAAAAACTTCCGCCGATCACAATCTCACCATCACCACCTTACACTAAGGAGCTCAATGGTTTGGTTGAACGGACTATCAGAAGCCTCAAAGTGATGGCATCCTGTATGCTTACTCAGTCCAAGCTTCCTGATATTTTCTACTCTCATGCACTCCTGTATAGCGCCCTTGTTAAGAACACGCTTTGGCACCCTTTTCTGAAAGGAACACCATATCAGTCGTTTACTGACAAGAAACCCGATTTGACACGTATCAGATCGTTTGGTTGCCTGATCAGCATACACTTGCATCCAGATCAGCGGCGTGCGCTACATACCCGCGACAAATCCGAACTCGGGTTATTTTTGGGATATGAAGGACAGTCGCTTAAAGTAGTGAAAGCTTACAATTACCGAACGGGTACGATACGTCCCTACTATCATGTATACTTTCACGATGGTGTATTCCCCGGAAACAGCCCATCGAAATCAGTCCTTGATGATCTACTATCAACTTATCCTGTTTCGACATTTTCCTTTGACGAAATACCAATTGAAACAGAAGAGGAAGTCATTCCTGAGGATATTACTTCGGAAGTACTTATCCCAAATGATGATAGTGACTCCGAAGAAGAGGACCCGATTCCTTTCGTCACTTTCCCTATAAACTTTGACGATGAAATCACGCTTGTAGTACCTCCCGTTGTACTTGTTGCACCTCCTGAGGATGCACCACTATCAAGACGAACCAGATCACGTGCACCTGCTCCCGAATGGTCTCGTACTCCTGGCGTTACCTTCCAAGGTGATCCAGGCGACCGAGCTGCACGCGGTAAAGTCATTAAAACAAAGATTTGCTACAGCGTTAAAGCTGATATGTGATCATGTTAAATACGAGTCAAACGTGAATATAGATCTATAACGTGCGACGTAAAGGTCGTCTCTCTGGTTCAGTCGGATGAACATGTTCGACGGATGAACATCATGAATCGCAAAGTAAGAGTTTATTGAATTGTTATTCTCGTCCGGATTGATGTAAACCATAGATGGCCTGATTCAATCGACAGACAATCATAGCACCGTCAGCTGCGAACTTTTCAAAACCATGTGGCATCACCAAATAATTCAGATCGTGGAGAGTTCCAAAGAGGTATGCGCCAGTAATATCTATCTGATAGATAAGAAGGCATAGAATCGCACTCCAGCAAGTGAAAAACCGAATAGTATTAGCGTTTGCGACAGGCGAAAACACTTCGGTATATTCTTTGCCTGGAATTTGACTGAAACCTCGAGCAACCCAACGGGCCTTATAACGGATAAGGTTACCGTCTTGATCGAACTTATGATCGAAAACCCATCTTCCATCAATTAGATGAGTACCTTTCGGAAAAGGTACTTCATCCCACGTCCCACGTCGCTTAAGTTTGCTGTATTCCTTCAGCATTACCGCGACCAAAATGGTGCTTCATCTGGCCGTGACATAGCTTCTTCAACGGATGAAGGTAAAGGAAGAACTTGTGACATAGGGATTTTCTGAGGAGGAGTCGAACTCAGAGCCGGTTCAGCGAAAACAATCTTTGGTTTGATGACTTTACCGCGTGCAGCTCGGTCGCCTGGATCACCTCAGAAGGTAACGCCAGGAGTACGAGACCATTCCAGAGCAGGTGCACGTGATCTGGGATAGCTACTGGGGTCAAAACAGTTGATGTATGTTACCAAAGTACCGGTTTGAGACCCAACACGGCCGGGTCCGTACACGGTCTGGAAGAACCGGTACCAAAATACGGCCGGGTCGGGCGGGCCGTCCGTATCCGGTCTGTAAGAACCGGTACCAAAATACGGCCGGGTCGGGCGGGCTGTCCGTATCTGGTCTGTAAAAACGGGTACCAAAATGTCCCGACCCGGCCGTATTTTGGTACCCGTTTTTACAGACCAGATACGGACAGCCCGCCCGACCCGGCCGTATTTGGGTTATATCCCATAGTACAAAACCGACGACAACTAAAAAAATTTCGTCGAATTTGGATATAGTTTGCCGTAAATCGGCGTATGCTGCCGCTTTTGCACCAAATCAATTCGTTGGTCACACAATATTCGCCACTTATTAAATGCGGCAGAATACCGCCAAATACGTAAATTTTTTCATCATACGGGGAGCTGAATTTTCGGTCACGCAATGGAAATTTCTTTATTTTACAGAATTCAGACAGTACCACAGGATTTGCATCGAACTATACTATAGCGCCGTAAACGGCCATCTACGGGAGTCTTCTGTTTCTCCACCATAAGGACTTTACCGTAACCTAAAGCTTTTAATCTGAATATATATTTTACAGTCGTACTTAAAAATTATTAGGACTCATAAGCCACGTGTGCATAAAGAAAACGTTCTTCCTATTTAGCCCACATACACAGTGTTCAGTACAAACATTGACGTCAGACCGCAATACTCTTTTCCACAAAGGTATTTTTACCTTTTTTGCTTTTGTCAAACTATACTGAATTTGTGGTCATATTCTTTGTGTATACGCTGACTGTCGCAGAATGTTGACACTGCCAATGCAGGTATAATACGTTTTGTCGCGTGTACGTACGCTTACGTGCGTACACGTGCGTTTGTACGCGTGCGTACGTGTGCGTACATTTGCGCACGTAAATGTAAGACGCGTGCACAAGTGTACGTAAACGTACGCAAACGTGCATGTACGTACGTATAGTGGAATCAATGCATACTTCGTGAACGTTCCTATACATACTCTTGTATTTTATTTTTGAAGATGTTCACGATTTTTTCTCTCTAAACTCCAAAAATAAATACATTCTGCACAAAATTGGGACTTTGATAAAATATATTAACGTAATTTTGACATCAACGTACAGCACCATTAGTTCAACGTCTATAATTCCTGGCGTTGTACCTGCGAGCTTTGTTAGGAGATATGTCGCTATCCGAAGAGGTGTAACTCAAGTTTGTACGCGAACGGTCGCGTAAACGAGATGTTGATCCCCTCAAACTACCACGTGACAGGCTTCTAGCTCTTCCCTTGTCAGGAGAAAAGCTAGCTGAATTTCGAATACGCTGAGACCGGCGAGGTGGTGACGGGGGCAGTTCCTCAGATAAGATTCGTCGAGACCTGCGAGGTGGGGACTCTGAAAATCGTGGCAATGGTCTTACTCCTGGTCGGCGCACGCGGTTATTGGCTACAGCAACGTCATGCTCAAAAGAAGCTGAGGAGACTCTTCGTTGTGCTTTGTCATGAAAACTAATTACTAAAGTGCTTGAAGCAAGAAAAACTTACAGTTGCTGCTGTTTGTTAAGGCATCCACAGATCCCCTAATAGTTTTTTTTCGTCGAAGTTGTCAAGTCTTTCCTTCAACGCCAAAAGAGAGGATTCAAAACTTTTCTGCATATTGTCTTGCGCTTGACGTAGATAAGAAAGTTAGATGCAAGCGTTCTCTGAGTCAAGTTGTTTTCGTGTATAAGAAGGACGAGACTGTCTTGTTGTGCAGCAGCAGTCTGCAAATTCTTGCCGCCAACGCTAACAATGAAACAGTCGTTCAGCCTTTTGAGCTCGTTAACACCGAACCCTAAATCAAAAATAAGTTAATTTTAATATTTTAATTGTCAGCCAAAACATCAAATAAATGCACAGTATACAACAGTATACTACCGCACACTACATATACTGCCGCACACTACAGTATACAAACGCACACTACAGTATACAACCGTATGTAGCCGTACATCATTGTATGCGGCAGTTTACCACCGTTACCAGCCGTACAATGACTATACACCACAATATACCTTGAATCCTTACCTGGAACATGCTTTTGAAAGCCTGGTGACATGTATGCTTTTGCAGCCAAAGCCTCAGGGTACGTAGCTAATAAGACAATGCCAGCGTCAATCTTTCTACTCATGTTATCAGCCTGTTTTTTATATTAGTTTCTAAAAATGTTCAAACCGATGCAATGGGACTGACCGTCTGAACAAGATGCTCCCAATGTCGACGGAAAAAGTTGATGTTAGAGCTTGTCGAGTTAGCATTTGAAAATGCATTCCTTCTGTTGTTTGACTGCTTCACACTCTCTATAAAAGTAGGGTGTTAGCAAACTTGTTAGATCTTTCCCACCAGTATACCATCATGCATCACTTGACCACTCCGAATCTTATATGCTCCTTCAATGGGGACAGGAAGAGAAGGAGCCGGTGGAGCACGTATTCTTGATTCCTCGTTAGCGGCATCAACCGCCATCATGCCTGCAGTAACAGTTTCGTTGTCGTCTTCGCTGTAAGTTGGCTCCGAGTGGCTTCTGGACCCTGCAGCTTTATTATAAATAGTTAATTTACCGTGTCAGTGAAGATGATCTGGATTTGAGTATGTTACAGAGTTCTCACCAAGGTTGTATTGGAACCCCCTTCCCCCATGTTCATCATCATGTCCACCAAGGCTCATCGGTATGTTGATATGTCTGCACAAGTCAAAAAGCTCTGTTGTCAAACCATCGTATGCCTTTAAAATTTTCTTCCAACACCGTATGATGCTGTCATATAAAAAAAGTTGACAACCGTACATAAGCGCACGTTACCGCAAACAACCATAGAATGACGCATTAGACCATATATTGCCATAAATAAACGCAAATGGCCGTATACCACAGCCGTTAAGGTGATTAATGAAATATTTCAATATCTTGAGTCCATCGAATTGTAAACTTTTAAAACAGGTTTGTGGTCTGCTACGTAGGTATTCGTATACAGCTAGCTGCTGCGGTAAGCTAAGATAGGTTTATTTTATCACATCAGACTCAAACATTTGCCTTATGGCCATAGACTCTAAAATATTATAACTTCATGTGGCGCTTCTATATTTGATTGTCTTGTACAAAAGACGATGGAATACTTGCGTACCCCACCGCCTTCGTATGAATCACTCATTTGGTTGTATACACGGCCACAGACGGTTTAGTCAGTAAAAGAATAACCATCGTGAAAGTCAAAGTTACGTCTGATAGTGCGACATTAGTATTACGTACGTAAAAAAATTTGACGAAGAAAATGTACTGTCCATGCTGTGCTGAAGACGTCCCCTCCGTCACGTCTAGAAAGATGCTTGAGAACCACATTAGAGATGACCATGCTTCCAGTAGTGCTCTCATAACCTTGCTTCTGAAGCTTGACAGTGAAGCGACCATTGAAAGAGTCTTGACTATGGTTATTGGCGGCGGTTCCCACGCCCAATCGCAGCCCCCCTAGCCCAGCAGACGCAACGACAGCCATCACATAGATAGGATGACGGCGGAGCAGAAGACGTTATCCGGAGCAATTTGAATGATTCCGCATTTGATTGAAGATGCAGCCGTAGCTGAAGCAGTACGTACGAAGATTACCGAGGTAGGCAAAGCTCTGTTGTTTTAGTGATATTGAAGTTGTTAGGCCAAAGAGAAGTATCTTACCGCTTACCGTGCTGGGTACACTCAACAAAATCCGAACGTTGCAAGCTATCAAGTCACGGGATAGCTACTGGGGTCAAAACAGTTGACGTATGTTACCAAAGTACCGGTTTGAGACCCAACACGGCCGGGTCCACTGGACCCGGCCGTATACGGTCTGGAAGAACCGGTACCAAAATACGGCCGGGTCGGGCGGGCCGTCCGTATTTGGTCTGTAAGAACGTGTACCAAAATACGGCCGGGTCGGCGGGCTGTCCGTATCCGGTCTGTAAGAACGGGTACCAAAATACGGCCGGGTCGGGCGGGCTGTCCGTATCCGGTCTATAAAAACGGGTACCTAAGTACGGCCGGGTCGGGCGGGCCGTCCGTATCTGGTCTCTAAAAATGGGTACCAAAACACGGCTCGGTCGGGCGGGCCGTCCGTATCTGGTCTGTAAAAACGGGTACCAAAATACGGCCGGGTCGGGCGGGCCGTCCGTATCCAGTCTTTAAGAACCGGTACCATAATACTGCCAGGCCAGGGTTAGGGTCTCGGGCGGGCCTGCCGTAGCCAGACCATGCCCTAAAGGGTCTGTAAGTACTAGAACCAAAACACGGATGGGTACGGCGGGCCAGACGTAACCCGTTCGTAAAAGCTGGTACCAAATGACAGCCGGTCATACTGAATGCAAATATGAGGAGACTCTTAAATGTGCTTTGACAATAGCACTAACATATATATGTAACGTAGATATTTGTACGCCTATAAACGGACAGTTTGGAGCCCAACAACCACTGTACCGTCAACCACATTACAGTCTGTATACACACGTAACTGGTCAAACATGGCCTAGAAGGCCCAGACTGAGTCAAGCGGTGACTTTAAATCAATGAAAAAAATCAAGACGGACGTGCTTGATAATGTGTGTTATATAATTTGAAAGCTCTTAATTTGTGGAATCTCCCACGTACCTGTGGCAGCTTCTAACGCTCTGTGCCGTCTTGCAATTATTATTCCCAGCTTGGTAAACACAAAATTTGACTTCAAAACTCAATAAGATACTCTAAAGACGTGATAGAGGTGTGAAACCATCACCGATGAAGTCCCCAAAGCTGTTTTTTTTAAACCAAGTAGTTATCCACGCTTGACCTTAAAATCAAAGTTTAGGCTTAACGGGCTGGTGTAGTTTTAAGGCATAGGTGTCAAAAGCTTTCAGATGAAGAAGCCAAATGCGGGCAGACATATTCGGCATATGTGTGTTCTATCATTTGAAAGCGCTCAATTGTTAAATTTCGAGTCCAAGGTGAACTCTCGTTCAGAGACGAGTGAAAGAGGTTATGTCTAATAACATTGATAGGTAGGAGAGGAAGGTATAACTGCAGAGAGAGCAGGATTGAACTGCACTTCCACTATGTAAAAACACTAGCTTTTATAGCTAAGTTTGAAGGGAAAGTGATGTGAAAGGATCTGAAGGGTAGTACCGAAAAAGGCAACGAGATTCCTTCAATGAAAATTTCCTTATCGGGATAGGAATGAAGGAGTATAGATCCATTCATATGATGTAACAACATACATACTGATAGAACGAATTGTCTTTAGAGTGACAAGTTACTATGTGACATCCTCTACTACCTATTATAGCTTCCCACGACCTTAACAATGTTAGAACCCTTAGACAACTAAGTAGAATTCAATTGCAGGCGCGGCAAGGAATGTGAGGGCAGAGGAGTGTAGTGTCCCGTTCTATGTGTACGCGTTATGAGAGGATATGAACATCTCTCATCTCTCTAGTTCGACGACGAACTTGTTCTGTGAATGAACAGCAGAATAAACTATGAATGATGAAGTGTTTCGTTGTATTGGATATGACCAACACGAGAACTTAACATCAATGAGTGGATACCTTCAGGTACTGTTGCAGCTTTTAACGCTCTTGCATCGCGTGCCATGCGCTTTTTCCGCTACGTTAGCACTAAATCTTTTACTGAAACTTTGCAGAGACGACTGTTTGGGACTGACGCATTGTGAAAGGTTAATGTTAGTACTTATACCTTAATCAATTAATATTTTATGAAATATTCTTCAGAAGTTAGCAATTGCGATAGCAGATGGTTCAAACAGTTTGTATAATTGGCCATCTTTGGACGTACTCGTGCGGTTACGGCCTTTTTTGGACGTATTCGTGCGGTTACGGCCTCATTTGGACGTACCCGTGCGGTTACGGCCTTGATTGGACGTACCTGTCCGTTGTGGCGCAAAGGGGGGTACCAAATAATCAGATTTCCTGACCAATGGGCCGTACACGGCCATATAATTGATGGTTTTACAAGCGCCAAATTGGGCCGTACACGTCAGGATATTCTGTGCTTTGTGTGGGGCGGTGGGGACAGACAGCCTCTGGTACATACCACATGATTTAATCCAAAGTGGTTGAAGGGTAAACGTATGTGGTTGGCTAAATGTGGCGCCAAATATTGCGCCAACCACCAGCTGGGTAAGGCCATACATGGCCCGGCCATGTACAACCACCATCTGGGTAAGGCCGTATAAGGCCGTACATGGCCCTGATTTTGTTTACATATTGATGCTGGTTCAATTCAGGGCGTATACGCCCTAACCCGGTTTTAAACCAGTACTTTGGTAACATATGTCAACGGTTTTAACATAAGTGATATGACCCAGAGCTGGCCGTCGTATCTGTCCACGAAATACTGCTGCGCCCGATTCCGTAACTTCTGTGCTGCCCTCTCAGACTCCTCCTCCCCTTCCCTCCTTACTCCCAGCATCAGCTCGACAACCCTCCTCAGGTAGGCATCCTCCGTCCCAAAGTACCGACTAGCATCCGATCCCCTGCTGTAGTCTAAGAAGCTGAGTGACGGCGGCTGGTCCACGGGGTAGAGCGCTCGGATCGGGATGTCCGGGCCATAGGTCGGACATGGGTGGCTTTCGTCGAGCTCCTCTTCTAGCGTTCTTGATGGTACCTCCGAAGGGGCAACAGGTCGGCGTTCAATCCGATCCACACCATCCACTCCACTCCTCGGGACAGTCAAAACCTCGATGCGCAGATGGGAGATCCGCGAGATGAGCCTCTGGATGCGAGGATTGACGCTGCCCGTAGTGAGGTGGAAGCGGAGAGAGGTGTGGTCAGTAACGAGGATAAGCTTCGAAGTAATCAAATACTCGACCTTGGTGACACCCTGCACGACGGAGAGGACTTCTCGCTCGGAGGACGTGTACCTGAGCTCGGCTCCTCAAAGGACGCGGCCGATCCACATGATGGGGGCGAAGACAGTGGCGGGAGTGATGTTGGTGTCGTCGGCGGGGTCTCCGGGGTGGCAGAGGACGGAGGCAGCGACTGTCTCACCGGCGTCGGAGACAAGGACAAGCGGGCGGGCTGGATCGTAGCGGACCATGACGCGGGGCGAAGAGCGCAGGCGCGGAGTTCCTCGAAGGCGGCGTTGAGCGTGGGGTTTTCTTTCCATGGGTCACGGAATCCTTGATTGTCAAGACGCTTGCGGAAGAGGGCGAAGAGCGGCTGGGCATGGTCGGTGAAGCGAGGCACTCCGCGGGCAAAGAAGGAGATGGTCATGACAAAGGAGCGAAGTTCTTTCTGTGATCGGGGCGTCGGCCACTTCCTGATGACATCCAACTTCTCCGGATGCACCCAGTATCTCCCCTCCTCCACGATATGACCCAGCGTCGCGAACCGAGAGACAAAGGCGTAGAGCTTCTCCATGGCAAGGGTTCCGCTGTGGTGGGCGATGCGGCTGAAAAGGGCTGAGAGGTCCAGAAGGTGCTCGTCAAAGGTAGGACTGCCGGCTCGGAAATCATCCACGTATTTGCCCACCCGATCGCTGATGTTTCGTTCTCCTCCAGGCGCCTTATCGTCCCGGTAGACCTCGTCCGCCGCCGCCCCAAAGTGGTCTCCTGCATCCACCAGTCCCATCGGGATCACTCCATACTCGAAGACCCCGTCTGGGAAGCGTACCGCCGTCAGCCATCTCGAAGCCTCGTGGAGTGGAACCGACAGATAGCCCTTTAGGTGGTCGCCGCAGGTATGTATCCGATGCCTTGCGCGTCGGAGAGGTAGTCGTCGATGTGTGGGAGAGGGTACCGATAGGGGACGATCAGGTCGTTGACGGGTCCGAAGTTATGGACAACGCGGAGGGCGGTGGTACCCGGCTTGGGTTAACAGGGAGCATCAGACGAGACGCGGGACTTGCTCGGTTGCAGGCGCTCTCCCATCTCCTTACGGTACTCGACCAGGATGGCCACATGCTTGGGGTTGTGGCGGCGGTTCAGCGCGGTGGGCCACTTCTCCACTTCGGGACGCAGGACTTGGCGGGCGGGCTCGACCCCAGTCAGGATGTCCAGGTAGCTATTGCGGGGGCGGAGGATCCCTCGGAACTTCTTGAAGATCTCCTCCAGCTCTGGGCAACGGCGGCGATTCTCCTCACAGTCCTCGACCTGAACCCACAGATTCTCCCCCAACTCGATCCTCATCATCGGCGGCAACTTTGGCATCTTCGCGACCTCCTCCGCTTCCACCTTCACCACCATCTCACGGCTGATCCCTCCCCTCGAGTGATAATCGTCCTCCATCCTCCTCCCGGTCCAAGCTGCGGCTCCCTACCATCCACCAGGTGCATCAAGTCGTCCCTCGTCCCCGTGGCGTCAAGGCTGTCGTCCAGTGCCCCTGGAAACTCCTCCTCCAGGTCGTCGGGATGCGGTGTGCGGCCCTTCAAGATGAACACCCGACAGACTCGGTCTCGTAGCTTCCTCCACTCTTCTTGCCCCATCACGTCCTGTATCTCCACCCTCGGCGTGTCCACCTCTGCGGCGAGTCGTCGTAGAACGGCGTTTGACAAGTGTCCCGGTAGAACTGAACCTTCCATCTTTGGAGGAATTGGAGAACGGTTCGCGTCCGGCCACAAACTTTCGAAGCGATCCATGATGGAACCCAGTCCTGCACCACGTGACGGTATTGCCCTGACTGCCCCTCCGAGCAAGTCACACAACACCATCTGTCCCTCCTCGAAGAAAACCGCCCAACTTGGTGATGCCAAAAACCCTCGCTGAAGCGTGGCCATCGAGATGCAGTCGAGAGAGGCGCCGTCGTCGTGTACGGCCCGGATGACATGTCCGAGATCTGCACTTCCGACTGGCAGGATCTTCGCAGAATCGGCATGTCCTCCCGGAGTCTTCGTTTCGTGTTGACGAGGCCAATGGCTCGTTGCGGGCCCATCGGTCGCGCTCCTGTTCGAGTATTGGGTCGGCCAGCTCGGTCTCCACGCACCCCACCAGCTTGAAGGCCCTAGTGTGTCTCCTCGGATGTTGGCGATCGTGGCGGTACGCGGGAGATTCTTCATGAGCTCGAGAAGGCGTTCTCGAAGGCGGGGACTGAGACCACACAGGACGGCGAGAGGAAGTCGGACCTCGGTGGCCTTCTTGATGATCTCATCCAGATCGATTTCGGGTTGTCGGCGAGGGCACGGAGACGGGAGCGGACGACGGAGCTTGGGTCCGGGCGAGCGGCTTTGATGGTGAGCGGGAGCGGCGGTACGATGGGGACGGGCAATGATGGACGCGACGGCGGCGGCGAGGGTGGCGGTGAAGGTGGCGGGGTTGGCGGTCGGGCTGGTGCGGGTCCGCGGGGCACAGGAGAAGGGGTTCTTCGTCGATTTCCATGGAGTCATCCATTTCGGAGGGCGAGTCAGAATCGATGGTGACAATTGTGACGGTGGCGACGGGGAGGATGGTCGGTAAGGGACTGTGGCGGGGCAATGGGCTGCGGTGGGACACGGGCTGCGACGGGAGGGCACGGTATTTAATGGGGGCACGGTCGGGCGAGGGATCTGGACGAGGGTCAAGCTCTGCGGAAGCGAGACGGTGGCGGAACGACTGGAGGCGAGGATCGGGTCGATGGCGGCGGCGCGGTGGGTCTTGGATGGGCGAAGGCGGGCGGTGCGGGACGAACGGGTCGGCAGGGGCAGATCGGTGTTGTGGTCGGGGGTCATCGCTTGAGAGGGATCCGAACGACGAGGGGTCAGAGTTGGGCGGGGCAGAGAGGACGATCGAGGGATCTTCGGCGAGGCAGCGCTCCTGGAGGCGGGCGCTTCGACGAGGGGGCGGGTTTAGAACGGCGATTCGGGGGGCGAAGAAGTCGGCGGTGGCGGCGGATTCGAGAAGGCCGGATTATAGTCATCCTGCAAGCTTCTCACTGGCGGGATGGCTGTGAAAAACTCTGCTGGTGGTGTTCTGAGCTCCCGTCGTCATCTGCCCTGGTCCCGTTGGTGGTCCCGTTGGTGGATTGGCCTCTCGATACCCTATGGGCGTTCCGTCTGCGGCGTACTGGTGAGCGAAGCTCGCGGAGTACGGTCCCATCGTCGAGCGGTAGTGGGCGTTGCAAGGATCGCAGAACTTGTGACCCTCGCGGCGGGTGAGAACATGCCACTGCATTCTCTGCTTTGCCGGCCCCGACCTGCGCCTGACCCTGACTGCATGCGAGCGACCGCGTTGGCCACGGCAGCATTGATCCTCCTCTGGATCTCCTCCTCGGAAGCACCCTCGACGGCCGGGCCTCTCTTCGCGAGGACATTCAAGATCGGCGCCGTGTCTCTGGATGCCTTGAGCCTCTCCTCCTGCAAGATTCGTTGGAGGGCCTCGTAGACCTGGTCGCCGACTGGTTCCCCGCTGCCGCCTTGACTGCTCAGCTGGTGGGTCGTCTCGTACGACGCGTAGTTGACGTTCTCGTGTATGAACTTCGTGACGATGTCAATGGCCACCCCGAGATCCTCTTCCCCAGGCCATAACTTCTCCGCAAGAAGCCTCTGGATCCACGGGTACGCGATGTTGGCCCGAAACTTCGCGATCAAGATGCCGCCCGTGTACGTCAGAATAACGCCCGCTTCCCTGCTCTGGCAGTATGCTTGCCAGTTTGCCTTTGCCGTCGCGCAGTATGCCCGGAGATCTTCGTCAGGCTTGATACCGTAGAGCGCCGCGCCCGCCTTGCTCATCTGGCTCAGAGGGTTGGCGGCGAAGGTGTCCCAGAACAGCGTCAGGAGCTCGGTGAGATTGTTGGTCGCCATGTTCGCAGCCCAGAACGCGTCGACGGTGGAGTTGGAGCAGGCCGACTGGGAGAGCGCCATCCTCCAGAGCTCGAGCTTGTCGTCATCAGAGTCGGCGGAGGGGCGGCGGTAGAGGTGTGGATGGCGTTGATGTACGTGTCCGGGGAGGTCTTGTTCGGCACGAACAGCGGCAACGACGAAAGGCCCATGGTGTGAGAATTACCCCGATTCTCTCTGTTGCAACGGGGTTGGAATATGGACTGGGGAAGGGGTCCTCTGGTGCCCGTGCAAGTATCGATCGTCGAGTTCGCAGGGAAGAAGAATCCTAGAAGTGCGCGAACAAAATCAGCCGGTGCCAATCTCGAATGTATTCAAAGTATAATAAAGACAACATGAAATGAAATGAAAATGAAAATGAAAAGGAAGACCGCGCAGAGGGCACGAAAGGGTAGGATTCTCCACCAGGTGAAAAAAAGTTCTTACCTAGAAGTGCGCGAACATAATCAGCCGGTGCCAATCTGCTCGACACTCTCAGGAAGAGGCTCTTTTTATACACCAAAAGAGAAAGAGAAGAGGAAGACAACATCGATGAAGAAAGAGAGAAGTAGGAAGCAAAAGCCGCGGAACATGACTCGACCCGGGGGGGAAGACGATAACATCAAGAATACAAGAAAAGCTATGAATAAAAGGTAGGAGGACGCGAGAAAGCCTAATGAACAGAGATACATCGATGAAGAGGGAAGGAAAAGAAACGAAAGCCCACAACACATCGAGGAAAGGACGAAATGAGACGGACCGGCAAGAGATGAAGATAGGAAGAAGATAAGGAAGCGAAGAAGATAGAGAAAGTCCAAAACGCGCCGCGTCGCGTCGCGTCGGTCGTCAAAAAAAAAAAAAAATCCAGAAATCCCTCGCTATGCGACAGTGTGTTGAGTCAAAATAAATAAAGAACGTTGTTCGAGCAAAAGTGCGTCTACTTTGCTTTAATTGAGCCCCGTGAACAACAAGTATTCAACAGCTCGCGACGCGGTAACCCGCAAACCTTCCTTCGAGAAGGTCTTATGGTGAGTGGCTCCAGAGGCCAGAATCCATCGGTCATCCCGCTTCTCCAGCTTAACCGACCAGGCTTGCCCATCCTCCCGTCAACCTTACGCACAATAGCCATAGAGGCAATTGGACTCGCACGCGCCATGTTTGCAGACTTCTTCTTGTCCAAGGCGCTTCTTCCACCACGTCCGACGATGACGTTCCTACCACCAGCATATCTCTCGTTCTCTGAGGTATCATCACTTGACTCCCCCGATTCCTTCTTCTTTCCAGAGCGACACTTGTTTGCGATGTGTCCTATTTCTTGCACTTCAAACAAGTCACTGACCTTGTATCTCCAACTTTGGACGCGTCCTTTCCTGCTGGTTTCTTCCCCTAACGCGCTCTTGTCGTGAAGAAGGCCTCCGCTTCCTCCGATGCTTCCACGCGATTCCTCGAGAAGACATACGCGCGATTATCATTGGTTTCACCTTTAGTTTTAAGGTGGAGTCAGCCTTTTGGCCCCTTTTCTCTCAATGGTATGGCATCGTCTCGTAACACTCCCTGCCCCGTTTCTTATCTCGTTATTGGTGTTCTTCCACTTCGGTGTTAATGTGTTGCTTGGTTTCCTGTCCCGGGGTTCCAGGAACATTTATATGTTTTCCTCCCTTTGTTATGATTCGGCCGGTGCTGGATTATCTCCTTTCTTTGCCATCTCTTTTGTTATTATTGTTCCTGAGATCTACGACTCTTGGTGGCCCTTTTGTAGGCCTCTGCTTCATCGTCTTTTCTTTTGTCGGAACCCCCTCTTTATCTGTTGAGGTTTATGGCCCGACTTCTCAGTCTTATGCTTCTATTGTCCTCCCCATCGTTTGTGGGCTTTTTCTGTTGTCACTCGGTTTCTGTTTGATTTGTGTTTGCTTAATACATTGTTTTCTAGTCTCACGTCTTGTCTTTGTGTTGTCATGTGCGTGGTCTTCCGGGGGTGCTCGTTTCTGTTATGCTGTGGCTGTCCCCAGTTTACCCGCTGTCGGACCATCCTGCGGCTCTCTCTCTGGGGGCTCGGTTTGCTTCTCCTGTGGTCACAGACACTTTCTGGATATCTATGCATGGCGGGCGTCGTCCTCAGGATTATTGCCATTTGAAACATGATCTAATAAATCTGGATTAAGAATAGCGAGAACGAAATTGTAACAACCTTCCAAAGCCTTTCCATCAAGGTAATCGTTTACCGCTGATAAAACATCGTTGGGATCGTCGTCAGAGTCATCGGAAGATTCGAGTGAGATCTCATCGGATTCTGCAGCATCAACACTAGTAGCGGTGTCTAACAAATGCAAAGTATCTGTTAAAGAACGACGAGATATACAAACCTTCATCAAAGTCTGCCCTGTCTATAGAAATAGCCTTGTCTAAGTCGGATTACTTGTCACTGACATCATGACCTTGATCCACATCCACATCCATGCTAGGAACTACAGAAGCATCAAAACAATCTGCAGGTCCAGCCTTGCAGTTGCATCGATTACTCGCATTAAGATGGTATAGCAGCCGCTCCGGGCATTGTATTGCTTGTTGCATAGCAGGCATTCAAGCACCTTTCTTTCGCTGCAGCTACTGACGAACTCTCATGGCCCCTCTCTTCCATGTTTTGACAAACCTTTAAAGCGTCAAGTTTATCTCCCATCTTGTCACCAATTTATAAAAATCAAAAAAAAAAAAGTCCGCCATAAAAATGGTTAAGAAACCAGCTGCTCCCAACTATAATTCTAAGCATATCTCTTCATAATCCGATTTTACGAACTTTCAAACAGACTGCCGAATTCTTTGCGCTGAAAGGTGTTTTCCTGCAAAGACTTCATATCCACGACGATGCCATTTTCTTCCGCCATCCAGATTTCAGATGTGAAGCTCCCCAAAGCATGCATGATACCCGCGGCCTTCACGATCGCATCCTGATGCCTCTTTAACGCACCCGCTTCCTTGGCCGCCGACAATCCTGGTCTCCATAATCCGATTTATGAAAAAATACTTGCTAGAAGAATTGTAATCGTGTGGCATCTACGTATATAATATTTATAGAGATACATCTATCATATATTTCTATTCACTTTTATGTTTTTTCAAAAGTAGAAAGCCGCACAAACTTGGAAAATAATTCGTCCAATTCCCCTCAAGCCGAAAATCGGTAAGTAGCGAAACCCTTCGAGTCTCGAATTTCAAACGCCCCATCAGCCTGCAACCCGGCAACGTAAGGCGGCGTCCCTCTCTTCCCTGAAACAGTCTGAATCGTCACATTCCCCCACATGTTCGTTACAACCAAATCCCCATCCACCGTCAACTCCATCACAGTCTTCTCTCTAAACACCATATTACTCAAAATTTGCTTTGGCTGTGTTCCCTTCTTATTCGTCAACACCAAGTTTCCGTTCGCACCAAGCTTGAACGATGCACCGTCCTTTTGGAATTTTTCGCCAAAAAACATGAGCCGGTTCCGGTCGGTGCGGAGAGAGTCGGTGATGGCAGGTCCATGAGACCAGAGTTTAGTGCCGCGAAGGTTGTCGTTGGTGCAACTTGTGAGCGTGAAATTGGTGCCAAGACAGGTGTCGGTTTTATGATTCATTGTAAGGAAGTAGTCGTTGTAGTGTTTCCAGGTTGTAAAAGGGGAACAGGCAGAGAGAATGTCGGTGGCGTTTCCCAAGCAGAGCCCGGTCTCGACGGTAGTGTTGGTTTCAGACATCGCAATATAGTGCTTGGTAGCTTCGACATACTTGAATGAGCGGCAGGTAGAGTTCGTGTAAGAGATTGGGATACAGACGCCTGTGGCGAGATTGTAGATAGGGGCGGTCTTTCCTACGAGCGTGCACTTGGCGCAATGATCACAGGAGACGTAGGGACGAGTGTAAGTCATGTGGCCGTAAAACGTGGCGTTGAGGTCGACGCGGAGAGTCCAAGTTGGTTTCTGGATGGTGTCGGTTAATCCAAAAAGAGTGCCATTGTCAGTGATGACCATGCTGGTCATGCCGCCGTTTTCGGTGCTCCAAATGACTTTACTGCCTCCATCTTTGACTTGAAACATACCCTTGGTGTCAAGACCTGCGCGGTAGGGTGGGGTTGCAAACCACATATCCATGGTCTGGGTTTGCCACATTGTACGCGAACCGTCTTTAAGGAACAAGTTGCCACCTTCATCAAGGTACATGGAGAACCTGCCATTGGGTGAGCGGATGCCTTGGTTAGACTCGATGAAATTGGCATTGCAGGTCTCCGAAGTAACGTTTTGAATGGTCAAAATAAGTCGGTCGCCTTTCCACTTGATGTTGGAGGGAAGGGTGTTGTGGTAATCTTTAGCTCCACTATCAGACGATTCTGTGGGTTTGACGGTTGGAAAGATTGACATGACAGGGTACTTGTAGCCGAAGCGGTTCTTGCTGAGTCTGTTCGACCAAATACGAATGTCCATGCCATCTAAAAGCTCAAGCTCGCCATCTTCCTGCAGTACTAAGGTGTATCCCTTGGATCCAAACACACCGACGGGGTAGTCAAGACCGTAAGGTTGGGTGGACCAGACGACAGTCCAATCTGATGGAGCATTGATGTAGACGCCTTGAGCTTCCTGAATGAGATGACCGTCGGTAGTTACGCGAAGACGGCAAGTGATACTTTTGGATGTAATCGGGTATCCGTTCATGATTCCTGTTGACCATTCCCGGATGGCGCCTCTGAATACACCGATGTTGCAAGAGTTTTCCGCCTCAAACTTTAAGGTAAATACCCCATTGGATCGATCTTTTTTGGTATTTGTTCCAAGCGTCAAATCCATGACATAGCCAAACTTGAGAGCCGCTTGCTCAGGAATATTTACGTACTTTTGCGCTGCGTGTTTAAACACCTTTGAGGAGCTCCAGGATCTTCGACCTCCATGATGCAGGTTACATTGTTGGATTGCTCAAGAGTAGGAGGTAACTGAACCTCGGTCGTGTAGATCATGTCTCCTGATTCTTCAATGCAGCTCCACGGTGTGATTTCGGAAATAACCAGCGGTCGGCAGACAACGTACCCAATTGTACCAGGAGGAATGGGAATACTTTGAGAAGTTTCGATGGTTTGCGCGATGGTGTACATGGTGGTGTTAATTGCTTCGACAGAATTTGAATCAGCATATGCATCTGTATAGCCTTTTCCGCTGCTGTACGTCTTGGATTTGAGGACATTTTGTGCCATATGTGTTACTGGTGGTGTAGCCATACGCGTCGGTGTTGGTGATGGCCCATCCATTCTCCGTGGTGTTGCCGCTCATGTATGCGTTGGAAGTCGAATCTGTCTGCCTCAACTCATCGGTGAAGGTGTTGGTATGCCCATGAGTGTAGGCCTTGGATCCGCCATGAGAGTAAGCAACGGTGTGAGTATTGTCGCAGTTGTGACGGACGGCGTAGTTTTCACCATTGTTCTCAGTAACGGACTGCGAGCAATCGTTACGGACAGACTTTGATTTCATGGCGCCTTGAGAGATGGTGAATGTTACGGATCGTGCATTTTGATCTGAGATGGTGGCGGTATAGCCCGCCGATGCTGCACCTTTGGAAATTTCAAGATTGACACCTTCGTCCCAACCACGTGTTTTAGTGCAGGTCACCGTCATACTGTTATCAGCACTCTTCTGCGACACGGAGTCTCGGCTGGCACCGACGTTAAGGTTGTATTGATTTCCTCCTAGGGCTGTGTACTCATATCCGTTGCTGATGGTCTGCGTCTTGCTGTCTTCTCGATTCCAAGTGAGTTGGTTCGTCCAACTCTGCTCGTTAGAGTTGGCAGTGGTGTTGCCACGAGTAATATCAAGAGACTTTGTAAACGTATCTTGCAAATTCTTGCTGAATGAGGAGCTGTTTGTGCTTGCAAAGGTCCGGGTGACAGAGTCTTCGGTTGCCTTGCTTAATATGTCAGTAGTCGAGTCGGTGCTTCCGTCATTCCAGTTGGTGGCGTTTGTTTTTGTATATGTGACTGTATTGCCTCTGGAGATCGCAAAGGAGATGGCGTTCGTCACAGTGACGGAAGTACTTTGGGACCAGATACACGGGGATCCTCCCTTGGGACAATTGACGCCCTTGTTGGTGAGACTGTAGGCCATGCCGGTGCCGAGTCGCCTCACAACATCCGCTCTTGGAATACCTGTGAGAGCCGAGTGGTAGGGGTCCGAAAACGGTCCAGCGCTCACCAGAGGCATGCACCTACATATAGGGTTGAGTTAGACAATGCTTGGAATCAATGCTTTACAACGCAATCAACGTGCATGATCACCCTGTTTTGCTATGGAGTGATCATCCAGAGTGATCATCCTGCTCTTGCCATGATCATCCTGCTTCGCAAGGCATGCACAGATGTGGCGCAGAAGGTGCAGGCATGATCATCCTGCTTCGCAAGACAAGTCCGCCATAGAAAAAAAAAAAAAGGAGAAACTGACAAGTTCAACATAAACATTTACTCACTTTTTGAATCCAGACAATGTTTTGACGACCTCACGCCTTCGTAGGGCCTTTTCAGCAGGTTTTGTGATCTTGTTTGGGCAAAAGCCGTTCCCACCACCTGATCCCAGAGGAACCATGCCAGGATTGTTAGGGTTTACTTGAAGTTGTCTTTGTTGAAGCCTTCCTGTCTGCCCGACCTTGAAGTTGGCATTGTCGGGGTTCTGAGGTAAGTAGGTGTTGCATCGAGCCATCGGTGGCCCTTCAATGTTCTCTGGGGTCCCAGCTTGATCGGAAGTGATAGGAGCGTCGTTGAATTGACGGCGGCGGAAAGGTGATGGGTCTTTTGGCGTATCGGCGTCAGCAGCCTTGATAGTGGAGATCGCGTTGTTCAAAAAGTTATCACAGTCTTTTACGAGCCTGACTTGATCCTCATCAATCTTCCCATCATTGTTGCAAAAAGCTCTGCACATGGGGATTAACAGCTTTCCAAGACTGTAGCAGCCGACATTACACCCTTGCCTCCTGATGGTCTCCCACGTACTATCATCAATGCCGATGAACCCTCCGGCACAGAGGTGTGCCAGAAGGCAAAGAACGGAGAGGCATCGCAGAAGAATGAATGACGGCCGAAGTCGTTGCATCATGAGCGTATGTTATTGTATATTTCTAAATCTAAGAAAGGAATATATAGGTGGCGGGTGGAAAGGATGGATTAAGTTGGGGGGGGGGGGCGGTGGAAGGGGGATATGGATATTTTGGCACTTTGCCCACATGTATGTAATAGACAGATGTATTTCCATCAAGACAAGACATTTACTTATCACAGAAACGAATCTCTAAATATTATGAATACGTACATGGAATGAAAATATAATAAAGAAGGGCCAAAAAATAAACAAAAAAAAAACGTGTTGGTCAAAAGGGGCAAACGGAAGAAAAAGACAAAAAATGGAAAAAAAAAAGGGATAAAAAAAAAAGGAAAAAAAGGCTTAAAAGGGAAAAAGCAAAAAGGAGAAATACATTTATATAAAGTTTGATCGTCTTATTGATAAAAGACAGAAAGTATAATATATAGTAATAGTTAATTATAGACAGGTGACCAACCACGGATGGTGTATTTTATTAATATAAATTATAGTTTTACTTAAAGTTATAACGACTTAACCATGTGTCATTTTACTAATAAAGTAAAGGTTTCACGAAAGGTCCCAGTCTGGTTGGAAGGTTGCATCAAAAAAGGCTATCAAGAATTTCTCAACTGATTAGGGTTGGTTTCTTTTCTTTCACCTTCCTCTTTGGGTAAAGTATCTTGTTATTAGGAGGTATATTTATATTTACAGCAATGGTGACAAGCGTGGAAAAAAAAAGAAAAGAAAAAAAACCAAAAACTTTTAAAGGGTGTCTAGAAGGAGCATGTGTTGGGTGAGGTTATTGCAATAATGGACCAGTCTGTCTTAAAAGTTGGTACATATGATCGTCATTTTAACTCTACATCTCTTCTATAGTTTCCATTAAATATCACGTCATGGAATTTATTAATCATGTTTTCCACGAGGAAAGACGTTAAGCAATAGAATTAAAAAGCATAAAGACAGAGGTTAATAGACTCAGATTTCTGTACAGAAGGAGAAAAAGAAAAAAAATCAAGAATCCCAAGAACAAGAGAAATGCGCTTCAAGCTAATCAAGGTCGCTGGGGCAGTCGCCCTACTTGCATCCGCCGTTGCTGGAGCCATCACCGATCGTTCCGTCGTCATGCCAGCCATTGACAAAGATAAGTACTGCGTCGGTATCTCCCTGTTTCATGCCGTATGGAACGTCAAGCAAGCCTTGCCATTCTTTTCAATCTCCTTACTCCCATTTGGAGATATACCAGCTTTCGACGAAGATAACGGCATTTTGCTTGCCAATAGCATCGCTTACGGATCGTCAGACTTTTTCTCCATCATCAACTACCTTGAAGCAATTATCGACGAGGGTATTGCCACGGTCCCCAAGGCTAACGATGCGATCACTAGAATCAAAGGCGCCGTTCGTCTGATCGGAGAAATCTCTTCTTGTGAGCCGCAAATTAACCGGCAGCGTCGAGCCTCCGAGTTTGTGGACAAGATGATAGAGAGTTATGGTGCCAGATTCCGTGAAGAAGACTCACTGATTGATATCGACGCTCCGTACACCAAACTTGACCCCAACGAAGACTTCGCTGATGAAACTCTCTTCTTTGACCTCAAGGCGTACCCTTCACTTGTGAACATTGACACAGCCAATGAAACCGAATACCTTGAGGCGTACAATTTGATCATAGAGCCTATCCTATCTTATGTCTTCGACGCCATCCTTCTGGAGAACCGACAGGCCGACATTATTCCGAGGCGACGAAGGCGTAGTGAAGTCCAAACTCCTGGCCAACAGGCAACAAGTGGTGTGCTCCCCATGCTCCGCGAGCCCTCCGGCGCCCTTTCCTCACAAAATGTTGAAAACGCCATCGACACCAATATCAGGCCAGCTTCTGTGCCAATGCCCACAACCTTCTGGGACGGCGTTCAGCAATTTATTATCAGACCTAATGCTTTATCTGCATCCGTCATCGTCGAGCTATCCACAGAGACCCTCGATGCAAATACATTGACAAAAGCCTCGTTGATACAATCAATAGGACGGATCACTGTCATAAAGAGTTCGAAAGACGTCGCCGCCTTTGGAAATACGATGGCATCTAGTATCTCTCAACGCGTTGAAAACCTTTTGCTATCTTTGCCGACTGTTGACAAGCTAGTGAAAGAGGTCGCCTCGTTGAATCGACTCGGGACTGAAACCAAGGTTCAGGAATTCTTTTCGAGCCTTGGGTACATCATCGGTGAGAAACCCAGCACTGTCGTGTCTTCGTATAAACAAATCTTTAAGAATCTTGCCGTCAGCGGTGGAGGTAAGAGTAATTTTTAAGATCAGGAGAGCATTTGGCTATA
Organism: Chytridium lagenaria; assembly: GCA_025449115.1. Lineage (NCBI taxonomy): Eukaryota > Fungi > Chytridiomycota > Chytridiomycetes > Chytridiales > Chytridiaceae > Chytridium > Chytridium lagenaria. Next base: position 211,900 of record JAHLKC010000051.1, read on the forward strand.
CTTTATCTTCCCGCTTATTTTCTGCTCAATTAGGTGGAGCGACTCACCCAACCTTTGGTACGTCCGACATTGAGAAAGCCTGGGACCAAAACAAGGGTTTTAGCTTTCCAAAGTTCCTCGGCATCGCTATCGCCAGAGAGTTTGAAAAAGACCCGGTTAATGCTATGAATACGCTCCCTGCCTTCGTCGACGGGCTCTTCTACGATTTCGAGAGCAAAGAGCTCCTTGCTATCAATGACAACGCTTTCATGGAAAGCCTTGATAGGTCTCTCACCGAAAGCGTCAAGAACAAGGAGGAAAACAAGCAAAATGCCATCAAGTTCTTGAACATGTTCACCGTAGAAAGCCAAGTTGTGCGGTTCGTCAAAAACTTCCAGAGCAAGGTCGGCTTAGAAGGCAAGGCTCTTCAAAGTGTTAAGGATGTCGTGGACTATATGACTTCCGACCAAAACGTCGACGCCCCTGATCGCATAGCCATATTCGTTCGAGGGGCAAGCCTGCTTTCGCGAGGGATCCTTTACAGCGGGAATGAAAATTACAAGGAAATTACACCTGAAGCCATGGTCGACGCTCAACTTGACAGCACATTCAAGTTGGTGAGCGGCGTCGTCGGTACTTTTGGGCTAGGTCTTGCAGAAACCGTTCAAGCCGGATTGGCTATGATGAACCTCGAACTGGTAAAAATTCCTTCGAAAATCACCTCTCAAGATCTTTTGACAGAAGATACTGTTGAGGGCAGACCTCCTTACTATTCCCCAAAGGGCCTCTTTGTCAAGTGCAATCCAAAATGCAGCCCAGAGCAAGTCAAATTTCCGCAATCCATCATCAGTCTTTCAGGGATCTGGAAGGCGCCTCTTTTCATCTTAAGTTTGATCCTGATAGTGATGGTTACTCGGGTATGAGTCTAGTTGGAGAGAAGGGCAAGGCCACCCTCGATGGCGTACGAGAGGCTCTTGTACAAAAGCTCGATGAGATGGTGAGCTTGTCCCTCAATGGTCAAATTGATAATGAAGTCGTCCTTGGAGCCATCGACTCTGCGATTGCTAAGATGGGGAAGGAGGAGCTTGCCTTTGACGATTTCTACGGATCCGAGATGGGCAAGATGTTTATAAATGGACTGACTCAGCGCCTCAAGCTTCAAACTAAAAATCCCATCCCCAGGCAGAGTCTCCGTGGCGATATTTCTGATGACGACCTCGAACAGTCTTTCAGGACTATTCTTACACAATTCAAGACCGATCTCGGCGAAAAGAACCCCGCTATTGATTGCCATCGATGTGTTCAAATCAGATATTCCAGATATCTTTGCCAAAGTCAACGAGAATCTCGAAAGGGATGGTAGACCACCCATAGAGACGAGAGACCAAGCTGTTGCCTACATGATGGACCAGTACAAGAATCCCCAGAAAGTTCCTACCAGCAAGATTCCAGCGCGTGCCATCCAAAATTACGTTGCTCAAAGCCGGTTTGCAACCGTCTCAACTCTCGACTCATCAAATTACGATATTTCCAAAGGTTTCGCCAGCAACGACCTTATCGATCGTGCCAATTCGATGGCCGATACAATTCGCCTCGAATTCTACACGCCCGCTGTTCCAGACGAGGTTGTTGCGCTAGATGGAATCATAAAGGCTGCAGCGGCAGTCCGTCTACACGCAAGTCAAATCTCCGACAAAGAGACAAAGGCTAAAGCGATTGACTTGACGAAGAAAACTCCGACTGATAGCGCAGCGCCGGATGCGGACGGTGACGTGGCGTTCACTCAGATTTTCTCCACGAATGTTAGAGGCGATTACTACGCAGACGATGGCCCAAGTTGTGGAAACGTTGACTTTTTATGCTGATAACTATTTGACGGAGTTGAAGGTTGCGGGCGACAGTGATAGTAGCGTTCTCAGAAGTGAGGGCAATGCTTTTGTCTTCCGGATTGTGACGAACAATGTTCGTCAGGCCATCAAGTACATGCAGTACAAGCTTGACAAGCTTGCAGACGATAAGACATTTCAGTCGACGGATGATGACACAAATACGTTTGAAGGTCTCCAACGCCTGGACGAAAAATTGGAAGAGACCGCCTCCAAAAATGTTGAACTCCTGGAAAGCATTGATGGCAAGATGCCTAATGTGTTTTCTGACGATCAAAGTGATGGGTCGGACAGCTGAACACGGCCGAAGGAACAGAATATAAGGTAATTTTATTTTTCTTCTTCTGTAAATTTACAGTTTAATCCTCTGACTTCAAACATTAATACCTTCTTGATATTTTTAATAGGGAGGTCCCCTCAACCGAAGGCTACAGCGACCCACTCTTACTAGAAAAACTGACAACCTGCCGAGTGGTGGTCAAGTGTCCATTTTTCAGACCAGAGGAGTAAAATCAGGATCGGGTCAATTTTTCAACAGGCCTGGAGGTGCTAGACAGACGGCCATCAAGTTCTACACCAAGAAGTAACCTCTTACTAAGCTTGATGGCAAATTAGAAATAAAAAGCTTTTATCTCTCTCCGATGTAAACTTCTTTATAGTCGCCCTCATTCGTTTTTAAGGTAAGTAAAGGGATGGGAAGACATTTAAGACTTCGGAAATTCAATGCAAGCATACGAAAAATCCTGCCATATGAACACATCTTCACTCACCGAAAAAAAGTAGGTCTTAGGGGAAAGCGGCTAAAATGTGAAGTCTGAACGTGTGCGTCGCCAATTTGATCAATTTACAGTAAAGCGTTAACAGTAGTTTTGGATGGAAAGAAAATCGTCCAAGCACGAATAATTAATGCCATTAAATGTGATTAAACGCAAAAGAAGTGTGAAAAAGACTGCAGTTTTATTATCGAAAAAACAGGTTTCGCTAATCTTTCTGTACTTCTTCAACACGGATTGGATTCAACGGCCCAATGTTTAGAGTCTTTGACGTTAAGCGCTTTACAGATCCTACAAAAAATACAATTATTATTGATACATTTGTATATCAGAGACGAGACACACCCTTTACGGATTGCAGAATAAGTTGAGACACGACCAGCTTTAGTAGATGTAAAACTCAAAAGTTCAAAAGCGTGAACGAAAAGGAAAGGAACGGATTTTTTAAACGGAGAAGAAAGTCTATTATTTTTTTGCCGAGTATTTAAAAGCATGAGGCAAATGTATAGATAGATAGATAGTGGAACAGAGTTCAAGCAAAATTGTCCCAAGTCAATGCATTGCTCTTGTTGCAATCCCACATCTGAAGGTAACCACCGTCATTCAGCCCCCTCTCCCAGTTCACACAACCCAACGGCTGCGTCTGAATCATACCGTTAGTGATAGTCCACTTCTTCACATCCGTGCTGCAAGCCTGCATGAACAACCTCCCGTCACCCTTCACCAGGAGGATCCGCATGGAGACACATGGATGGATCATTCTTGCTTCTCATCCTACCCAAAGCATCAATCCCAAAGTACTTGCGATCGTCATTGACTTCAACGTCAGTGATGACTTTGCCTCGGTACTGACACTATCTACCCTCATGAACTTGTTGCTGAAAGCTGTCTTGTACTTGAGGTAGTTGAGGTTTGTGGGAACCACCGAGTTGATGTTGGTTGACCATCGCTGGTTGCTGTTATCCACATAGTTCAACGCGAAGATGACGACGTTAGATCCAACGGTGAGGTAGTCGTCGAGGGGTCGACCATCAGGAAGCCTGATGCTCTCATCGTTCGCGTTTCTCACAAACACAAGGCCGTTGGTTGTGCACGCAGGAGACCAATACGGTTGTCGAAGGTGTTGCCGGCGCCAGAGCTCAGGATTGCTCTCAGGGTGAAGCTTTCCTTGAGAGTCGAATGCCCACCTTTGAAGAGCGTTGGCACGGGCACGGTTCGGTGGAGATGGGGGCGTTGCGTGTGTTGCCCTTCTTTAAGGCAAGACAGGTGTTCTTGACGATCTGATATATGGGACTATAGATGAGACCGTTAGGTAAACTCTCATCGGCCACAACAACGTGCGAAACTGTTTTGTCAACCCAGCTGGAGGTGGCTTGGCAGTCGTCGCTGACCTCAAGGATATGGGACGTTGCGGCATTGAGCTCGATGGCGGGAGACCAGATGGATTTTCCGGCAGGATTGTAAACGTTTACGGAACCATCCTTTCCAAGGACCATCCGGGAAACAGCCTCGTTAAAGAAATGATGCGACGGGTGCGGCCATTGCAAGTGAGGACGAGAGCGCGCTCTTCGATGCGGAGATTGGCGATAGAGGAGTCGGAGTAGATGGCTTCACCGGACGTTCATGTAGTTCAGCGGGGTAGAGGTCCTGAGCTTAAAGACCTTGTAGCCCGTCTCTTCGTAACGCTGACCGGTGACCTTGTCGGAGCAAGTGACGATACCGTCGTCATTGATGGCGAGAACCTTGTGCGGGAAAGGAGCAGGGATGTTGACAGGGGTGATATCGTCAAAGATTAAGCCTTGGATACTTTTCCCGAACGCGCTTGAAGCGAATGTAAGCCGGCAAGTGTGAGAGAGGGTTAGGGTGAAAAATGTTTGCGAGGCGACGGTGGATTGGTCAATGATGTTAGGAGAGTAACGCCTGAGAACAACGCCGTCCTTTACAATCTGAACATAACCATCAGAGCCGATACCTATAGCATAGAGGTTTTAGAACATGACCACAGTTTGAAGGTGCAGAGATGATAAACAAAGGTACACGCACTTACCAAATTTAAAAGAGCCAGATGGCGAGACGATAAATTGGTCCTTGACGAGTACGGGGTTGGTGTCACTCCACAGGGCCTTGTGTTGAAGACAGGCAGTGGACTGGGAGAGGGACTGGGTGAGGGTGAGGGTGAAGTGAGGGGGTGACAGTGGTGGTGGAGGTGGGAAGGACAGGGGGAAGAGTGACGACAGGGGGCCAAGGAAGAGCAGGGTCCGATCCACTTGGCGGACCAGCATAACCAACCGTGGCGATGTCGAACACAAGAGAAGAGGTACCTGAGACTTGATCAATGACTACAATCTTGCCGTCATCTTCAATTTGGATAATGAAAGTACCAGGAAGCTCGCTTGCCTGCTTTCTTGAGATGATCGTGCCGCGGCCCTCGCCGTCCGCTGTGAAGGATTCGATGGCGCCATACTTGGAAATGGAGAGAACTCTTGGGTCGAAAGGAACGTTTGAGGCCTTGTTTAGGGCGAAATTGTTGTTGGTGCGCAAGAGGCCATTCTTGTTGAATGTGATCCACCACATGTTGTTGCTAGACCTCAGCAAGTCGCCCTCACCCATGTAGTTCAAAGACGAACTGTCCAAAAACGTCAAGTTTTGCCTAGTGGAGGGGAACGTCCACACGACGTCGTTCGCACCGTTACGGACCCTGAAGCGGCGATCGAATTCGAGGCGACCTGAAAAGTCTTGATTGTCTAGACCGTCGTTCCACGTACAGCCAGTGCTGATGATGGATTGAGAACCCTTGTTGTAGAGCTCAATGTAACCGTCGTCTTTGATGGTGAGGGAGATGTCGTCGCCAACTTGGGGTACCTCTCCGGTGACGATGCGCTGGCTGGCTACGGTACGTTTCTTGTTGGCGACCTTTGTACCAATCTGGATGGTGAGGTAGCCGGATTGGGTAAACACGAATTGGGCATCTGGGAGGTCCGTAGTGCCGGCGACCGGAGCAATAACCATGAGACCACCGATTGGCATAAGGCTGTTTGGTCCCAGTTATAGCGGGTGAAGTCAGCCATCGCACCCGCGCCAAAGGACACGGCAGCGATGGCCAGGGATAGAAGTTTGGAGCTATGCATGGTTCTATCTATATATGGGTTTACGGACGTGTTTGAATGGAAGGGAAAAGTGTTTGAAGGATAGGTGCTAAGGAGGGTGGGATAGAACGAGGAGGGGAAAAGTCTCGTCCTTATATAAAGGAATTGTTATGTAGGGTTAAGACATTACAAATTGATAACGTGTTTGTTTTGTTTTTTCGCTAAGATGTGAAGGTGGAAAAGTTATAGGAATATGCATTGTTGTTCGAGGTAGGTCTTTGATGGTGCTTGCCATCTTTTTACATTTCCATCTTTTAAAACTCTCTTAGCCCTCCCATTATTTTCTCATTTTAAAAAAGGAAAAATCTTAACAACACATGTCAAGTTGTCAACCAATTTATTACTTCCACTTCACAAACGGACGCAGTCAATGTTACATCGGCCCAGCCAGGGATCTCTTCCTTTCCTTCTCCTCTGCATACTCCTTCTCTCTTCTCCATCTCACCCTTCTCACGCGCTCCTCTCGTCCCTGCTCTTCCAGAAAAATGGCGTGTATTTCTCCGTATCCATACAGCTGTTAATAATAAACGCATCGTTACTTACTTCCCTCCTCCATCCGTTTCGTCCAAAAGCTTTCCCCTCCGTTCCCCCCTACACATAACATAATTCAAGCATACGTGAGGAAGATATCGCGACAATATGCTCGTTAGACAACGACTTCGGCCGTCATCCATTCTTCTGCGATGCCTCTCCGTTCTTTGCCTTCTGGCACACCTCTGTGCCGGAGGGTTCATCGGCATTGATGATAGTACGTGGGAGACCATCAGGAGGCAAGGGTGTAATGTCGGCTGCTACAGTCTTGGAAAGCTGTTAATCCCCATGTGCAGAGCTTTTTGCAACAATGATGGGAAGATTGATGAGGATCAAGTCAGGCTCGTAAAAAGACTGTGATAACTTTTTGAACAACGCGATCTCCACTATCAAGGCTGCTGACGCCGATACGCCAAAAGACCCATCACCTTTCCGCCGCCGTCAATTCAACGACGCTCCTATCACTTCCGATCAAGCTGGGACCCCAGAGAACATTGAAGGGCCACCGATGGCTCGATGCAACACCTACTTACCTCAGAACCCCGACAATGCCAACTTCAAGGTCGGGCAGACAGGAAGGCTTCAACAAAGACAACTTCAAGTAAACCCTAACAATCCTGGCTTTCCTCTGGATCAGGTGGTGGGAACGGCTTTTGCCCAAACAAGATCACAAAACCTGCTGAAAAAGGCCCTACGAAGGCGTGAGGTCGTCAAAACATTGTCTGATTTAAAAAGTGAGTAAATGTTTATGTTGAACTTGTCAGTTTCTCCTTTTTTTTTTTTCTATGGCGGACTTGTCTTGCGAAGCAGGATGATCATGCCTGCACCTTCTGCGCCACATCTGTGCATGCCTTGCGAAGCAGGATGATCATGGCAAGAGCAGGATGATCACTCTGGATGATCACTCCATAGCAAAACAGGGTGATCATGCACGTTGATTGCGTTGTAAAGCATTGATTCCAAGCATTGTCTAACTCAACCCTATATGTAGGTGCATGCCTCTGGTGAGCGCTGGACCGTTTTCGGACCCCTACCACTCGGCTCTCACAGGTATTCCAAGAGCGGATGTTGTGAGGCGACTCGGCACCGGCATGGCCTACAGTCTCACCAACAAGGGCGTCAATTGTCCCAAGGGAGGATCCCCGTGTATCTGGTCCCAAAGTACTTCCGTCACTGTGACGAACGCCATCTCCTTTGCGATCTCCAGAGGCAATACAGTCACATATACAAAAACAAACGCCACCAACTGGAATGACGGAAGCACCGACTCGACCACCGATATACTGAGCAAGGCAACCGAAGACTCTGTTACTCGAAGTTTTGCAAAGACGAACAGCTCGTCTTTTAGCAAAACTCTTCAAGACACTTTCACAAAGTCCCTCGACATTACCCGCGGCAACACCACTGCCAACTCTAACGAGCAGAGCTGGACGAATCAACTTACCTGGAACCGCGATATCAGTAACACTCAGTCTACCAGCAATGGTTACGAGTACACGTCGTTGGGTGGTAACGAGTATACTCTCAACGTAGGAGCTAGCAAGGATTCCGTGTCGCAGAAGAGTGCTGAGAATGCTGTTTCTGTAACTTGTGCCAAAACACGCGGTTGGGATGAAGGGGTCAACCTCTCCATTTCCAAAGGTGCAGCATCGGCGGGCTACACAGCTACAATAAGAGATCAGAACGATCGAAGTGTAACCTTTTCCATATCGAATGGCGCTATGAAATCAAAGTCTGTCCGTAACGATTGCTCACAGTCCGTTACCGAGAACAATGGTGAAAACTACGCCGTCCGTCACAACTGCGACAACGCTCATACAATCACTTACTCTCATGGCGGATCCAAGGCCTACACTCATGGGCATACCAACACCTTTACCGATGAGTTGAGGCAGTCCGATGGTGTTTCCAACGCATACATGAATGGCAACACCACCGAGGACGGATGGTCTGTCACCAACACCGATGCATATGGCTACACCACTAGTAACACGTACGGGACAAATACGGAAAAGTCAAAGACATTCAGCAACGGTGGTGACTTTACAGATGCTTACGCAGCGTCCGGTAGCGAAGAAGCAACCAACACAACAACTTACACCATCTCACAAACCATTGAGACGACACAAAGCATCCCCATTCCCCCTGGCAATATCGGTTACATTGTCTGCCGTCCTGTGGTAGTTTCCGAGATCACCCCGTGGAACTGCATTGAAGAATCGGGGGATATGATCTACACAACTGAGGTTCAGACACCGGCCACTATTGACCAGTCCAAGAATGTTTTGCATTCTTGAATTTGAGGAGCTTGGCGCGGCACCAAAAATCTTCAAGCATTCTGCGCAGAGGTACCGGAACATTGCTGACGGATCGTCCCTCAAATATGGCTATACGTATGAGTTCAACAGTGTCAGGTCTGGGACCACGAATATCGACACGACGATCAGGAATGGGGATTACCAATTGATATTTGAAAGCCCTACCTCCTGTAACGTTGGTGTTTACTTAGGTGGATGGAGTGAATGGTCGACAGGCATCAATAACCTCTGGCTCACTCCTAAGGGTAGTCGAGCTTGTCGTCTTCGCATTACAACCGACGGTCATTTTATCCAAGAGGCTCAAGGTGTTTACGTTAATGCTCCATCGGATTGGACCGTCGTTTGGTCTACCCAGCCATATGGTGTTAATTACCCTGTCGGAGTGTTTGGAAGCAAAGGATACACTTTGGTTCTTCAAAAGATGGCGAGCTTGAGCTTTTGGATGGAATGGACATCCGTATTTGGTCAAGTAGGATCAGTAAGAATCGCCTTGGCTACAAGTACCCTGTCATGTCCGTCTTCCCCACGACCAAAGTCACCGAGACCTCAGACGTCCTCGCTAAAGACTATCATAATACCCTTCCCTCCAACATCAAGTGGAAAGGCGACCGACTTACTTTGACCATTCAAAACGTTACTTCGGAGACCTGCAATGCCAATTTCATCGAGTCTAACCAAGGCATCCGTTCACCCAATGGCAGGTTCTCCATGTACCTTGATGAAGGTGGCAACTTGTTCCTTAAGGACGGTTCGCGTACAATGTGGCAAACCCAGACCATGGATATGTGGTTTGCAACCCCACCCTACCGCGCAGGTCTTGACACCAAGGGCATGTTTCAAGTCAAAGATGTAGGCAGTAAAGTCATTTGGAGCACCGAAAACGGCGGCATGACCAGCATGGTCATCACTGACAATGGCACTCTTTTTGGATTAACCGACACCATCCAGAAACCAACTTGGACTCTCCGCGTCGACCTCAACGCCACGTTTTATGGCCACATGACTTACTCTCGTCCCTACGTCTCCTGTGATCATTGTGCCAAGTGCACGCTTGTAGGAAAGACCGCCCCTATTTACAATCTCGCCACAGGCGTCTGTATCCCAATCTCTTACACGAACTCGGCCTGCCGCTTCTTCAAATACGTTGAAAGCACCAAACACTACATTGCCATGTCTGAAACCAACACTACCGTCGAGACCGGGCTCTGCTTGGGAACGCCACCGACATTTCTCTCTGCCTGTTCCCCTTTTACAACCTGGAAACACTACAACGACTACTTCCTTACAATGAATCATAAAACCGACACCTGTCTTGGCACCAATTTCACGCTCACAAGTTGCACCAACGACAACCTTCGCGGCACTAAACTCTGGTCTCATGGACCTGCCATCACCGACTCTCTCCGCACCGACCGGAACCGGCTCATGTTTTTTGGCGAAAAATTCCAAAAGGACGGTGCATCGTTCAAGCTTGGTGCGAACGGAAACTTGGTGTTGACGAATAAGAAGGGAACACAGCCAAAGCAAATTTTGAGTAATATGGTGTTTAGAGAGAAGACTGTGATGGAGTTGACGGTGGATGGGGATTTGGTTGTAACGAACATGTGGGGGAATGTGACGATTCAGACTGTTTCAGGGAAGAGAGGGACGCCGCCTTACGTTGCCGGGTTGCAGGCTGATGGGGCGTTTGAAATTCGAGACTCGAAGGGTTTCGCTACTTACCGATTTTCGGCTTGAGGGGAATTGGACGAATTATTTTCCAAGTTTGTGCGGCTTTCTATTTTGAAAAAACATAAAAGTGAATAGAAATATATGATATATGTATCTCTATAAATATTATATACGTAGATGCCACACGATTACAATTCTTCTAGCAAGTATTTTTTCATAAATCGGATTATGGAGACCAGGATTGTCGGCGGCCAAGGAAGCGGTGCGTTAAAGAGGCATCAGGATGCGATCGTGAAGGCCGCGGGTATCATGCATCACATCTGAAATCTGGATGGCGGAAGAAAATGGCATCGTCGTGGATATGAAGTCTTTGCAGGAAAACACCTTTCAGCGCAAAGAATTCGGCAGTCTGTTTGAAAGTTCGTAAAATCGGATTATGAAGAGATATGCTTAGAATTATAGTTGGGAGCAGCTGGTTTCTTAACCATTTTTATGGCGGACTTTTTTTTTTTTTGATTTTTATAAATTGGTGACAAGATGGGAGATAAACTTGACGCTTTAAAGGTTTGTCAAAACATGGAAGAGAGGGGCCATGAGAGTTCGTCAGTAGCTGCAGCGAAAGAAAGGTGCTTGAATGCCTGCTATGCAACAAGCAATACAATGCCCGGAGCGGCTGCTATACCATCTTAATGCGAGTAATCGATGCAACTGCAAGGCTGGACCTGCAGATTGTTTTGATGCTTCTGTAGTTCCTAGCATGGATGTGGATGTGGATCAAGGTCATGATGTCAGTGACAAGTAATCCGACTTAGACAAGGCTATTTCTATAGACAGGGCAGACTTTGATGAAGGTTTGTATATCTCGTCGTTCTTTAACAGATACTTTGCAAGTAGCGTTGATGCTGCAGAATCCGATGAGATCTCACTCGAATCTTCCGATGACTCTGACGACGATCCCAACGATGTTTTATCAGCGGTAACGATTACCTTGATGGAAGGCTTTGGAAGGTTGTTACAATTTCGTTCTCGCTATTCTTAATCCAGATTTATTAGATCATGTTTCAAATGGCAATAATCCTGAGGACGACGCCCGCCATGCATAAATCCAGAAGATGTCTGTGACCACAGGAGAAGCAAACCGAGCCCCAGAGAGAGAGCCGCAGGATGGTCGACAGCGGTAAACTGGGGACAGCCACAGTCATAACAGAAACGAGCACCCCCCGGAAGACCACGCACATGACAAGCACAAAGGCAAGACGTGAGACTAGAGAAACAATAATGTATTGAGCAAAACACAAATCAAACAGAAACGGAGTGACCAACAGAAAAAGCCAACAAACGATGGGGAGGACAAGTAAGAGTATAAGACCGAGAAGTCGGGCCATAAACCTCAACAGATAAAGAGGGGGGCTCAGACAAAAGAAAAGACGATGAAGCAGAGGCCTACAAAAGGGGCCATCAAGAGTCGTAGATCTCGGAACAATAATAACAAAAGTAAATGGCAAGGAAAGGAGATAATCCAGCACCGACCGAATCATAACAAAAGGAGGAAAGACATATAAATGCTCGTGAAACCCCGGGACAGGAAACTAAGCCAGCACATTAACACCTGAAGTGGAAGAACACCAATAACGAGATAAGAACCGGGGCAGGGAGTGTTACGAGACGATGCCATACCATTGAGAGAAAAGGGGCCAAAGGCTGACTCCACCCTTAAAACTAAAGGTGAAACCAATGATTAATCGCGCGTAATGTCTTCTCGAGAAATCGCGTCCGCCTCAACATTCAATACCCCCAGAACGTGCTGGAACTGAAGACAAAAACCACCAACACGCGCAAATTCAAAGATGGCTATAATCTCTGCATTAAGGGCCGGTGAAGGAAAGGAACCCTTCAAAAGAGAGTGAGTGATAAACTCCTTTAGTCCGTTCCCGCTTTTCTCCGTCTGTGTAACCCCAACTAACGCGTCCTGTGAAATGACGCGAGAAAACCATGTAGGTGAAAAGAACGCGACAGGCTGATCCCAGAGCCTAGCGGCGCCAAGCGCAGCACGGGACTCGGATCTTGCCTCCCCTACCCGCAGCAGCGTTGCGCTTACCCCACCCTCGACGCGGATGCGAACGCGCTGCACGGCACCTCGCCCGACTCTCGACGCCCCGGCGCGCACGCAAGCATGCAGTGCGGCCATCCCCGCGGACAACGCAGTGAGCAAAGTGATTGAGGACCTGGACCAAACCCAGGAGGGAAAGGGAAAACACCTCCACTGCCGTTCCTGCCAAACCCAACTCCACCCCCAACACTCTGATCCGCCACACCACAACAGCATACGACTGGTTTTGCGGTAAAAAACCTTCGCAAACAATACAATTTCTTGGCTGCCGTGGGCCGCGTGCATGAAATTGGGCCAAGCCCGCACAACCCCCGTCCATCGCAACCAGTGCGCCAGGCAACACCACCTTCTGTTGGCCCTTCCCCGGGTACAGCGCCAGGAAACCCGCGACATCCCCCCGAGATAACCGGTCGCACCCGTCCACATTCACGCGTCGGACGTGAACCATCTGCAACTGAAACTGAAACCGAATGTGGGCCCCAACCATCTCCCGAACCAGACTTGACAGAATTAGAGTGGACCCATACCCCTTCTCAATCATGTTGTTTGCATTATCCGTGTGCCACTGGATGCACTGCGCCAATTTTCCCCCGCCAACCGTTCATAGACCCAACGCGACGGTAGCGAGCTCCCACGTTTGGGCAGCCGGCCCCCTGGCAAGAGCGCCGACACGGTGCAGGCACCTCGCACCAACCAAAAATGATCCCTTGTGCAGAATCCCCCCCCCCGGTCAAGGAACTGTCACTCACCACCCTGTGAAGTTCTCTCTATGGCCCCCTCTGCTAAGCCCCCAGCATACAGAGGTAGAGAACCACATAGTAGTTGACGAGACTAGAGTCTAGGAAGTACTACTAGATCAAGAGTCAAGTCCTATTCTGCCTGTAGTGACAGCAGGGATTTAAGTTGCTGTGGTTTTCTTTCTAATCGTTAATAATAAAGGGATAAAAGAAAGGGAAATGCCTAGAGACTAGATTTAAAGTGACTAGGGGAAAGGGGTCTACAAGAAGGGATTCCATCTCGCTCCAAGGAGTGTACCAGGCCTCATATTCTCCGCAATAAGCCGTTTTAACATGTTCTATCTCAATCTCATCTACCCAGGGCCCTGCTCATGCCGCTCTCCCACTCACAGGCAACTAGATAGCCTGTCATAGCCATCGAGAATAGAACAGAGGTAGTTATACTTACCAAACCTTTGAAGGAATCATGCCGTTGAGGCGTATTCCCATGGCTCATACCTTCTTAGACAATGTCTTGGTTCGGATTGCAGTCTCCCTGGGCGGCGTGCTAACCAGAGCACCTGCTAGTACAACTCGATACACGATAGTGAATAAAAGGGGAAAGATGATAGCACAGCCCACCAGGGGCTGGCTTAATGGAACGGGAACAAGGAAATAAGAGTAATGGCACGACGTGCATTCATGCCTCTTGGTGAGGTTATCTTATAATCTCACATGCACCCACACTTGAGAACAGGGTCCCGCGTGAGTTTATAACGACGTACATGTATATATTCTTATATAGACTAGTATAGTGTAGTGAATACAAAGTCTTCTAATGCTAACGGTACATCATCATCCTTAGCTCTTTCCGCGTCTTAACGTGGAGAGACAAGTTCTAACAGATTCACATCTCATGAGTATGTATTATGATCAATGGCATCATGCACATTAACTCCATTGTCAAGTTCTACCTCTAGGTGTGGAACTATGACTTGCTCTGACGAGGTGCTGGACAACTCTTGGAAGCCAGCATTATCACTCGCGTCTGTATAGCAAGTTTCAACTTTCTTGCGTTTGTGTAAAGAACTCTTTAACATTTGTCTTGGCAATACCATTCCAATAATCTCTAACTATTGCAGTTGGAATCTCGCGTTCCAATAGCCAAGTGTTGTGGTATGGGCCTCGACCAAGCCATTTAACCTTATACTCATACTCTCTACCATTCTCAAGGGTATGATCTTCTAATCTTTCAACATAGAACTCTGGGTCATCATATTGACCTTCAGCATCATCACTATCAAATCTCTTGTTCACGCCTTCAGCAACCTTCATTCTTGGTCGACGCTGAAGAACGGCAAACTTCTTCCAAAGCTGAATCTCTTGAGCAAAGTCATCATCAACAACATCTTTAGGGGCTGTATAAGCACTATCCTTGGGTGGTATGATGCAATATGGTCGCAATCTGGCAGCATTAGCCTGCCTAGATAGTAACCGACCATCGGGTAACACCTCTACAACAGTGTATCTATTATAGTCAGCAGAACGCGCGATGACGCCCATTGGACTAGACCAACGGAACTGAAACGTCTTAATCTGAGAATCTTCACGACCCTGCTTGTCGGTTCTCAGAGGCATAGAGAACCATGCTTGGTCTCTTATCTCAAATATGTATCCATCAATCTTCTTAAGAGATTTAGCTTTGTTCTTTCACTGAAGTTCATCTAGTAACAGCAAAGCTTTAGCATAGCTCAGTAATGCGGGTAACTCGTCAGCATAATCTCGTATCTTCTGACTTTCATTTGCAAGATGCGCACCAATGAGCTCTCTTGTTTACTTTTCTTCTTGTTATTAGAAGAACTACTATCAACGGCTGCATGTGCAGTCTCCAAGATTGTATCAACCAGTGTTTCAACTTCTTCTCTTGTCTGTATCAGAACTAGGGGCTCCACAGAGATGTGGGCTGTGTTGGGTTTATACATCTTTCTATTTTGTTTTACTCACCCACATTCGTTGTATTGTCTAAGTTATTTTCCCCGAACCTTATTTGTTTACGCGTTATTTTAAGTTTTGATTTGATCAGTTGTATTGAGCTCCTCATTTCATTTGAGGATGCGTTAATCCCTAAACTTTATTATTTCATGTTTAGTTTATGATACGTAATTGGAGGGATTTACGGGTCATGAGTTCTGACGTAAATCCCCACCCTCTACATGTATTGCGAAAAATAGTTAACATTAATATATGGAAGTTTCGAAGTAATTAGCTCCCTGTCACCGCTGGAGACTCCATCACCATTCTTTATAGTTTAATTCTCTTTATTAATACATTTTATTTTAATTACAATTGAGCCCCGTAACCCCTACAAGTGGTAGCACTTCACCTGGTTGGAAGGAGGAGTGAATTGATCCATTTGAGGGCCGAAGAGTAAAAGAGAAAAGAGCGATCATCCCAAGAATGAAAGAAAGCTGTCGACAGGAGAAGATGACGAAAGAAAACGACGACAAACCGGTGATGTTTTGATGGGACACAGTTCACATGTGGAAGTACCGCATGATCGGGTACTTGAAAGGCAAAGGCCTTTGGAAAATCGTCGAAAAGGGCTGGACGCCCTATGCAGTCGTTGACACGCCTACAAATGCCGAAAAGAAGACTAGGTTAGAAGAAGAAGACTTGGACATGAAAGCAAAGCAAGAACGAATCAAGAGTTCACGACATCATCCGACCGTTGATACAGGACGAATCCACTGTTGGGTTTATTCATCTTTCTATTTTGTTTTACTCACCCACATTCGTTATTTTGTCTAAGTTATTTTTCTCCTGAACTTTATTTGTTTATGCGTTAATTTAAGTTTTGATTTGATCAGTTGTATTGAGCTCCTCATTTCATTTGAGGATGCGTTAATCCCTAAACTTTATTATTTCATGGTTAGTTTTATGATACGTAATTGGAGGGATTTACGGGTCATGAGTTCTGATGTGAATCCCCACCCTCTACATGTATTGCAAAAAGTAGTTAACATTAATATATGGAAGTTTCATAGTAATTAGCTCTCTGTCACCGCTGGAGACTCCATCATCATTTTATAGTTTAACTCTCTTTATTAATTCATTATATTTAATTACAATTGAGCCCCGTAACCCCTACATCCACGGCAAAGGCGACATGGGATAAAATCATCGAGACCTATGAGAGAAAGGCTCAGACGAACAGAAAAGCGATTAGACGCAAACTCACGAACTTGAAGATGAAAGAAGAAGACGACTTGAAGACTTACATCGAAGGCTGCGGGGGAGGACACGGCAACCCCGCAACACATCTCCATCCTCTTGACGACCCTCCCTGAAGCATACGACATTATCGTAAACCTTCTTGAGAACGAACCCAAAGCCGAGGCTGACTATGCCTATGTTGTTGGAAAGCTGTTAGATCATGAAACAAAACTGAAAGAGAGAAAGAAAGAAAATTCGAAGGCGCCCAGGCTCACGCTGCGGGACGCTATAACAACCAACAACAAAGACACCGCGGCGGCGAGGACCGAGAATGCTACAATTGCGGAAAGAAAGGTCACTTAGCAAGAGACTGTTGGAGCGCGAGAAGAAATAACTGTTGGGTTTCGCTCACTTGACTCACGAGGACGCGTCAGGATCACTTGCACCATTAGTCCGCGGCGTCGGGCGCAACACTAGAGTGCTCTGGAATTTACGCGTCGTTAGAGTTGAGCGCGAACGCGCCCACTGGACTTCTCATTTACATTCTGGACTCGTTCTGAATTTCCCACTTTGACTTACCTTCCTTGATTGGTTTATTTTCTTTATGCCAGTTTAATTGTAATTCTACCTGTTTGTGATTGGACATTCCCTTCTAGCCTTTATTCCCTTTGTTCCCGTCAAGGCTCTCTGATTTGTTTATCTTTGTAGTGGAGAGTTTAACGCGTGAGTGTACGCGTCTCCGATAGGTTTACCTTTGTGTTGTCTTTCCTCTTTACTTGTTCGTTTTGTTTGAGTATTTAAAGACTCGTGTGTTGAGTCGAAATAAATTAAGAACGTTGTTCGAGCAAAAGTGCGTTTAACTTTGTTTTAATTGAGCCCCGTGAACAACAAGTATTCAACAGTGGTAGCACTTCTTCTGACGACATGGGAAAGAAAGACGACTCAGATGACGAGCGCAGCAAGCCAGTCAAGTTCGACGGGCAAGACTTTCACATCTGGAAACGTCGGATGACAACTTACCTCAAAGACAGGGTTATATCCCATAGTACAAAACCGACGACAACTAAAAAAATTTCGTCGAATTTGGATATAGTTTGCCGTAAATCGGCGTATGCTGCCGCTTTTGCACCAAATCAATTCGTTGGTCACACAATATTCGCCACTTATTAAATGCGGCAGAATACCGCCAAATACGTAAATTTTTTCATCATACGGGGAGCTGAATTTTCGGTCACGCAATGGAAATTTCTTTATTTTACAGAATTCAGACAGTACCACAGGATTTGCATCGAACTATACTATAGCGCCGTAAACGGCCATCTACGGGAGTCTTCTGTTTCTCCACCATAAGGACTTTACCGTAACCTAAAGCTTTTAATCTGAATATATATTCATTACAGTCGTACTTAAAAATTATTAGGACTCATAAACCACGTGTGCATAAAGAAAACGTTCTTCCTATTTAGCCCACATACACAGTGTTCAGTACAAACATTGACGTCAGACCGCAATACTCTTTTCCACAAAGGTATTTTTACCTTTTTTGCTTTTGTCAAACTATACTGAATTTGTGGTCATATTCTTTGTGTATACGCTGACTGTCGCAGAATGTTGACACTGCCAATGCAGGTATAATACGTTTTGTCGCGTGTACGTACGCTTACGTGCGTACACGTGCGTTTCTGTACGCGTGCGTACGTGTGCGTACGTTTGCGCACGTAAATGTAAGACGCGTGCACAAGTGTACGTAAACGTACGCAAACGTGCATGTACATACGTATAGTGGAATCAATGCATACTTCGTGAACGTTCCTATACATACTCTTGTATTTTATTTTTGAAGATGTTCACGATTTTTTCTCTCTAAACTCCAAAAATAAATACATTCTGCACAAAATTGGGACTTTGATAAAATATATTAACGTAATTTTGACATCAACGTACAGCACCATTAGTTCAACGTCTATAATTCCTGGCGTTGTACCTGCGAGCTTTGTTAGGAGATATGTCGCTATCCGAAGAGGTGTAACTCAAGTTTGTACGCGAACGGTCGCGTAAACGAGATGTTGATCCCCTCAAACTACCACGTGACAGGCTTCTAGCTCTTCCCTTGTCAGGAGAAAAGCTAGCTGAATTTCGAATACGCTGAGACCGGCGAGGTGGTGACGGGGGCAGTTCCTCAGATAAGATTCGTCGAGACCTGCGAGGTGGGGACTCTGAAAATCGTGGCAATGGTCTTACTCCTGGTCGGCGCACGCGGTTATTGGCTACAGCAACGTCATGCTCAAAAGAAGCTGAGGAGACTCTTCGTTGTGCTTTGTCATGAAAACTAATTACTAAAGTGCTTGAAGCAAGAAAAACTTACAATTGCTGCTGTTTGTTAAGGCATCCACAGATCCCCTAATAGTTTCAAGTTTTTCGTCGAAGTTGTCAAGTCTTTCCTTCAACGCCAAAAGAGAGGATTCAAACTTTTCTGCATATTGTCTTGCGCTTGACGTAGATAAGAGAAGTTAGATGCAAGCGTTCTCTGAGTCAAGTTGTTTTCGTGTATAAGAAGGACGAGACTGTCTTGTTGTGCAGCAGCAGTCTGCAAATTGTTGCCGCCAACGCTAACAATGAAACAGTCGTTCAGCCTTTTGAGCTCGTTAACACCGAACCCTAAATCAAAAACAAGTTAATTTTAATATTTTAATTGTCAGCCAAAACATCAAATAAATGCACAGTATACAACAGTATACTACCGCACACTACATTATACTGCCGCACACTACAGTGTACTGCCGCATACCACAGTATACAAACGCACACTACAGTATACAACCGTATGTAGCCGTACATCATTGTATGCGGCAGTTTACCACCGTTACCAGCCGTACAATGACTATACACCACAATATACCTTGAATCCTTACCTGGAACATGCTTTTGAAAGCCTGGTGACATGTATGCTTTTGCAGCCAAAGCCTCAGGGTACGTAGCTAATAAGACAATGCCAGCGTCAATCTTTCTACTCATGTTATCAGCCTGTTTTTTATATTAGTTTCTAAAAATGTTCAAACCGATGGCAATGGGACTGACCGTCTGAACAAGATGCTCCCAATGTCGACGGAAAAAGGAGTTGATGTTAGAGCTTGTCGAGTTAGCATTTGAAAATGCATTCCTTCTGTTGTTTGACTGCTTCACACTCTCTATAAAAGTAGGGTGTTAGCAAACTTTTAATCTGTTTCCCACCAGTTATACCATCATGCATCACTTGACCACTCCGAATCTTATATGCTCCTTCAATGGGGACAGGAAGAGAAGGAGCCGGTGGAGCACGTATCTTGATTCCTCGTTAGCGGCATCAACCGCCATCATGCCTGCAGTAACAGTTTCGTTGTCGTCTTCGCTGTAAGTTGGCTCCGAGTGGCTTCTGGACCCTGCAGCTTTATTGGATAAATAGTTAATTTACCGTGTCAGTGAAGATGATCTGGATTTGAGTATGTTACAGAGTTCTCACCAAGGTTGTATTGGAACCCCCTTCCCCCATGTTCATCATCATGTCCACCAAGGCTCATCGGTATGTTGATATGTCTGCACAAGTCAAAAAGCTCTGTTGTCAAACCATCGTATGCCTTTAAAATTTTCTTCCAACACCGTATGATGCTGTCATATAAAAAAAGTTGACAACCGTACATAAGCGCACGTTACCGCAAACAACCATAGAATAACGCATTAAACCATACATTGCCATAAATAAACGCAAACGGCCGTATACCACAGCCGTTAAGGTGATTAATGAAATATTTCAATATCTTGAGTCCATCGAATCGTAAACTTTTAAAACAGGTTTGTGGTCTGGTACGTAGGTATACGTATACAGCTAGCTGCTGCGGTAAGCTAAGATAGGTTTATTTTATCACATCAACTTCAAACATTTGCCTTTTGGCCATAGACTCTAAAATATTATAACTTCACTTCATTGTCTTGTACAAAAGACGATGGAATACTTGCGTACCCCACCGCCTTCGTATGAATCACTCATTTGGTTGTCTCATTTGGTTGTATACACGGTCACAGACGGTTTAGTCAGTAAAAGAATAACCATCGTGAAAGTCAAAGTTACGTCTGATAGTGCGACATTAGTATTACGTACGTAAAAAAATTCGACGAAGAAAATGTACTGTCCATGCTGTGCTGAAGACGTCCCCTCCGTCACGTCTAGAAAGATGCTTGAGAACCACATTAGAGATGACCATGCTTCCAGTGGTGCTCTCATAACCTTGCTTCTGAAGCTTGATAGTGAAGCGACCATTGAAAGAGTCTTGACTATGGTTATTGGCGGCGGTTCCCACGCCCAAGCGCAGCCCCCCCTAGCCCAGCAGACGCAACGACAGCCATCAACTATAGGCGAGTCTCGCTCAGCAAAAGGCACCTACCATATTGAAACCAGGATGGCGGAAAAAAAGTAAGATGGTGTTGCTTAAATCTCTCATTTCTTTAGTGTTTTGGGGGTTGCGAGCAACTTTTTAAGTTGAGCACAGAGGAGAAGAAGGCCATAGATAGGATGACGGCGGAGCAGAAGACGTTATCCGGAGCAATTCGAATGATTCCGCATTTGATTGAAGATGCAGCCGTAGCTGAAGCATTACGTACGAAGATTACCGAGGTAGGCAAAGCTCTGTTGTTTTAGTGATATTGAAGTTGTTAGGCCAAAGAGAAGTATCTTGCCGCTTACCGTGCTGGGTACACTCAACAAAATCCGAACGTTGCAAGCTATCAAGTCACCGATAACAATCAAGTTCGCATTGTTTGGAAGACAGGAAAAGAATTCGAGGAGGTACTGCTTTTTTCTTCCATACATTAATCTTACTTCGAGGGCGAGGAGCAACGCAGACCTAGCTCTCCAAAGCTTAGAGTCGGTAGCAGTAAAGCCATCTACGTAGAAGATGACAGTGACAACGACGAGGTCCACGCGCAATACAAGCCTGCCTTGGGACAGTACATTGAAGGTTTGACGACAATTTTATTTAAACTAATGGGTATAGAACCTAAGATTGCCTCAAAAGGTCATCCACTTGCATTGCGGGTCGACGTGAGCAAAATTCGGAAGAAACAAGAAGAGGAGGAGGCTGAAAGCCGACCACGAACGCCATCGGAAGAATACGAGGATCGACCCGTTAGAAAAGGTGCGTAATCTTCCGCCCTCCCCTGCTTTTATTTACTGACAGATGGGGTTTTTTCAACCGTTTACCGCCGCTTACTCCTTTTTTCACCGCATTTTTTGTTTATTTTATTTTGCGCTTACTGAATTTGTTTAGGAAAAGCTCCAGCGGCAACTTTACAGCAGAGAAGGAAGGGTAGGCTTTAACTTTTTACTCAGCTTTGCTCACCACGCTAAAAGAGGAAATCGAAGGAGGACCGCCATCCGAGGAGTATGAGGAGGAGCCGCCCGTTGGAAAAGGTGTTTTAAAACGTTACATATATATATATAACCGGAACGTTTCAATGTGATTTTATATAGGTAAGGCTCCGAAGGTCGTGTTGCCGCGGACAAAGAGAAAGGGTAAGATTTATTACTTTATTTTTAAAAAACGCTTGCTAAACCAAAGGGCAGAAACTGTTGAAGAAGAGTTCCGTCGAATTCATGAGGAAGCGGCAGCAGCTGGTGGGTTAGATTTATTTAGCAATAAGCCGTTTATTAAACTTACCGATTATATGGAAGCACCGCCAGAAGTGAGAAAGGTACTTAAATCTCCGAAAAGCCCCAAATCTCCGAAAAGCCCCAAAATAGGTGCGTAAATTTATTATATTCCTCGAAAACCAAAATAAAAACATGTGTGGTGGCGGGCTTGCCGACTTTTATGTTAAATCCTGTTCATACGCAACCAATTTAATAAACTGCTTTACTTAAGTCGTCATGTTTAAATGTTTATTGATTTGGTTAGATGAAAATTTTCACGCCATTTGGCGTAAGTTTTCTAAAGACACGCTAATCATCTCTGCTACTTAACTACATCACATATTATGATTTGGGCCCAACTTACACTAACTATCGTTGCAAAATAATCATCAACCTCGGTGATATCCACCGAACTAAGGGTTGTAGTTTTGCAAGGGTATGTTGTGTAAGTGAGGAAATCATATTATCTGCATGAAAGTCATAGTTAAAAGAACTTAGCAAAAATCAGAAATTTCTGGTTACACAAACATTATTTTGACCGTAAATTAATTTGTCACTTAAAGGGTGATATTCCCTTCAACGCGAAGGAGATAAAATAACCTTAGAAGGAAAGAACTTGCACAGTTCCCCCTTTCAACGAGACTTCCTGTTTAAGCACAAACAGCACACTGTTGCCTATAAATACGGCCAGGTGATCTTCTTGTTCAATCCAAGATTTTCACTACTATTTTATTCCTCTCCTCACTTACACTGACGTTCCCACTCTGACACAAAACTACCTTAAGTTTGGTACATCACCATGTCTACTACCACTTCCCTTTCTTCAACTGGCTCTTCCATTCTTCGTCCGCCGAGGTTTAAGGGCACCACTGTTGTTGAGTTTGATGAACACATGAGGAAAGTGCGTATTTACGCGCAAATCCAAAGGTGTTTCATCTTTACGATGCTGGTATTGTTATTCCTTCCTCCTCCCGTCATTCCCGCTCCTGGCGATCCACCTGTTGTTCCAGCTGATCCCGCTGATTTTGAGGATTTCCGACTCCTCATGGCTAACTGGACCGCTCGGTCTAATAGCTACCAACAAGAGCGTGCACACTTTGATCGTGAACTCACGCGTCGGGAGAAGGCTTTGCAGTCCAACGAGGTTGCAAAGGCTATCCTTGATGAGTGTTTTCAATCCGGTGATCGAAAACGTGTTGAAGGATTGGTGAACGCTTCCGAGCAAGTAACTGCCCTTCGTCAGCTCTATACTGTTGGAAATCTGGACGGTCAGGCTGGACAGCAGTGGAACGTGCGATGGTCCCAACTCCAACTTCGTGAATCGCTTCCCTTCAGGAGATCATCACTTACCTGGAGTCAGTCATTGACTTAGTGGAAGCTCACGAGCGGATCTACGCGACCGACACCGACAAACGGCAAATGCTCGATCTTCTTGTCGCCAAGTTCACCCATAACACTCCATCAGTCCCTGAATTCACTGGCCTTGCCGTCAAGGTCAATGATGGTGGCTCGGCATCCTTCCTTCCTGCTCTCGCTGAGGGTGCTCCGGCACCTGCTAACTACTACACCCAAGGTGTGGACCAGTTTAAGACGAAAGTGCAAACAGCTTTGAAGCAACTTGAAGCCAATGCATCTTTGTCTGAAAACCACGTCCTTAACGCCAGGGCTCGTAAAGCAAAAGTTGAGAGCAAGAACAGGAAAACGCCGAAGTCATCGCTGCGGGAGATCAAGCACTGCACCATCCACGGTGAATGCTTTCATGATGATCGCGAGTGTCGCGCCCAAAAGGGTTCTAAACAGAACTCCAAGGGTCGGGTGACAAAGCAGAAGAAGCAGCATAACACGCCAACGTCAAAGTCTCATTGTGGAATCTGCAAGAAGGAGCATAAGGCTGAGGACTGCCCTGTTCTCAAGTCGATCATCGCCGACGCCAAGCAAGCAAAGACAAGATCCGACGCAATGGAGGTGGACGACAACAATACAACCAAACCGACAGCCACCAAGGCCAAGACAAAAGCCAATCACGTTGAGATTCCCCTCAGCAATGATGACATCACGGCAATCGTCAAACGGCACTTCAAAGGCAATCGCGTTCGGCATCAACAGTCTATTGAGACCATTCCAAGTGAGGTAAACGATCAGATCGTTGCTGAACTTAAGGCTCATAAGGCTCTTAACGTCAAAGTCGGATCTCTCATTGACTCAGGTGCATCCACTTGGATGACACCGGATGAGAACCTCTTTGAACGACTCCACTATCTTCCCGCAGACAGTGAAGGCAAGGTCTACCTTGCAGATGATAGAACCGTACCTGTCCGCGGGTATGGGGATATTGTCTACACGTTTGGTGATCATCAACGCGTCATCAAAAACGTTCTCTTTGTTCCTGACCTTGCAGAACCACTCTGCTCTGTCCTTGGGATGATTGAGGGATCCCAGGATCTTATCGTCTTCTCCGCCGACGAGGTATACTTATATCTTAACAGAGAAGGCAGGAGTATCAATATCGGCCGCCGTGTTGGTGACCTTTATCACCTACTCTCATCATACTCCACGGCTCCGGCTCCGATGGATACAACGGTTGAAGCCCACCGAGCATCTTCAACCGTCATGGACGCTTCTCAGCCCATTCACCCTTCGTCTGACCAGGACTTCGATCTCGAAACCTGGATTGAGTGTTGCAACGCTACAGACGCGGAAGGTCATAGTACTGGAGTCCCTTCGGGGAACGCAGTCAGTACCGACGCAAGTGACGCTGAACTTATTGACTTTGATGTAAGTTTAGTCAAACCGATTATAGTCGCTCACACTAATCGTACTTCTACAGCTGGACTTCTAGAAAGAAGAACAGACGCGTTCATAAAGGAAATCGTTTTACTGCACAAACGATTTGGACACGTTCATCCCCGAATTATCATTCGAACGATGACTCATGTAGATGCACAGTTAAATAAACTGCATTTTGACGCACAAACCATTGATTTCATTAACTCCTCAATTATTGAAAACTGTTTAATCTGCGCTCAAACAAAGCCGTCCAGCGTCCAATATACGCGACGACGCATCCAGCACCACGGAAACTTTTCCGACTTCACGCTGATACAGTACCTCTACCGTGTCAAAGCATACAACGTGAACATTACTGGATACCTTTCGTTGACGAATACACGCGCTTCATAAACATCCGCTTTGTGAAGGATAAGTCGCAATCGTCTCCGATTACTATTTCGATGATCAGTCAATTAGAGAATGAATCAGGAGAACACGTTGCTGAACTCCGAACCGATTCTGGTGAAATCCTCACGAATACTCTTCGTGATTTCTGCTCTAACAAACTTCCACCTATATCTGTTGTTCCATCACCACCCTATTCGAAAGAATTAACGGGTTAGCTGAACGATCAATTAGAAGTTTGAAAATCATCGCCTCATGTATGCTTACACAGGCAAAGCTGCCTATGTCATTATACTCGTATGCACTAGAGTATGGTGCATTAACGAAGAACGTCCTATGGCATTCAACCATTAAGGATATTCCATACCGACGATTTCTCAATCGTCAACCAGATTTATCTAAAATCCATGCCTTCGGCACTCTTGTTAGCATATACTTGTTTAAGGAACAGCGCCGCGCGTTAAGAACAAATGCTAAAACAGAGTTAGGATTATTTCTGGGGTATGAAGGACAATCAATGAAAATTGTAACTGTCTATAATTACCGGACCCGACGCGTCCAGAATTATTACCACGTCTACTTTCATAAAGACGTGTTTCTTGGTTATCAACCTAGCCAGAAAACCCTTGAACAAGCATTGTTCACGTATCCTCTGAAATCTCTACATGCACCAGATGCAGAAAGAGAAAGAACACCATCTCGGGAATCACCCAATGAGGATACCATGCTAGACAGTTCCATTCCACTGCCGGAAGTAGATGATGACGACGAAACTGAATACACGATCACCTTTGATCCAGTTACGTTAATCATACCGTCAGCTAGCGAACACAACCGTCACCTGAACCAAGTTCAGACAGCATCGCGGGACCTTCCTTCAGTCCTCTTTCCGTTAATAACGAAGATGCAGACTCTCATCAGACAGAGGAGCATATGGATGATGAACTCAACGAAGGGATTGAACCCCCAGAGAGTCCAGAACCGTCATCTGATTCCGAAAGCGATAATGAGTATACACGCGGACTCGATCTATGGCGCCTGCGCCAGAATGGTCCAAAATACTCCAGATCACTTTTGAGAATGAAGAAGCACATAGAGTGCGTCAATCCTCCGCGGCACACATAGTCTTCCCGACTCCAGCTCCAAGCTCCGTTCCACCTGAACGGATTCCAATGTCAGCTATCAAACCTCTCCCACTTACCGTGGAAGAAGCTATGTCTCGGCCTGATGAAGCCAAATACTGGTATGCCGCAATGCTTCGAGAGTACAATGAGCTCAAAGACAGAGGAACATGGGAAGAAGTGGTCTTACCCGACAACGCACATCTTATCGATGGTCGTTGGGTCTTTGATCACAAGTTCGACCAAGAAGGCTACTTGATCCGTTTCAAAGCCCGATGGGTCGCTCGGGGTTTTAGCCAAATTCCGAACGTAGAATACACCGAAGTCTACTCCCCAGTAGCAAACTCAAAGACTATCCGTTTCTTCTTAGCACTTGGGGTTTTGCTCAATCTGTTTATCTATCAGATAGATATCACAGGTGCATACCTCAACGGAACCTTACACGAGCTTAATTACTTAATTATGCCTCATGGTTTCGAGCGATTCACAGAAGACGGAACTCCTTATGTCTGCAAGCTTATTCAAGCTCTTTACGGTTTACACCAATCAGGAAGAGAGTGGTACAATACTCTTAAACAATGGTATTCAGAAAACGGTTTTACTATCAATCGTGCTGATGTCTGCCATTTCCTGAAGTATGTTGAGGAATTCGATTGTTTAGTCCATACTATTCAATATGTCGATGACATCATTATACTCGCTGAACGCGAATCAGCTATCAAACAATTCATTGCACGCGCCGATGAAAGGTTTAAAGTTGGTTCCTCAGGCGCGGTGGACTGGATAACTAAAATCCAAGTCATTCGTAAAGATAACGGTACTTTTATTTGCCAACAGTTCTACACTCGGCATTATTAGAATCATGCGGCTTATGGGAAACCGGTGTTACGGCTAAGCCAACCCCTATGGCTGTCAACTGGAAACATAATCCAGATGCTAAGCCACTCACACCAGATGGCCAAACACAGTATCGATCACTATTACAACGTATCGCGTATCTCGCACAGAAAAACGCGACCTGATCTTGCGTTCGTAATAAGCAAACTCGGCCAATATCAGGCCAAACCCAATGAACACGACTTCGCTGCGGTTATACGAGTTTTACGCTATCTCATTGGTACTTATGACATGGGTCTTTTCTACACAAAAGCTCATACAAAGACAATCTCACGATTGCAAAACGGCGAACACGTTATCACAAGTCTCACTGAAGTTCCCATCTGTTATGCAGACGCAAGTCATGCCTGCGAAGATGACTTCAGATCACGTACCGGTTACGTTGTTTTATTCGGTGGAGCCGCCATCTCCTGGCAATCCAAAAGCAAACAGTTGTAGCTCAATCCTCGAGTGAAGCTGAACTTATCGCTTTGAACGAAGCTACACGCGAAATGATTTGGTATCAAAACTTGATGACAGAATCTCGTCTGACACATCCCGGTGTGTCCGTGATTTATCAAGATAACGATTCAACCATAGACATCGCGAAGAACCCGCTTCATCACCCACCGCGTTAAACACATCAACGTTAAACACCGCTACATTAACCAGCAATCGACGAAAAGCGAATTGAACTCTGGTACTGTTGGTCAGAAAACATGATCGCGGATCTTTTCACAAAGCCGCTCAACGCGTCAACACACGCTAGACATTGTAAAAGCATGGGTTTGTTCCGACAAGCCGAACTTTAATAGAGCCGCAGTTTTCTTAAATTGCGGGAGTGTTAAATCCTGTTCATACGCAACCAATTTAATAAACTGCTTTACTTAAGTCGTCATGTTTAAATGTTTATTGATTTGGTTAGATGAAAATTTTCACGCCATTTGGCGTAAGTTTTCTAAAGACACGCTAATCATCTCTGCTACTTAACTATATCACATATTATGATTTGGGCCCAACTTACACTAACTATCGTTGCAAAATAATCATCAACCTCGGTGATATCCACCGAACTAAGGGTTGTAGTTTTGCAAGGGTATGTTGATGTAAGTGAGGAAATCATATTATCTGCATGAAAGTCATAGTTAAAAGAACTTAGCAAAAATCAGAAATTTCTGGTTACACAAACATTATTTTGACCGTAAATTAATTTGTCACTTAAAGGGTGATATTCCCTTCAACGCGAAGGAGATAAAATACCTTAGAAGGAAAGAACTTGCACAGTTCCCCTTTCAACGAGACTTCCTGTTTAAGCACAAACAGCACACTGTTGCCTATAAATACGGCCAGGTGACTTCTTGTTCAATCCAAGATTTTCACTACTATTTTATTCCTCTCCTCACTTACACTGACGTTCAACTTTGTATGTGTTTAATGCACACCCGCAAAACTGGGTCAGACGCTAGTGCAATACCTCAAGTGAAAGCTCTTGATGTGTTGAGGCTACAAGTAACGTGAACTGGCCTCTTATGCTCCTAACCACTCGGTATCGGTGGATTATCGTAGTTTATATGTAAAATATGGGATGTTCATCGGCATAGATATTTGTAGCGACGCGTCAGCGTCTTGAAACCTTCACCAATGTGTTCCTGGATGCTAATACCTTGTAATCAGCAAAGACCCCACCGTGATTGACGTTTCAACCCATTTGCATGTGGTGATCCTGTCAGTTCACGTAAACTTGAGCATATGCAGGAAAATCATGATGTCGTACCCGCAAACTGGCGTCAGACGCTAGTGCAATACCTCAAATGAAAGCTCTTGATGTGTTGAGGCTACAAGTAACGTGAACTGGCGTCTTATGCTCCTAACACTCGGTATCGGTGGATTATCGTTAGTTTATTATAAACAT
>JAHLKC010000052.1:0-236579 GCA_025449115.1 Chytridium lagenaria
GAACAAAAGCACAACCAAGGCACGAGTGCCTTCCGTCTTTGACAAAAACCATTATAAAAAACGGGTGGGAGAAAGTAGAAAAACCACTAGAAGGGAAAAGAAGAGGATTTACAAGTGGTAAAGTGTAAGCGAGTCGAAGTACTCACTTTACATAAGTAAGGTGAACCTAGTAAGATTCACCAGGAAGTGCAAAATCTCACATCTTGCTATAAAAACCTCTCTTGTATCTATGACGAAAAACTATAAAAAACCCTTAGAGGGAAAAGAATGGAACGGAAACAAGGAAAAAAGAAATAAGGATACAATGTCTTTATAAGCGACACGTTCATGCCTCTTGGTGAGGTTATCTTATAATCTCACACCTCCTTATGGACAATGACAGGCCAATACACTATGCCATTCCCCCTCTTAAGCATATCATTGCGTCCTGAACAACTGCACCAGGAAGCGCGTGGAAATACGACTTGACTGCTGGTTTGCTCATGTTTTGGGTAATATAAAAGTGTTGTTGGAAGAGTCTTGTAGATTGACACCAGAATAATTGTTAGGCATAGCTTAGAGCTTTGTCACCTTGTATCTGTATTGATTGGAATTGTTGGAAACCCTTAGAAGATACCCTCATTAGAATCACCTTATCCTCACACATTACTACTAACATAGAGTGTAATAGCTCTTTCAGAGTAGACTGTTACTGCTAATCTTTATTTGACCTGTAATGACATCTTGCGATCTCCTCCTTTGGACATAAAGTTTAAGAACTCTACCTAGAGATTTTCACAATACAAAGGTAGAGAACCAAAATTGTAGGTGACTACAAAAGCGCTCTTGATGTACTCCAGAGTCAAGACTGAAGCTCAACACATCCGTTAAGGGAAGGAGGATTTTGTGTGCTGTGGTGCTGGTTTATCTACTAACATAAAAGGGATGAAGACAGAATAAAAGTAAAGGAAAATGACCAACGTTGGAGATGACACAAATCTAGATGGAAGAATAATTTTGGAGAGTCCATCCAACTCCAAGCAGTAAACTACTGGGCCTTGTAATCCCAACAGTAAGCCAGTTTAAATATGAGACACATCTATCTCGTCCATCTACGGCTATATTTATGCCGCACTCCCACTCCTCAACATGTAGCTGGCACATCATAATACAGAGATATCATGGAGGTTTTTACACTACCTCAAACCTCAAGGAAATCATGCCAGAGAGGCGTATATCCACGGCTGAAGCCCTCTTATAATATCATCTTGGCTAGGTGCGCTGTGAGATTAGAAGATAACCTCACCAAGAGGCATGAATGCATTGCTTATACAGATATCTTGCTTTTGATATTATTTCTTTTTTCCCGTTCCATTCTTTTCCCTCTCTGAGGTTTTCATAGTTTTTCCCAAGGGATTGTGAACTCTTCTGGCCCAATATTCGAAAAGTTCTGAGAAAACAATAACCAAAACCATCAAAAGTGACCTGAGCCCACCAAAAAATAGCAGGGTTTCAAGCTACATTCACCAAAAATACAACAAAAGCCAATCTTTCTAACACCTAGGGGTCTTCACCTGCGGGAGTCTTGCTACTGAACCTGGGAGCAAGCCAAGAGGATGCCAAGAGGCCGTTCTGAATGAGGTTGGGAGAGGATGCCAAAGTCTGTAGCAGCAAGGTACTTGGGGTATAGCAGGGTAGCGACTTCTGCAGTGTTTCCTGTTTAAACCAATATTGCTGACGACTTCCTTCAGGGTGGTAGAAAGAGAGAGATCTTGAGGTGCCTCATGAGATCACCAAGAGACAGAGGGATGGGGAGGTAATTTGGGAACAGCGTCTTTTTATTCTTCAGTCCAAAACTTCTGAGGACCTTCCACACATAAACTGCCCCTTTTTAAAGTCAATTTCCCTTCACAAAATTAAATTACTATATACAATATGTCTTTCATCCTCCCTCCTCATCCCTTTATCAAAGTTCTTGTTCTTTTTCTAAGTTGTAGCTTTTTCATTGGTTCCTCGCGAGTGATAAGGGTCGCCAGGGTGATGCCGAGGGGAAGGGATGGGCTGGTGATATCTTCTTTACCATATAGGGGAGGTCTGGTGGTAGTCTTGGGTCCCAGAAGAGGAAAGGCAGCATGGATGGACTATTTATTCCATAACTACACAATCCAACCTAAAATATCCTATCTTCTTAGCACACCTGTTGTCCTTCCAGGTGGGCGCTATTCAATTGGTCAGTACTTAGACCCCTTGAATAGCCTTGTATGTCTAAAATCCATCCATGGGATGATAGACGCTTATCATTACCTTTTTCAGTAACTTGTGTGCTTCTTCCCTGGAGGAAAGAGTAAATTTAGCATAGTTTACTCCAAGATATGGGCCCTTCACAAAAAGTCCACATGGCAGGTGCTTTTTTTAATGTCAGGAACTTGTTGCGTCATGTTGTGCCAACATAAACAATGAGGTTTTGCATTAAATGAGGAAAATATGTGCTTTCCTTCTTCATATTTTATAACGTCATCCTGCCATCAGAGAGGACTGTGATCTTCTCTTGACCAATCCCTCCCTACCTAGCTTCGACTAGGGGGTAGGGGAGAAGAGTAAAGGAGTTGCTCCAGCAGAGCAAGTCCACAGAGCACCTAGGGACAGGATGCACTCCTGAATCTAAGTGATGTTAATGTTGTTTGGCGATGGTGTAGGTGAGTGATCGCGAGATTCTGCTTAATAAAAGGGAGAAGGGAACGTGTTTAGTATCTTCTATGTCGACTTACCTTGCTAATAAACCAATGTGAGCACCAGATCGTCTCCTGGCGATTGGGGAGGGCTGAAAGCCTCCTTGCCTTCCTGCTATGGCACCTTTTGGAACGTGATGATCTCGTTGCCTCACGAGCTGGCACAGGGTAACCTCACTCATCACCTGCCTGCAGCGTCAATCACCGGCTCAGGGATCATCAGAGGTGGAATGTAGCCGACCAAGCCTAAGCTAAAGGACACTAACAATGAGGAGGACCCTTGGGCTCCCATCGCAGCCTTCTGCTTCAGACAGCTGGATTGCGGCTTCACCAGGTGGCAGGGGGTAGAGGGGTGGGCTGCCATCCAAGAAGGAGTGAAGGGAGATCACGGCAAGGCCACGCGCGTGAGATAGAGGATGGGGAATCAACTCAATATCAATTACTTAATTCAACATGTACAAATTAAATCAAGAAATCTCTCATACTAAAGTAATACACAAAATACAAATAAATATAAAAAACCCAAAGGGAAAAGAAGGGAGGATTCAATATGACGCGTAAATATACGCGTCGACGCGGGATATAACGGAACTCAACGGACTTAGACGAAATGTTCCTATGAGCCATAGGCCATGTGAATAATGTAATTCTTCACAGGACCCAAATTTGGCATCAGGAAATGGCCACTTGTGTAGCATGTACTGGGACATGTGGCAGCTGAATTTGCCAAGTTAACGGCTTAAAAGCCCCAAAGCCAGGTGCTCTAAACCTCTTTGAGCTCTTATTCATGGTTTTCTGTGTTAAACTTGCCAGATTTATTTCTCAAAAATAAATCAATTTCATAATTGACTATCAGTGATTTTGCACGAAGTTCATATTTCTAAAGCCTTGATGTTGGCACTTCGCTATGGGTAATATACTTTTGTGTAACTGATAGACACTTTTTGACGAGTCAAGGAAATTCAGTTTCTTATCCTCTTCATTTGATGTCCGAATGTTTTTCTTTGAGTTGCGAGTTGCTTGTCTACTCTTTTTATGTTAACTTTAGTCTAAGTTTTTTACCCTCTTGTTGATCCGCTTATTAGCGGACGTATCAAGTGAACCAAGCCTTATTCTCAATTTGTTTGATTGGTGTAATTATTGGTCTTTATTGACTGTGAACCATCATGAAGTTCACAAGAATGACTCCTTCAAAGGTTTGGTCAGTATAACTGCCTTTGTTTTATTACTGATCGCAATGATGTATCTGCCAGATTCCTGCAGTGGGATTAGGGCATGAGCAGGGTCCTGGATGAACAAGACTGAAATAGAAATGTGTTAAAATGGCTTAAAGCTGCAATTTAGGATTTATTACACTCTTTGGTGCGCAGCTTAACCGACAAGACTTCCCCAGCCTCCGCGTCAACCTGACGCACAATAGCCATAAAGACAATTGGACTGGCACGCGCCGTGTTTGCAGACTTCTTCTTGTCCGAGGCGCGCTTCTTCCACCACTTCGCACGATGACGGCTCCTACCACCACCATCTCTCTCG
This sequence comes from Chytridium lagenaria, assembly GCA_025449115.1. Taxonomy (NCBI): domain Eukaryota; kingdom Fungi; phylum Chytridiomycota; class Chytridiomycetes; order Chytridiales; family Chytridiaceae; genus Chytridium; species Chytridium lagenaria. Next base: position 4,242 of record JAHLKC010000052.1, read on the forward strand.
TTCTCTGAGGTATCATCACTCGACTCCCCCGAGTCCTTCTTTTTCCCAGAGCGACACTTGTTTGCATAGTGTCCTATCTTCTTGCACTTAAACAAGTCACTGACCTTTTATCTCCACCTTTCGAAGCGTCCTTTCCTGCTAGTTTCTTCCCCTTACGCGCTCTTGTCGTGAAGGCGGCCTCCGCTTCATTAGTCAAACACACCTCAAAAGTTGCAAATTGTTTATAATCTTACGACGTCAAAACGGCCTTTCTCAACAGCAATCTCAAGGAGGAGATATACATGGATCAACCAGAAGGTTTTGTGATTGTTGGGAAGGAAGACTGGGTTTGTCTTCTCTTAAAGACCTTGTACCGCTTGAAGGAGTCACCTCTTGGATGGAACGAGGTGTTGGATGATTTTCTCATCTCAATAGGCTTCACGCGTTTGCTCTCGGATCCTTGTCTTTACTACCGACGTAACGGCGAGAGGTTATTGTTGCGGGTTGTCTATGTTGACAACCTGGTGCGCGCGTGTCCTGATCAGGGAGAGGTAGACGCGTTTCCAGATGATCTCTAGTGTCGGTTTACGGTCACAAGCCAGGGGAAGCCAAGATACGCTGTTGGAACCCAAGCTCGCTACAATCAACATGAGAGGCATGTGCGTATCAAGCAAGAGGACTATATCTTTTCAATGATGAAGAAGCTACGCGTGCCATAAAGGCATCTCAAGAAGGTTCCGCTAAGGCCAGGAGCGCGTTGGAGACAACCAGACTTTATTGGAAGAAGTGGAGGGACTAGCCTATCGAGCTGTGGTTGGTTCATTAATGTACGCAATGGTTTATTTGCGTCAACAGGTAGCTTGGGTATAAGCTATTCCTGTCAAGGGGACAAGCTGGAGCTTGAAGTCAATCAGTGGATTCGTCATCATGGAGGAACTGATATGTGGAGTTCGCGCAAAAAGGCATCGGTAGCTGTTTCTAACGCATAGGCTGAATACGTCGCATTAAGTGAGGCATCGCCTGAGCTTATCTGGTTGAAGCAGCTCCTGGAGAAAATAGGATACTCCTTTGACGATCCGCCGTTGCTTTGGTGTGATGAAACGGCGGTAGAAGCGATTGCAAAGAACCCCATTATAAGCTCAAGGACGTGACACGTGCATCGTTGATTCCACGCGGTTTGAGACTGCGTTAAACCTAACTGTTGAATACTTGTTGTTCACGGGGCTCAATTAAAGCAAAGTTAAACGCACTTTTGCCTTCTCGATAAGCGGCCTATATATTCTTTCCGCAACACCTTTCTGCTGAGGCGTGTAGGGCATAGTAAACGTGAGCTTGATGCCTTCCTCCAGGCACCATTCCTTCAGCTTCTTGTTCTTAAACTCCCCACCGTGATTTCAAGGAGATGCGGTTTTCTCGAAGTCGTTCCATCTCCTCAGGGTTCCTTTCCGAGTATCTCAACGCGTCAATCCGTCGACCTGTGAGTACCTCGGCCTCTCTCTTGTACTGCTTGATGCACTGAACCGCCTACTTCTTTTCCTTGAGCATGTAGGTGTTGCAGTAACCCGTTGACGTGTCCACAACCACCATGAAGTAACGCGACCCTCCCAAGTGAACGCGTTCCAGGATTTTGTAGTCCTTCTCAACTCTCTCCTGGTGAGAGGAGCTCGGAAGCCCCCTTGTAGGGGTTTACAGGGCTCTTGTAATTACACGGAAAAACTAATAAACTAAATAACGAATGTAAACTGGTGACAAGGTCTCCAGAGGTCATTACTGAATAATACTGATGACAATAAACTTCTTGTTACTATAAAGTTCTAAAACACTACAGATAAGTATGAGGATTGTACTACACGCTAACAAGGTCTCATGACCTGTTCATCCATCATTTTCACAAGCAAACATGTAAAGTAACTTCATCAAATCACGCAGGGATTAACGTTGAGACAAATGTAAACTCAGAATTTCAGGCAGGAAACAGTGCGGGGGCATAAATGAACTTAGTGAAATAAAAATACGGGTAAGAAAACAAAAGAGAGATGAAACCCAACATTCTCCCCCTCACTCAGCTTTCTAAACGTGCAGTTTTACTCAACTACTGTAACCATTCCTAACTTAGCGCGTAATTCTTCAAACTGAGTTCGCAGCAATGCTTAAGCAATAAAATATGCAGGTTGCAACGTCGTGTTAAGGTAACGACGTGTATCTTCTTCGCGTTTGACTCTGTCTCTCATAACGTGAAATCTCCTGTCCACATGGCGAGAGCTCTGTGAGAATATTGGGGTCCTGGCTAGCGGATTTGACGTTGTGTTGTCGCCATAATAACCGGGGGGTCGTTAAATGAATATCCCAGCTCCCCCAAAAATGACTAACCCAAATCATATGGGATGATGCCTCACTCCGCGACACGTATTCTGCCTTAGCTGTCGACTGAGCTGTTGGTGCCTGTTTCTTAGTTCCCCACACAACTGCTCCCCCATTCAGTTGATCACAAAATCCACTGGTTGACGTCATGTCTGCCATCCCACCAATTCTAGTTGCTCTTCTCGAATACTAAATTCCCAGCTGCTTAGTTTGCTGAAGATATAGTGTACTGGCTGTATCCTTGACCTTTCTCAATTGTTATCGATATTTGTCCATCCATTGTCTTCAACAGCTTCTTGGACAGCGTCCATTGGGGTGTAATGCAGAAGGGTTTTCGGTAATTCCAACTTTTGACCCATTGTCTCGATGTATCTCTGCTGGAACACCACAATCTTCCCTTTCACACGGTCATAGCAGCATGCCACCCCAGAAGGTATCGAAAACCAGGAGCCCTTGTACCTCGTAACGTCTCATGAACTTTTTTCTGTTTGGTCTTACTCCTCCTTGCTTGTCGACGCCTCAATAATATCATCGACATAGACTCCGTTCAAGGTGAGGTCCTTGCCGTTTCGCTTGTAGTAAGGACACGGATCCACCGCGGAGCGAGTAAACGTTTCCTCGTCGACTTGGAATGTGTTTAAGTTTGGTGTTGAAACACATTGGTGCTTGAACGAGTCCGAAGAGGCTCTTCATGCATAGGCACACCCAATATTCCTTCCCTTCGACAACAAATCCTTCTGGTTGTTCGATATAAATCTCATGATCTGCAAGCTTCTCATTCAAGAACGTGGTCTTGACGTCGTATTGCCGAATCTCCATGTTTTCTTGACAAGCGACCGCAAGCATCACTCTCAGCGTCGCTTGCTTGATAACAGGTGCGAATTTCTCGTCATAGTTGATTCCTTGTTTTTGTGAATAACCTTTAGCGACAAATCTAGCTTTGCGTTTGTCCAGATTTCCCAGCTCATCTCGCTTTGTTTTGTACACCCATCATGATTTGATAATCTTTCTCCCTTTGGTCAGGGAACCAACCTCCATGTTCCCATCTCAACCCTAACTCTTCATTTCCTCCTCCATCGCTTTTCTCCACTCGTCCTTCTCCTTCCTACCCATGGCTTCCTGGTAGGTCTTTGGTTCATCGTCATCTTCTAACAATGCGGTATTTGCTGATGGACTAATCGTCCAAAACTCTCCAGGCTTCTTCTTGTTCCGTGATAACCTTTGAAGGGATGTCTCGTATGGTTCATCCAGGTCTTCACGGAAGTTCGGAACTCTTCTTCCACCGGATTGACGAGTGGCAGGTGAGTGAGGTTCTTCTCTTTCTTCGTCTTCATAGTCTTCGCGATCAGGTGTATGATAACTGACATTATCATCTTCGTCATCTTCAGATTCTTCTTCGTTTACTGCCGTATCTACTTCACTTCCACCAGAGCTTGACGAGTCTTTGGAGTAATCCCGGTAAGTCTAGGTCGTTTTTCCACTCTTGAACCTCCCTTCAAACTTTGATTCTCCCTTCTCTGCTTCCGCCGCCATTACTCGTTAAAAATCACTGACTTGCTTCTAACCAACTTATTGTTTGCAAATCCCAAAGGCGATAGCCCAGCGGTTCATACCCCACGAGAGCACAGCGTCGTGCATTAAAGTCTCCCTTCTTTCGTTGTTGCTTGGGTATCAAGACGAGCGCCAGGCAACCCCATCCACGAAGTCTCTCCAGCGAATCTCTCAAGCGGCGTTGCATCTTGTTCGTTCGTTCGGGTTGGTGATCGGTTAATGAGGTAAGCTGCAGCCATCACGGCTTCACCCCAAAAACGCGTTTCGAGTTTTGATGAGCTTAACATGCTTTTAGACCTCTCGTTCAAGGTCCTGTTCATTCGTTCAGCAACACCGTTCTGTTGCGGTGTGTACAGCATGGTGAAGGTAAGTCGAATCCCATGCTCTAAACACCAATCTTCATTGTTTGTTGTTGAATTCGCCGCCGTTGTCTGCCACAACTTCAATGAGCTTCCTTTTGATTTTCTTCTCGGCTTCTTCTTTAAAACTTTTGATGTACTTGAACGACTCATTCTTCTTCTTGCACAGGTAAACGGTAACGTAGTTTGTTGCGCTATGGACGATGGTAAGGAAGTAACGTGCACCACCATTTGACGCGGTTTCATAGGTCCAACGATATCAACATGGATTTTCTCGAGAGGGTCTTTGGCCTTTTCAACTCGTCGGGTTTTGTCAGGAAATGATGTCCTTGTCATTTTCCCATCAACACAACCCCACAAAGGTAAGTGTCTTCTTCATTCGTCATGTTGACCCCCTTCGCTACCTTCATTAACTTCTTCACTCCCTTCTTTCCTAGATGACCCATCGCAAGTGCCATTGGTGCGGTGTCAGAGACTTTTTGTTGGGTTTCGCTCACTTGACTCACAAGGACGCGTCAGCATCACTCGCACCATTAGTCCGCGGCGTCGGGCGCAACACTAGAGTGCTCTGGAATTTACGCGTCGTTAGAGTTGAGCGCAAACGCGCCCACTGGACTTCTAATTTACATTCTGGACTCATTTGAAATTCCACTTTGATTTACTTTCCTTGATTGGTTTATTTTCTTTATGCCAGTTTAATTATAACTCTACCTGTTTGTGATTGGGCATTCCCTTCTAGCCTTTATTCCCTTTGTTCCCGTCAAGGCTCTCTGATTTGTTTATCTTTGTAATGGAGAGCTTAACGCGTGAGTGTACGCGTCTCCGATAGGTTTACCTTTGTGTTGTCTTTCCTCTTTACTCGTTTGTTTTATTTGAGTATTTAAAGACTCGCGTTTTGAGACGAAATAAATTAAGAACGTTGTTCGAGCAAAAGTGCGTTTAACTTTGTTTTAATTGAGCCCGTGAACAACAAGTCTTCAACACTTTTCGGCCTTTGCTGAGGCGGTGCATGGCTTAAAATCGATTACTTGATCAAGGTAGATGAGATTCTCTATGCTGCTGTAGGTAAACGTTGCGAGTGCTTGCGCTGACGGTTCTTTCTTTGGTTTAAGGTCGTATCCGTCATCCTTTGGAAAGATGTCAAGGTCCTTCTTTCTCGCCATCCCAAGCGAGATCAAGTTCTGTCCGATGTTTGGTACGTATAAAACGTTCTTGAGTATTAACGTTCCGGTTCTTTTGCCATTTCTAATCTTCACTTCACAGTCACCAACTCCACGGGATTCAAGATTGCTGTTGTTGTCGGCAGTGCTGATGTTGCACTGGATGGAGCGGTAGCTCGACAGGATGTTGCGCTGGAACGTCATGTGGTGAGTGGCTCCATAGTCTAACATCCATCTAGTGTCTCTAGTCTGCGGACCGCCTTCCAAGCTCATGTTTACGGTAGGTAGCGCTGCAACGAATACCACAGGATTTCCTCCGTTGTTGTTGTTCTGATTGTTGTTTTGGTTTGCCAGGTTTGCGTTAGGTCCTCGATTTCGACCTCCTCTTCCGTGTCCTCCTCGACCACGGAAACCTCTGGGGCCTCTTCCACAAAAAAAGCCTCTTCCTGCAGTCGCAGGTTGAGCTTGAGGTTCTTTATCTCTTTCGTTTTTGTTGTTGTTATTTCTTCTCGCTCCAGCAGTCTCTTGCAAGGTGGGCTTTCTTTCTGCAATTGTAGCATTCTCAGTCCTCACCACCGCGGTATCTTTGTTGCTGGTGTAGTAGCATCCCGCAGCGTGAGCCTGGGCGCCTTTGTTCTCTTCATTTTCTTTCTTTCTCTCTTTCAGTTTCATTTCATGGTCTAACAGCTTTCCGACGACATAGGCATAGTCAGCCTCGGCTTTGGGTTCGTTCTCGATAAAATTGACTATGATGTCGTATGCTTCCGGCAGGTTGTCAAGAGGATGGAGATGTGTTGCGGGGTTCCGTGTCTTCCCCCGCAGCCTTCAGTTGCTGTATGGTTGACGAGACTTCCGCGATGTAAGTCTTCAAGTCGTCTTCTTCTTTCATCTTCAAGTTCGTGAGTTTGCATCTAATCGTGTTTCTGTTTGTCTGAGCCTTTCTCTCATAGGTCTCGATGATTTTATCTCAAGTCGCCTTTGCCGTGGGTTTGTCCTGAATCAACGGTAGGATGATTTCGTGAAATCTTGATTCGATTCTTGCTTTTGCTTTCATGTCCAGGTCTTCTTCTTTTAACTTAGTCTTCTTTTGGTATTTGTAGCGTGTCAACTACTGCATAGGGCGTCCAGCCCTTCTCGACGATCTTCCAAAGGCCTTTGCCTTTCAAGTACCGGATAATGCGGTACTTTCAGATGTGGAACTGTGTGCCATTAAACATCACATGTTTGTCGTCATTCTCTTTCGTCATCTTCTCGTGTTGACAGCTTTCTTTCTTGGGATGATCGCTCTTTCTCGTTTACTCTACGGCCCTCAAATGGATCGATTCACTCCTCCTTCCAACCAGGTGAAGTGCTACCACTTGTAGGGGTTATGCTTATGATATCCGATATTCAGCTCTGGAGAAAATGGGCTCGCAAGCGGGCCAAAGAGAGCCCGAAGCGAGACAAGAGAGAAAACTCACACTGGCTACCAGGGATTGAACCCGGGGGCTGAAAACACAGTGCGGATAAATTGTGACTACCTAATAAACAAATAATGGAATAGACGAATGGAATATTAGGATACATACAGGGGGCGGTGGGCCAGGTAGCCAGGGTGCAAAGAGAGAAGGGAATATGAGAAAAAGAAACAACAGGAGCGGAAGAAAAGGCGGCGGTAGGGGTGGAGGGTGGGACAAGAAAACTCGCTGCACTCGATGGTGCAGAAGAGTTGGATCAAATGAAGAAAAACATTCTTCATTTCCTCAACTCAACAAGTACTTCGTACACCCAATGTCCGACTTTGTCCGGACGTTAGGTAATACAAAGTACTTGTAGTGAGTGGAGTGAATTCGGGATATTATGCTTATGATATTCGATATTCAGCTCTGAGAGAAAATGGGCTCGAGCGGGCGGGCTATACACTCGCCGATGCTCATATGCCCGAAAAATGCTGCACGTTCGAGACCAATGCTCAAAATAGGTGGTAAGAAAACGTTTATTGGGAATTAAAAGTGAGGTTATTAAAAAATTAAAACGAGGGAAGGTGGGTCTTCCAGGAAATGAGGGCACTCTGCCAATCCGTGAGAGAACGGGCCTGGGAAGGCGAGACAGCGGCGGAAAGTTGGGAATAGCGCGCAGCCATTTCTGCCGAGCGCAAATGACCCGCAGTCATAGCTAAAGGAATGCGGTCCTCAGCAACAACCGTAGAGATAGCAGTGGCCACGCGTAGGCCTTGAATAGTTTCTTCGTGGTATCCAAAGTAGCCTGGAGTGCCGACGTAAAACGAGTTTGAAAAGTCTTATAGGTGGTAAAGCGATGAGGAATGGTGGTGGTTGGGGATGAGGGAAGGAAACACATATGGTGAGCCGATAAGGGGAGGCCCACAATAGCACACTCTTTGGCATAAGCCTTAAGAGCAAAGATAACGCAACGGGAAGGGTGGGGATCGAAAAGTATGACAATGCCAGCCTTCACGGTTTTACCAGAGAACAAAGCGACATGAATACCCGAGCCATCAGGAAGCCACGTAACCGCATGGGGATCCAGAAAAACAATGTCACCTCCTCGATAACCCGCGGCAGCAGTTAACAAACAAAAGGCGGTATTTTGTAGTGCGATTAAACGGGTATAAACACCGACGACGGGTTTATGAAGAGCTGCCGTTGCTGCCAGCGTGCCAAAAAGTTATGGCAGACGTAAGGACGGAAGGGAAACCGGGTTGGCCTGAACCCGTGCCAAAAGGGCGGACTGGCCTTCGCGTTCTAGGAAAGAAAGATTTTGAGAGACCAGGGAGGAGTCAGCCAGGTTACCGGACAAGGAAGTGGGTGACCATGGAGCAACAAGGCCGGTAGTTTGGAGGGCTGTCTTCAAAAGGCTGATGTGACGGGATATGGAGGCGGGAGCGGCGCGGATAGGGCAACGGAGGTGGAGATCCGCAGTTGGGAGCCGGTCAGGACAGGTAGCCGGAGAGGGGCAGGTGGGGCCACAGTGATGGAGAAGGCGGTTTTGGGCGGTTGCAGTGCCTTTGTGGGGACAGGTGGGATGGTGGTATTGGGTGTTGGCGGTGTGGTCTTTGGAGATGAGAAAATCGACGACAGAGGCTGGGGTGGCCGAGGCGAGAGCGACAGGTGGACGGAGAGTAGCAAGAAACGCCGTGAAAGCCAGCAAGGTGCGGTCTTTGTTAAGGGTTTTGGGAAGGGACTGGAGAGAATGTTGGAAGGCCTGACGGCGGTATATGGTGTAGGTATCTAAGGGACCCGAGGCTGGTGGAGGGAGGGGGACGAACGGCGGCACCACAGAAAGGATAGAAGGAGAAAGAAGGCTGGAGTGGGAAGAGGCACTGGGAACAACCGTGTGGAAGGGAAATGGATGTGGACATGAAGGAAAACGTACTATGGAGCAAGTCAGAAACACTCAAGCGAAGAAAAATATGTATCAACAAATTTGGGGAGTTCGATTTGACAATTTAATTATTTTTTGACGCCCAAAGAGATGTTAAAGAGCACGATGAAAAACAACGAAATCATGGGGTAAAGGTAAGAGGATGGTGGTGCGCGCGATTTGTTGAATACTTGTTGTTCACGGGGCTCAATTAAAACAAAGTTAAACGCACTTTTGCTCGAACAACGTTCTTAATTTATTTCGACTCAACACACGAGTCTTTAAATACTCAAACAAAACGAACAAGTAAAGAGGAAAGACAACACAAAGGTAAACCTATCGAAGACGCATACACTCACGCCTTAAACTCTCCACTACAAAGATAAAGAAATCAGAAAGCCTTGACGGGAACAAAGGAATAAGGCTAGAAGGGAATGCCCAATCACAAACAGGTAGAGTTATAATAAACTGGCATAAAGAAATAAACCAATCAAGGAAGGTAAATCAAAGTGGAAATTCAAATGAGTCCAGAATGTAAATTAGAAGTCCAGTGGGCGCGTTTGCGCTCAACTCTAACGACGCGTAAATTCCAGAGCACTCTAGTGTTGCGCCCGACGCCGCGGACTAATGGTGCGAGTGATGCTGACGCGTCCTTGTGAGTCAAGTGGGCGAAACCCAACACGATTTTGCAGTAACCGTGAATCAGACGTTCACCACGGGAACCCAACGACCATGAAGAAGAAGATGCCTGAACCAGGGGAGGCCACCAAGAACGATAAAGGTGAGGAACCACAATAGTGAACGAAACTGGTAAAGACAGCAAATAATCCACAGTAGGTTTGAGGATGGCGAAAGGGGGGTAGACGTATAAATGCTCTGGTGGGAGAGACGGGTCTGGGAGCCACGCGAAGAAATTGGCCCCAGCGGAACCAGGACACAAATACCGAGATAGGAAACGAGGATGTTAAGTGGTAGATGGAGACGCCATAGCATCCATGGAAAGGGGCCTTGGGCCTTCTTAATGTGTTGGAAGGCAGAATCGACAAGAGAGTAATCATTATCCGGAGCCTCCCTAGAGATATTGTGAGCTTCGGTATTGGCGATGCCTGGAACGTGGTGGAAGGTAAGCCGTAAACCGGAGTCGCGAGCTAATGCAAATATACGTCGCACCTCAGAGTTGATGGCTAACGAACGGGAGGATCCTTTAACAAGAGCCTCATAGAAACCCGAGTTATGAACGCCAATATCCAGCCAATCACGGGGGGTCGGCGAGCGTAGCGCAAACGCGAGAGAAGGCAAAACGTAAACATTGACAAAGGCTCGAGAGAGATGAGGAATGAAGGCTTCCAAGGAACGACGACAAGCTACGGCCTCACGAAGATTGATGGAGGAGCCAGAAGCAGGGAGGAGAGAGGATTCGAGATCACCCCCAGCTTAAAGATCGGAGGGAGAGGGAGCGAATGTAAGGATGGGGGTGTGTTTTAGGAGGAGGGTCATGAAAGAAAGGGGGTGGGAGCGGAAAGGTAGAGGTGGCCACCCCAGCGAGTATTGCTAGCGTCAGTGCGCACCGTGATGACCCAATGGGCAGAGGTCGACCAGAGATAAGGATTATTTGTCAACACAACTGACATCCAAAAGGTAATTTCATCAGAGAGGAGAGATGAAATGGAAATGGGGAGATTGCTGGGTGGATCAGACCTAGGAAAAGATTTTCTGGTAGCTGCGATGGTAAGGTAGAGGTGGTGGGTAAAGGATAAACCCCCCGGAGCTACCAGGGAAAAATGGGCACATTTACCGGCGAAACGCTCGAGCAAGGAAAGTGGCCGTATCATTAGAAAGAAGGAAGGCAGCCAAATCAAGAAAGACACGTTGCTTGTCTTTAGGGATGGTGAAAGTGCGGTGGACGAGGTGGATAAGGAAACCCAGGAAGCGGAAGGAAGGAGAAGGAGTAAAGATGGATTTGGTGATAGATACATAATAACCCGTAAGAATACAGAGAAGGCACCAAATGGTGGCGGCATCAGCACCTGCGCAAAAGGCAGAGCAAGTGGCAGAAGAAGAGGGACCAACGGCGGCGTCGTCAATCCAAATTAACGCGGGAATTTGCCAAGCACGGACATAGCACGTCAAAGCAACGGCCATGGTTTGGGTGATGTGTGGGAGGATGACCAACCAAAAACTAAGACGGTGGAAACGAGGTAGGAGGCGACACCATTGATAGCACTAATAGTGCCGAAATACTTGTAGCTGGAGGGATGGAGGGGGATGTTGTTAAAACAGCGGGCAATATCAATCACCACCGCGGAGCGTGACGTCCAATACGTCAAGGATTGAAGGCCCTCCATAGTAAAGGGAAGAGGTTTCATCCAACAGTTGAGTAGGGTAATCATCACACTTGCGAGGTTTGGTGGGTTTGATAAGGATGGGGTTGACCATATGGAGAGAAGAAGGAAAACCGGCGGAAACAGGACCGAGGACACGACGTGCACCCGACGTGATGTCTTTTGCCGTAGAGGTGGCAACAAACGTAGCGAAAGCGGGAGGAATGGGATGTGAGGGAGCAACCCCTCGGGGTGGGAAGTCGGAACAATAATGGTGGCCACGATATTTCCCGGTAAAAGGCTGTATGAAATCATCCACACGGACGCCTTCCGAGACCCATCGTCGAATAAGAGTGGCTTCACGAGGAGGAGAATACGCAAGAACCTCCTCCCACATAGGAAGGGTGCTGGAGTTGACACAACCCGCGACAAAAGCGGAGGGATTTGGGAAAGCAAGGTCGTGAGGTGTGGCGTGAGTAGAACCACCCAGGAGGGCAGACAACTGGTCAAAAAGCGTGGACCGAGAAGGCGGTGGTATGGGAACACCATTAGAACGACACCAGGAAGTGGGTGTGGGAAACTGAAGAATACACAAAGATATAATGGTAAAAAAAAAAAATCTATTTAGAGTTATGAAAATACAAATAAAGAAAGAAGTGGTGTGGAAACACAATGATTGCGAGCACAAACCGATCTAGAAGCACTCGGCTTGGAACATATGTTGTTGCAGTCCCGACCAAAATGGCCGAGTTTTTTACAGTGTCCACAGGTGTTGGTCTCCATGGACAAAGCTTTTGGTCGTATACTGGCAGAGGACCTCGGGGGATGAGAGGTAGGAGGGCGGTGGACGATTGGTAACGACGACGCCGGACAATCATAAGACGTAGGAGGCGTCTGGGCAAGGCAGCGTGTTTGGGTTAACCTAACAGCATTTCCCAAATGACGGGATTCGGCCAAAACGACGGAGGCGAGGAGGGTGGCGTTAGCGTCAGGTTTAATCCAACCCAAGACCGTGACGATGGAATTGAGTTCGTTTCGGAGGGGCAAGAACTCGCCGTCGGCTAGACGATAGTGAACCCGACCAAGGAGGTTTTTTCCAATGCCTTCCTGATAAATGCTGTCCAAGCGGGAAAAAAAAGTCTCGCGAGAGACAATCCAGTCAGGAGGGGGCAGAATCACGAGCGCGGAGGAATTCGGCCGCATCAGAACAAAATTTGCGAAGGGCTTGTGCGTATATAGATACGTGGGAGGGGAAAGGTTGTAAGCATAACAACCATTGAGTTAAGATATGGGTGGCCGTTGAGTTATGACCCAAGGAAAGGGAAAAAGTGTGGGTGGTTCCTTAAAAGGGTGTAATGGGGTGGGCTGGCCGACAAACATAAAGAGAATAATCTGTATAAATGATGATGGAGTCTTCAGAGGTGACAGGGAGCTGATAACTAAAACTTCCATATATTAATGTTAACTCCTTTTCGCAATACATGTAGAAGATGGGAATTTACACCAGAACTCATGAGCCGTAAATCCCTCCTATTACGTATCATAAACCAAACATAAAATAATAAAGTTAAGGGATTAACGCATCCTCAAATGAATGAGGAGCTCAATACAGCTGATCAACTCCAGACTTAAAATAACATGTAAATAAAACAAAGTTTGGGGAAAAACAACGTAGACAAATTAAGAATGTGGATGAGTAAAACAAAATAGAAAGATGAATAACCCAACAGGATCTTCTTTTCTGCTTCTTCTTTGAAACTCTTGATGTACTTGGTTGATTCGCTTTTTTTCTTGCAAAGATATACGGTTACGTAGTTTGTGGTTCTGTTGACGATTGACGCGGTTTTCATAGGTCCGATGATATCAACGTGAATCTTCTCGAGCGGGCCTTTAGCTTTCAATTCGTTGGGTTTGTCAGGAAATGATGCACGCGTCATATTTCCATCAACATACCCTTCGCATAGGTGAGTGTCCTCTTCACCAGTTATATTCTCCCTTTGCTACCTTCACTAATTTCTTCACTTCCTTCTTTCCTAGATGGCCCATCCGCAGATGCCATTGATGCCGAGTCACTGGCTTTCCAACCTTCTTCAAGGACATGCTGGGTTTTGAATTGATTACTTGATCCAGGTAGATAAGGTTTTCTTTGTCGCTATATGTGAACGTTGCCAGCGCTTGTGCCGACGGTTTCTTCTTTGGTTTCAAGTCATATCCGGTGTCTTTCGAAAAGATGTTCAGATCTTTCTTCCTTGTTGGGTTTTTCATCTTTCTATTTTGTTTTCTCATCCACATTCTTAATTTGTCTACGTTGTTTTTCTTCAAACTTTGTTTTATTTACACGTTATTTTAAGTTTTGAGTTGATCAGTTGTATTGAGCTCCTCATTCCATTTGAGGATGCGTTAATCCCTTAACTTTATTATTTTATGTTTGGTTTATGATACGTAAAAGGAGGGATTTACAGGTCATGAGTTCTGTTGTAAATCCCCACTTTCTACATGTATTGAGAAAAAGAAATTTAACATCAATGTATGGAAGTTTCATCATTATTAGCTCCCTGTCACCTCTGGAGACTCCATCATCAGTTTTCTAATTTATTTACTTTATTAATTCATTATATTTAATTACATTTGAGCCCCGTAACCCCTACATTCCTTGCCATGCCAAGCGAGATCAAGTTTTGTCCAATGTTAGGTACGTAGATAACGTTCTTTAACACTAACGTTCCCGGTCTTCCACTGTTTCTAATCTTTACTTCACAGTCTCCCACTCCTCTTGATTCGAGCTCACTCTGGCTATCCGCAGTGCTGATGTTGCACTGGATGGAGCGATAGTTGGTCAGGATGCTACGTTGAAAAGTCATTTGGTGCGTAGCTCCTGAATCTAACAACCATCTAGTGTCTCTCGCTTGCAACGCGCCATCTCCACTCAAGTTAACAGTTGGCACTGTTGCAACAAAGACTACTGGAACTTCTCTGTTGTTGTTTTGATGGTTGTTGTTCTGATTTGCTACATTAGCGTTAGGTCCTCGGTTCCAACCACCTCGGCCTCGACCACCTTTTCCGCGACCTCCTCAACCACGGAAACCTCCTCGTCCTCTTCCACGGAACTGGCCTCTTCCTGCAGCTGCTGGTTGAGCTTGAGGTTCGTTCTCCTCGCTCCCCAGCAGTCTCTTGCCAAATTTCCTCTCTTGCCACTTCACAACCGCGTTGTCTTGTTTCTTCTCGCTCCCCAGCAGTCTCTTGCCATATTTCCTCTCTTGCCACAATTATAACACTCTCGGTCTTCACAACCGCGTTGTCTTGTTTCTTCTCGCTCCCCAGCAGTCTCTTGCCAAATTTCCTCTCTTGCCACAATTATAACACTCTCGGTCTTCACAACCACTTTGTCCTTGGTAGTTGTTGTGGCGCCCCGTGGCATGAGCCTGGGCACCTTCGTTGTCTTCATTTACTTTTTCCTCTCTTTGATTTTCGTTTCGTGATCTAACAGTTTTCCAACCACATAAGTATAGTCTGTCTCCGCTGGAGGGTCGTTCTCAAGGAGATTAACAATTATATCGTATGCTTCTGGGAGGGTCGTCTACAGGATGGAGATGTGTTGTGGGGTTGCCGTGTCCTCCCCCGCAGCCTTCAGTTGCTGGATAGTTGACGAGACTTCCGCGATGTAAGTCTTCAACTTGTCTTCTTCTTTCATCCTCAAGTTCGTGAGTTTGCGTCTGATCGCGTTTCTGTTTGTCTGAGCCTTTCTCTCACTCAATGATCTTATTCCAAGTCACCTTTGCCGTAGGCTCATCCTGTATCAACGGTAGGATGGTATCTGTAGGGAATCACAGGTTCTTTGTAATTAAATGTGAAAACTTAATAAACTGATTATATGTGATGTAAACTTATGAGTGAGGTCTCGAGAGGTGACTACTAATTATTACTGATGACAACTAACTTATTATTAATACAGCGTTCAAAACAAAACATAATGATATGTAGGTGGCACTCCTAGCCTTAAGGTCTTCTGACCGTGCATCACTCATTGTCCCAAAACAAACAGAATAAATAAACTATGGGCGGGTGGGGTTTAGAACATAACAAATTGACAATTTTAACTTAAGAAATGAAGGCAGGAATTTAGACGGGGGCCACAAAGGACTTAACAAATTTAAATGCGGGTGAGTAAAACAAAAAAGAAAGATGAAACCCTATAGGGGTTACGGGGCTCAAAAGGAATAAAAGTGTAATAAATTAATAAAGCCGTCAAGAAGAAATGAAATTCCAAAGATAGTAAAAAATAATGGAGTGGAGAGGCTTAAGTGTGAGGCTGTTGTGCTTTATTCTCAAACATACCGCCACTAGCCTTCATTATGCCTCCAACAATAGTAGCCAAACTCATCGTGTCTTCCCTCCGCCTTTCTGCAGCTTCTTGTCTCTCCTTTCTCTCTTCTTCACGTTCCATCCTTCTCTCTTCCTCGCTTTCCCTTCTCTCTTCTTCACGTTCTCTCCTTTCTTGATCCCCCCTTTCCTCTCGAACTCTTTCCCTCTCTGTTTCCCTTGTCATTTGCATCATCATGATATCCTTCAAACCAGACTCGCTTTCTGCTTGTATGCTAGCCAACCTCGTAATTGCTTGGTTGACATTTCGGCATTTCCGAGCGGGTTCTGAAAAAGGCACAGCATTTGAACCGTCTGACGTTGAAACTCTGTGAAGTTCTCTCTATGGCCCCCTCTGCTAAGCTCAGGCATACAGAGGTAGAGAACCACATAATAGGTGACAAGACTAGCGTCTAGGAAGTACTCCAGATCAAGAGTCAAGCCCTATTCTGCCTTTAGTGACAGAGGGGATTTAAGTTGCTGTGGGTCTGCTCTAAAACTAATCTAAATGAAATAAAGGAAGGAAAAAGGAAGGAATAAGATACTTAGGCGGAGATCCAACGCGCCAGAGTGGAAGGGTCATCAAGGAGGGAGTCCATCCCGCTCTTAGTAGTGCACAAGGCCTCGTAATCGCTGCAATAAGCCGTTTTAACATGTTCTCATCTGATATCTTCTACCTAAGGCCCTGCTCATGCCGCACTCCCACTCATAGGCAACTAGATAGCCAGTCATCGCAATCAAGAAAAGAACAGAGGTGGTTATACTCCCCAAACCTTCAAAGGAATCATGCCACAGAGGCGTCTATCCAGGGCTCAGGCCTTCTTAGACTCAAGTGTCTTGGTTCAAGGTGTAGTCTCCCCCAGCGGCGCCCGCAGGTACAACCAAATAACACAATATTGAATAACAGAAGAATGAAGAAAGAAAGCATGGCCCAAGGGCAGCCATGCCTGGATGTATGTGTGGGATCAATCCAGGACTACAGAGGTGCACATAAATCTATTCAACTTTCTACAAATAATAGAACAATACACAAAGGGGAATCAAATAACAACAACAGGCATCTCAACCAAAGTGGTAGCATGTCATAAGTTGGCATACCACGTTGACCGCCCTTCCTTCTAAAAAAGCCTCTCTCGTATCTATGGGGAAAAACTATGATAACCCCGAGAGGGAAAAGAATGGAACGGGAACAACAGAATAAGAATAAGGGCACGACGTCTATATAAGCGACGCATTCATGCCTCTTGGTGAGGTTTCCAATAATTTTACTATGAATAAAGGATGTAGTGACCATAAGTGATTGTCTTAGCGTAGGCGTCACTTATATTTCCAAGAGCACTTGTTCCCTTATATGATGATTCTTTGCTGTCTAATTACGACTGACGTTACTAATGCGTATTTGTTTAAAGTTATATGGACGCGTTGGAACAAGCAGAAGTACTTATGTATATAGGGGCTTATGTGTTTATTTTTTTATTTTTTCTCGTTTCTTGTTTGTTTTGTTGTTTACTATATCCTTTTTTGACTAACTTATTCACAGCAGCAAATTTATAATAAACTGAGAGAGAAGTTGTCCCCACAAAAATCATCATATCCTGTCCTGTTTGTGCATGATCTTCCCCCCCACATTGCTTATATAACACCATGTCTTTCTATCTGCCTCTTACTTGGAATGGGCCATGTTTTAATTAAGTCGTAAAGTGTACCATGGCGCAGGATGTTGTGACATGCTCTTGAATGATGGTCTACACAGATTTGTACTTCGGTACAAATTCATTTGGACTAGTATACGGGCACAAACTGATTTGTTCCACCGTCACAAATTTTGATTTATCGTATTTTTGGAAGATCCAATGTATATATATGCGACGCATTCATGCCTTTTGGTGAGGTTATTCTATTATCTCACATTACAAGATGGTTCATCTTCTGAGGTTGATAAGGAGGTTGGTAGTGTCTTAAATCGTCATCCAGTACAAGGAGGTCTATATTCTGATACTTGCAATAATAATATCAATCTTTATATTGCCCTGCAAACCCATGCTAGCCTTTGTGTCAAAAGCTCTAAGCTGTTTGTTGAGCAAACTTAGATTGTCAGATGTTGTGGGGCGGAAGATTATTGAGAGCTCTTGCGAGCATGAGATAGTCTCTGGCCTTCCAAACGACTTGAATTGATTGGATGGATGAAGTTTTGGCCCATGTAAATGCAGGAGTGCCAAGCTTCTTCCATTTTTGCATTAATTTGGACAAGCAGGAGTCCATCATTCAAAGTTTGATTTCAACTATTGATTTTCTTTATTTATTGTCCTTTCTTCATTTAATGAAGGGCAGGGAGAAGCCGCGGAGAGCGCGGCAACATGCATAACTTAGGTGTTGACGCTAAAACACGCGCAAGCATCTAGATGGGTTGTGATGTGCCAATGCACTGAGATTATTTACCGTTTTCTGTTGACTTTGATGTGCTGAAAAAGCTGGTGATATATGAACAGCTACCTCCTCAGCAGTGGTGAGACGGAAACTACAGTGGACATTGATCTCCTCACCAGCCAATAGCACTTACACAATTGGCATACCAACAAAGAATCTCACTCAGGTCTTTCTTAGTCAAACGTAAGGAGATGCTGAATGATGGCAATTGATCAAAAGTTTGGTGTTTTTCTTGCCAGCAGCTCGACTTTGAGACGGAGGACTTTATTAATACCAGAAAAAAACGGATAGGCATCTCTCCAACGGTTCTGTAGCCCAGATTATGAACTTCATTGCCTCCTACATTGTCACGTTAAGGTTCGAGATGGACCGTTAAGTTTGTTTGTCCTGTAATCTGCTGTGGACGTACAATAATTTTTGCGTTCGAAAGGGTATAAATAAGGCATATTAAGTCGGTTCATCCGGAAATTGTTATGCGCATAATGATGATGATGAAACTCGTTCCTGAGGAGTTAGAGAGATGACTTAGAACGTTTTCGTCGTCTCTTGCGCTTTCGTGATTTTAGATTGAATTATTTCCTTTCTGACTGTTTACCTTCCTACACTGAGTTGCTCGTTTTCCTGTGTCGTAGAGAATTTTTCTTTGATGCTCCATGGCCAACCGTCGCTTCAGGTGTACCCATCACTTATTCTTGCATCATTGCTTGTCACGATGCTGTTTGTCTGTACTTAAGTTTTATGATCTTTGCATTTGCTTGAATAACATTTTGAGACTATTTTTCCCGTCCCTTGTTTAAAATGCGACATCTCTGCCTTTTATCGCTCGGCCAAAGTTACGGTGTTAGGGAGACATGATATTCCACGAAAGACCACCAGTAAGAACCGCCAAGATGCCTTCGCTACCAAGCTTTCGTTACCTCAATTATTCTACTTTAACGGTGGTGCCTGCAGCAGAGACAGTGTTTTTTTGGTTCGTGCTGAATGCGCACACGAGTGAAGAACATGACTGGCCGAACATGAATTGATTTGCTCTGATGTTTGTCGAACACCGAGTGCAGGTCTGCAGGGGACTCGAGCTCTCTTGATGTTGAAATAATGGCCAGTAGACGGTTTCTGAAACGGATTGCTAAGGATTACGGCTCCGCGTTTTGTACTGCATGAGATCACTTCAAGACCTGGAGGGTGGACCTAAATGCAAAAGCACATATAAATCGCTGATCTTTCGCTCGTTACAGTCAGAGGCTCTTCCAACTGAGATAAGAAGGGCTTTTCTTGTATATTTTCAAGTTGCAACATGCTGCTATGTATAGCTAAAACAGGTGCTTTAGCGCTGTAATGGTAGGAGGATAAAACTGGAATTGTCCCATTCAGTGATTTGGATTAATTCAACATTCACTTTGTCCGAATAAGACTTACTGATACAATAGAAGCTAGGTCTATATTTTTGTATGTGTGCAATTATTGGGTGGATTGGTTGGTCGACGTTAATCGTCATCGGTTATTTATTGACCGACATATTCCAAATTTACAAATAGCTTTATTTTCATAATCAACTTTGTCTCTCAGGAATAGCACACATTACTATTCCGTCTCAAGAGTTATCAGCCTTCTTTTGAAAAAATCGCTGAAGACAAGACTGCCCTTTTACGGCCTTGCCTTTCATGGCGGGTTTCTTAACCTGATGCCTGACACCATCATCTCTATCAAACATGTTGCTTCGATAATTTTGACGCTCTTCCTTCTGTAGGTCAAGGGCGAAATGAAAGTCACGGTGCTCCTCAGCACCTGACTCATCGCTAAAAGATAGCTTACAGGGTTCGCAATAGAGATTGCTGCTAACTATGGGGCCAATGTCCATGCCAACAGCGTTATCACTTGTAGAAGTGTTTTCGGCATTAGCTGGAGAAATACTTTCTTGCGCTTGTACTGCTGATAGATGTTTCGGTTGAAAAAAGGTATCGATTTTCCGAAGCCCATCTTCCACTTCAGACAATCCAGACACACTGATTCCAAAGCCTGTGCAAGGAAACACTTTCTCTCCTTTTAACAATAACGACGCCAGCATCGCAATATTCAAATGAGAGGTAATCTTCTCCTTTGGTAGCATAGGGCACGATCGTGAAAACGTTGCTCCTGTTGCAGTTCGGCAATTGATCTATAAAGTCAGATTCGCCGAAACATTTTTATACCCCAATATTTTTAGGCCATCTTTATACGTTATTCTTATTTGGTCCAAAATTTGTATTTCTACCTTTTGTTTTCAACAAGCTCGTTCTGCAGCCGATAAAATATTTCCGAGGACAGCATCTCGATCCACTTATTTAAATCGTTATCGGAATTTGCGGGAGGCCTTAAATTTTTATTTGCACCAATTGACTTATGACGTGCGACTTCAGATACTTAGATTAATCAGATATAAACACGCAAGATGAAGCATCTACCAGGTTCGTCACATATTCCTCTAGATATATTGTAAATCCATCGACCCTTTTCTTCACCAAACTCGGCTTTTAGAAAGTCCAGCGAGAAGTTCCTTTGAAGCTTCTTAGATTCAACATAAAAATCAGATTTTACCATATCTCGCCAGCTTTTTCAACGCCCAGCCTGTCTTCAATCTCAGAACCAAGTTTTCCCCCAAATTCCGAATTTTACTAAACGGAAGCTCTTTCATAAAGTTCAGGACCTCGACATCACGCAATATTGTCTATGAATTTACATTTAAATATTGTCGTTAAGTCACATTACCTGCTTGTTGGGTTTGTTCAAAGACGAGCAAAGCTTTGCCAATGTCTTATTATGAGCAATACCTGTGTAGATCAGCAACGATATTTGCAGGAAATAAATTCAAACCTGCAGAACACGTGTATCCCAACTCTTGAAAAACCGCATTTCGGATCTAGAGCTATAAACATACTAAAGTCGATGTAAACTACCTCCGTGCAGATATCTGCGCCTAGCCTCAAACTCAAATCTCTACAATCATTAATGCGCAGCAACCTTCAGGCTTACTTTAAACTTTTGATTTTGCTATCGGTTAAGTCTCCGTATAAATGCCCGGCGCCATCCCATGAGAAATCTGATTCCTTGCCATCAGCCATCAAAGATGTTAAACGCTCATGGACCTCGTCTGTCACATCCCATATAAGCCTCATCAATGCTTGCTCTTTGCATTTTGCTCACAAAACGTCGCATGACTTCCATGATCTTTGCTGAAGCTCTCCTTTTAAGGTCAGCTTTAAGCTGTAGACATTTCCAAAACCTGTAAACGTCAAGCGAGACCTTATGTGTTGCAGTCTTTGGATCGTCATGATACCCGGGTTCAGTGGAATCAGGTCCAAAGGTCGCCACATGAACGAATCTGATATCAGGCGCTATTGCTTTCGCATCCTCCACAGTGCAATGCCTTTTTATTCCCTTTGCTCTTGCTGCATAATTTACAGCGATGAGTCCTTGCCACTGCTGAACAGCCAAAGGCACGTCGATAGGTATGTTTAGGCGAACATGCTCAACTTGTGCATAAAATGCATCCAGATCAACATGAAGTAAAACACGACATGGTTTCGTCTTGTCCATTCACAAATGTCCAAAAAGGAAGTGATGGCGCAGGAGTAAGAAATCGGATTGATGAATACTAAGGAAGCGTATATAAAACGAGCGCCGTAAATGTCTGGATTGCGATAATTAGGAGATGGAAAGTGCTGAAAGGGGGTGAGAAGAAGTGGTTGAGAGGAAAGTGATGCCGAGTCGATGGGAAATGTCAACTTTCACCAAATTCTTAAAGTTCGAATTCGTCAGACATGGTTCGACAGCGTGGCTGATCTTCAAAACTGACCTTTGCAGTACGGCGGAAATGATTACGAGGACGGTGGCAACTGGGGTTTTGGGAGAGGATCGAACAGAGGATTTGTAGGTTTCTATAATGATTATACATTAATCAATGGATAGAGCGAATACTTTAGGGCATATTCAATGGCTATGATGCATGGTAATGAGCGGGAGGACGTGAATTTCGGTGGAAAGAGTGGGTCATCCTTTAATCAATGCATTCTAAACTCTTATAGTTTTGCTTCCCCCGACTGCTCTTGCAAAGCTGGGTGAGGCTCACCAAGTAATTGCTTTTTAACACATTGTCAGCCACTCTCAACATTGCGTATCCTATGCTTTTTGAGCTCAAGAACGAATCTCAGCAAAAGACTTCACATGGAGGTGTATTAGAATTTACCGCAGAAGAGGGCAAGGTTTACCTCCCGCAATGGGTAAGATTTGTGGATTTGTACGCTGCTGCCAAGTTGACGAGTAACAGATGATGACGACTATGTTGCTGGAGGAAGGCTCGTTGGTGAAGGTTAAAAATGTGAATTTGCCATTGGGGAAGTTTGTTAAGCTTCAGCCCCAATCTGTGGACTTTCTGGATATCTCCGATCCTAAGGCTGTCTTGGAAAAGGCCATCAGCAATTTCTCTACTTTGACTCAAGGCGATATTATTACGATTAAGTATAACAATAAGCAATTTGATATCTTGATCGTTGAGTCGAAGCCTGGTGGGAAGGGTATTTCCGTTGTGGAAACTGATCTTGAGGTTGACCTTTTATGGAAGAGTAGCTCTAAAGTAATTCAGGTTGATTTTGCTCCTCCGGTCGGCTACGTCGAACCTGAGCGGCAACCGAGAACAACTAAAGTCGCGGTACGTAGTGCAGCGTAAATTTAAGCGCATTTTATTAATATATATCAACCTTCTTCATGCGATTTGTTTTTTTGTTATCACATTTCTAACCCTTATCCGTAGTACGAAGGCTCGACAACTAGTATTGAAGCTCATACAAAGGAAGATCGCCAAAAGTTTTCTGCTTTCCATGGTTCAGGCCAAAAGTTGAACGGAAAGGCACCTGCGGCTTCTTCCGCTGCTCAAGGCAGTGCTTCAACTCCTTCTTCCAGGTTCGCGCATGCTGATAGTTTTTGATTTAATATTATTAGTACGCCGATTGTGGAAACCGCTAAGGGTAAAGTCCCGCCAGCCTTACAATTGCCATCAGGAAAGCTGTTTTTTGGTAATCCCTTTTTTAATTCTTAGTTTATTCTTACATTCCCCTTCTCTTGCCGAATTCTTTGTACATTAGGATACCCAATTATACCTTTGAAAGGATCGGAAACAGCGTCCGAGGTTTGGCTTATATTAAGTCTGACATTAACACTTCTAGAATGCGGCCCCAACCTTTACAGGCTCCGGTCAAACACTGAGGGCGGCACGAAAAAGCGGTGGGTCATCCTCAACCTCATTGACGAAGGGCTCCTCAGGTTCAAGCTCCAATCCTCGACCTTGATAATATATGAGAATAAATCCCTTACGAGTCGCAATAATAAACATCTTATATTCCAAATCATCATTTGTTTGCACTGTCTGCAGAGCCATCTGCGGGCATGCCTTGGGCAGCGTACTGGCTATAATAATTGTAGTATGCTTCCCATGCTGCCGCATTCGCCGCCGGATCCCCCGCACCTCCCTGATCTTGCTGGGTCTGAGCCTGGGCTTGACCGTAATAAGCCGACTGATCATAACTGTACGCTGTACAAAATTAAGTACATCAACAAAAAAGTAAACTACCTGATGGATCCCAATAAGCTGCCGCTGGCTGCTGCTGCTGTTGACCATAGTCCTGAGCGTTGTAATTCGAGCCTCCATCATTTCTAAAAATGATGTTAGTTTTCGACTTTTAAACGAGGTACCCATAGTTGTTGTAGTTATTGTAACCACCTCCGGATTGCGGGCCGCCCGCGCCACCACCTTTCATACGCTGTGACCGTTAGGATAAAAAAAAACCTCAAAACAAATCTACCATGGTTTTCTCTACTATTGCCTCAACAGCCCTAATGATATCGTCTTTATTTCCGTAAACCTTAATGCCACGCTCATTATTCATGTTCGGAGTTTGGTCGATAACCACGCGAACGTTAAACATGCCCTGAATACTTTTGATCGCCTCGCCGCCTGTACAAAAGTTAGTGCATGACAAACTCTATAAAGCATTGCCTTTTCCGATAACAAGGCCAACCCTATCATTTGGAATCTATAAATTTGTGTATTAATAACCTGAGTTCATCGAAAAACCAACCTTCAACTCCTCAAAATCGCCTCCCTCATATCCATTAGGAGCTCCTCCGTAAGGCTATTATGTGCGAAGTAACCAAGGCAGACTTAGCGACAAGATTCAAGCACGAATGAAACAAAAAGAGGGATAAAATCCTACCTTTCCGGCTCCTCCTGATACAAGTTCCATAATAAAAGCTTTTGCTTTTTCGATTGCATCAGCACTTCCTGTGAGATTTACTGTACGAGTGGCTGACTTGGAGTCTTGATCTTGAACGACACCAATTTTCGCGCCACTCCTTTCTTGAAGAGATTTGATAGTCTCACCACTCCTTCCGATCACCAAACCAACTAAGCAACGTAAGAGGTCTAATCAAATCCAACCAAAGTAAACCTTTCGATGCCGGAACTTCAAGAGGAAAAGTGGTTTGTCCGGGGCCAGACGTAGATCGAGGGCCATAATGACCAGTAGGAGCTGAATAGTCGCTGGAGGAAGAAGTTGGCGCATCTGGGCGTCTAGATGTACCATCAATGATTTCGGAAATGAGATCTTTAGCGATCTTGATTCCATCTTCAGGGCCCATGATGGTAGTGCGCCTTTCAGGGTCATTTGGAGATTGATCTACGGCTATTAAAAAAAAAATAATGCACACCTCACTAGATTACCTTGCGAGAACTGAATTTTCACACCGGCATCCTTCTCAATTCGTTTCATGTTTTCTCCGCCTTTACCGATGACAAGACCGACCTGATTTATGAGAAGTAATTGTGATAATAATCAAACCATGCTGCTAGGAATGGTAATTTCCACAGACTGTCTTGTGTTTGACGGCCTCCCATAGCTATTGCCGGAAAATGAATCTGTCTGACGTTCTCGCTCTGAGCTTCCCAGACCATATCGGGTTTACTGGAGCGGCTGTCGTCAATAGTGCGGCGTTTTGAATCAGAGTAGTAGCTGTCATCCCGGCCCCTATCATAGGAGGTGTCGTCTCGCCTCCGGTCGAAAGACGAGCTATCATCACGTCTTCTATCGTACAAAGAGTCATCTCGCCTCCTGTCAGAGGAGTAGTCTTCGTCATCTCTATCCCTCTTGCCGATGCTCTGACTGCTGCTCTCGGACACTGCAGAAGTGTGAGCTACATATGACAAAGGGACCACTAACATGCACCAGATGCACGGGCCTCAGCACTCAGCCGAGCAGCAACAGCCTTGGCTTTCGCAAGTGCATCCAGATAATCCTACAAGTCAGGAGCGGACACACTACGCTCCAAACCTTTTGTTCGCTCATGGTTTCTCCAAAAATGTTCAAAATTTGAATCATGCAAACGAATGGAGACAGTGGAGCAACAGCAAAAAAAAAATCCCAAAAATCCAATTACATCTTCGAACGAAAAGAGCTAAACGGCCCATCATCATCATCTACAATGTCGCCAATAATCATTACCCTTTAAAATATGTGCCTTTTTTATTTCAAAGCTACTCCCATCAAGGATGATACGATACCCAACCCCCGCCCCTCCCCCCCACCAAAATTCATCTGTGAATAGCAAACCATTCATGACCCAACTAAAGTTGTAAAAAAGTAATCGGTGTCGACTCCTTCCAGTTCAAACCATCCAAGGTATCCTCTGAGCGCACGGAGGGTAATAAACTGTTGCTCCACGTTCTCTCTGAGCTTGAAAATTTTATTAAGACAAACCATTGGACTCTGTTGACATGTCCAACCTCAAGGAGAGCATACGGAAGAGTGAGCACATTCAGCAGCCTGGAACACGGCTAACATCATGCAGAAATCATCGTGGATATGATACGGGCGATACAGCCTGCGTCAAAATGGAAGATTGTGGTCGTGGATGCAAAGTCTCTAAAGATTCTCAACAGCGTGTGCAAGATGCATGACATTCTAGAAGAGAACGTTACATGTCAGTCATGAATCTTTGCTATTCCTGTATTCAGTGAACTAACTGAGAATTTAGTGGTAGAAGATATTTCGAGGAAAAGGACTTCGTATTCTCAAAAGGAAGCCATCTACTTTATCACACCCAACAACGACTCGGTAAATGCTTTAATCGATGACTTTGCACGAGGCAAACCCATGTATCTTGCCGCACATGTATTTTTTACGGCAGGTTCGAGGCGTGATATGTTTTTAAGCTGACATTTAAAAGCATTGCCGGACGAATTATTCGAAAGAATTAGAAAATCACCGGTTACCATTCAGCACGTAAAAACGCTAAGAGAATTATTTGTGGATTTTCTTGGTAAAAACACATAATAATTCTTTACTCAATCTCTAATAGCACCTGAGCACCACGTATTCTCTGTTGATTCTGCACATAATCTGTTTTCTTTATATAATCCCGTTGACCCAGCCGCGCAGCAATTGGAGATTGCATCCATAGCGAGAAAGGTAAACGAGGTGACATCATTATTATTAACCTGGTTAACAGCTAGTTTCCGTACTTTCTACATTAGGCGAGCGGCCATTTATCAGATATTATGATCCAAGTGGATCTGGAAGCTCCTTCTCGCAGAGAGTAGCTCAAGCGTTGGATAACGAGCTAGACGAATTGCAGAAGAACGACCCTGACTATCCTCCAAAGTCTTCCCATAAGAGGGCAATCATGATAATAGTAGAAAGACCCTTTGACCTCATGGCCCCATTTTTGCATGAATTCACGTACCAGGCGATGATTAATGATTTGCTTGTGACAGATGGAGGAAAATATGTGTAAGTGCTTTGCATTAGCAAACAACTCAGCATTTTAGATATCATGGGGATAATTCTGACGGCGGAGGAAAACAAGGCTGCTTTAGATGAGACAGACCAAATTTGGGTATTTTTTTTGTTTTTATAAATTGCTATAGCTAACATGTTGCAGATGCTTATTCGCTATTGGCATTTTGCTGAAGCTGTTGAATACATTCGAGATACATTTAATCGGTTTCTTACTGAAAACAAAGCTGCTCTGACAGCTATGGGTCATGAGGAAAGGTGTGCCTCTGTAGATATAGCAGTACTAATTACATTGCAGTTTAGAGGGAATTCAAAACCTGAATCAGCTTAAAGACACTTTGACTTCTTTGCCAGAATTCCAGGAGATGAAGTCGAAGGTTTGCGTTAAATTCAGAGTTTTCTAAGATTTCTATAGTTTTCGGTACATATTAATATATGCCAAGAATGCCGATCCCTTTTTGAAAGAAGAAAGCTTGATTCTCTTGCCGCAGTTGAACAGGTAATATTAATTTAAACAAACTTGATTCTTTAATCTTAACTTAAATTCATAGGACCTTGCAACAGGGGAAACTTCAGATGGCAGAGTACCCAAAAACATTATCATAAAACATGGGCCCACTTCTTGATGACCCCACGATCCAGTAAGAATTCCTGATAACTTCTTTGCTTATCTTCAAAGATCCTTTGATAAACTACGTCTTTTGATTATGTACATTATTGCACAAGAAGGAATACTTGATGCAGATCGCCGTCGGCTTTTGGAAGCCTCAAAATTGACTCTCGAGGATTCTCAAGCCATTACAAATCTAGGCCTTATTGGGGTCAAACTCACCTCGAACACCGATAAGAAGAAAAAGAAAGACGTAGTTAGTCTGATAATAGGAAATACTAACCCCTTGTAGGGGCGATATGATTATCACGGAAGAACCGCAGAAAAAAAGAAGAAGAAGAAGAAGAAGGTTGACGATGAGCTGCCATACGACCTCTCAAGATACGTTCCCATGATTAAGTATCTTTTAGAGGTAATTTTTTACTTCCGGATGACATCGCTTAATGCGTGTAGGATCAAGTCTTGAACGCTGTTGATACCTCAATATTCCCTTGGGTGAAGGAACCTTTACCTGAAGAAATCGGCGCCGCAAAAGCAGCATCATCCAAAGCAACTTCGAAATCCGCATCAAATCCACTTCACCACTCCCTTCAGCCGGAAATCCTTATTCTCTTCGAACTACAAGGCCGAGTTGGGCAACCAAGCTAGATCTGCTCTATCCAACGACTCTGCGGCGGTGAGGATAACGAACGTTGAGGAGGAAGAGTACAGACGTAATGGACCTCGAGTCATTTTGTTCATGCTAGGTGGCATCACTTTTGCAGAAATCCGCGCAACCCATGAGGTTATGAAGGACTCTAAACGAGATATAATTATTGGTAGGAAAAAATGTCTAAGTCATTCTGACTTTTCTAGGTCAACTGACATTAATAATCCGACTCAATATATCAGAATATTGAAGGAATTGCACAAACCCGAAGGGTACAACAGCCTTGACTCACAAGCACTTGCTTCGTCTCTATCAAACCTTGTAGATGCCGGAAGCTCACCAAAGGGGAGTTTGAATGCTCTTAGCCCTTCCATCACGGCTACACCGGAAGCTGCGAAAGATGCACCAGCGAAGGAGGAGAAAGAATAAAAAGGGACTTAAGAATTTGTTTAAAAAGAAGTGATCGAATTATCTTTTTTTCAAGTATAGATGACGCAGAGTATAGTGGCCGGTCGATGTACATAAAGCCTCATGAACCTAAATATATTTTGGAAGTAAACTATTAATAATTAATGGCTATTCCTTCTGGTAGGATTTTAAACTTGGTAAGTAGTCAGAGATGCGATATTGTCTGTCTATGCAGCATATTGAGGTCAATTGGACCACTGTCCAGAACGCTAGTACATGCGCGTCGCTTGAATCTGGGATTTCGCTTTCGCCTAGCTAATTAAAACCAATATAAGTCTTGAAGTAAAAAAAGACTGCATTAAATCAAGTTCAATATTTTAAATTTTTTATAATAATATCACAACACATAAATACACAAAGGTTCAAAAAAAAAAAGTTGATGCGCTATCGTCCAAAACCGCGCATCAATTCAGGTTGTATGTACACAAAAAATCCCGATACCAACGCCGTTCACTGTTGTGCGCAACCCTCACTAGCAGAAGAGCGCTTTGCACTCTTGCGTTCTTTCATGGCAGATGGAGCTGGTGTGCTGACAGCATTGCTTCCCGGAAGTGCTGTGGCTGATTAGATGTATTTCAAGAAACAAAATGTGAGGAGAGTATGGAATAGGCTTACCCTGTGGAGTGGAAGGTTCGCTATTTTCATACCGCAGGACTTTGCGGGGCTCCAAATCGGAGGCTTCATCAACCCGACGCTTGTTCGGCAAAGCAGGTGCATCCGCGAAAGCTATGAAAATTACGTTGTTACGAAGATTCTTCTAAAAAAGCTTACAATTCTTTTCATTAAGCGGCCTGGTTTTATACTGTGACAGAGCCTGATCAAGCCTGTCGCGTTCGTACTTGATCTTCTTCGCTTCTCTTAACAGAGAAAGATACTTCTCGTTCACCCTTTGATTCTCTTCGATAGTCTCCTCTGCCCGCTTCTCGAGCTCATTAACTGCGGCATTTTCTCGGCGAGATTACCGCGCAATTCTTCGAGCTCCATTGTCGTCCCTTCAAGCTGTACCGTCAAAATATTGTTCTTCTCGGTGACATCGTGAATTAACGCCTTCAATTCTTTAATCTCTGAAGACTCGGCATTTTCGCTTGAATTCAAATCTTGGAGACGGGCTTCGAGAGATTTACTCTTCGACCATGCCTCCAATGTCTCGGCCTTTGATGACAGTAGCTCGTTTTTTATCCGTTGAAGAATATCGTTTGCGCTCTTAAAACAAAACAAGTTATTGCCGATGCATTTAACGCTATTTAGTTGTATTGAAGTTACCTTATCAGTGCCGATTTCCTCGATCTCAAGTTGTGAGCAAATGTCCTTCATCTCATCTTCGATGGCTTTGAGAGAAGACAGAGAATCCGAAGTCTTTTGGCTCAACTCCTCAATCCGACTTAAGGTGTTGGCGAGTTCATTTCTGCATTCTGTCATATCCTTTTGCAAGGAATCCACAAGTTTTTGCCAGACTGTAGACTGCTCTCAATTTTGTCCACAATATCGATGGTACTTAAATTATCTTCCATGCCACCCAGCTTAAAAAATTATTAGCATTAGGTGAGTGAAAGGACAGATGCACTCACTTCAGATGCGTACAGCTTATTGATTCTCTCAGATAGCGCACTGAGAGCTTCATCCTTAGTTTTTAAATCCTTTACGCTGATAACTAGCTCATCTAACTTCTCACACCTTTGCTTGAGATTATCATTCTCGAATTGAACAGACGCGTTCATCTCGACAGTTTTCCTCAAAACCTCAATCTCATTCGCAACGTTGGCCAGCTCTTTAACTGTTTCCTGCAGATTCCCATTCTCTTCAAGAAGCCTCGCACAGTCCTTAGCTTGTTCTGTGAGTAGCTTAATTTCTTCACGATAGGATTCGACGTCAGCCATGCTTTTTTTTAATTTATCGTTCTCCTGCAGTGTGGCATTGAGTTGTGCTGCCTTTTCCTTTAGCAACTCAATCTCACTCTTGCAGGAATCCATTTCATCTATCTGCATTTTCATAATCCTATTTTCTGCTATAAGGGTATCGTTGTCTTGCACTCTATGCTTGAGCTCCTCATTCTCCTTAAAACATTCTTCAAACGTAGCCATGGCCATTTTGAGTGACTCGTTCTCTTGAACAATAGCATCGAAGTTTAAAGCCTGTAGCTTCAGCTTCTCAGCCTCCTCCAAAAGAACATCAAAGCTTTCCGCTGATATTCTTAAGCGCAAGATTCTCCGATGCAAGAGCATCTGCTTGATTGGCCCTTTCAAGAAGCGAAGAATTCTCCTTAAGCAGACTCGATAACTTTCCGGACATTATTCGGATGACTTCAATTGGCAGCGCGGAGATAGATTGCTGAGCTAGAATGCTATCCGCAAAGCTCGATGAGAGCTCCATCAACTCGTACGATTTGGTTTCTTGCAGCGCTTTGATAAACTATAAATTGACATTAGATAATTAATCGCTTCATCAAAAACCTCATTTTTAAATGTTTCCATCCATGCAATTTGATCTGCGGAAATCTTCATGTGTTTCGCCAAAGCGTTTTCGAGCTGCTCCAATTTGACATCTCGTCTTCGGATCTCCTCCAAGCTTTTGTGAAGTTCTAGGTCGCGTTCTCGAATCTCCTTCATCCTCTCCACCTGACCACCATATAACGAAATTTCTTTCAGCATCGAATCTTTTTTAGGCTCCAACGCTTTGATTTCTTCCAGTTTTTGTTCAAGCTCCACGTCTCGAATCTTGATATCCTCAACAATTTTTCGCAGTTCATAGTCACGTAATCTGATCTCCTCGGCAACCTGCTAGACTCGCTTTCCAAAGCTTGAATCTCTCCAGCCTTCTTTTGTAGCTCAATATCACGGCTCCGAACCTCCCCCGTCTTTCTCTCAACTTCAGCATCACGCAGTGCAATCTCCTCAGTCAACCTCTTGGCCTCCCTATCAAGCGACTGAAATTCCTCGGTCAACTTTGAAGGTCGGCGTGAAGTGCTTGGTCTCTGCCTGCCTCTTCTCAAGCTCAGCGTCACGGAGAGCTATTTCTTCGAGCAATTTTTCACGTTCAAACGAAGAGCTCGGATCTCTTCAGACTTTTTCTCCAGATCGGCGTCGCGTAAACGAATGTCTTCTAATGCGTTTTGTTGATACATTCCTAAAGTCTTCATCTCCTCCTCCTTTTTCTCAAAGTCGACGTTGCGAAGGCGAAGCTCCTCAAAAGCCTTTTGCTGATCATTACGAAGAATTTTTATCTCCTCGGCCTTTTCTTCAAGCTCCGTGTCACGTAGACGAATGTCGTCCGACGCCCTTTGCTGACCAGCTTCGAGGCCTTGAATGATTTCTATCTTCGTCGTAAGCTCCGCATTGCACTGAAGAATTTGATTACATGCATTCTCCAAGTCAACATCACGAGATTTGACTTCGGCGGACAACATTTCGAGTTTCAATTCCAAGGCTCGACTCTGCTCTCTCTTGGCTTCAAGTTTGGCTTCTGCTCGTTGCAATTCTACCAAGATCATTTGTTTTTCTTGTTTAGCTTGTAGAATCTTTAGACAGTTTAGCACTTTTGTAATATATACACAAAACCAAAAAGATATACGTAAACCAACCTCAGAGCAAAATACAGGAAGCTTGCTAGAGAGCTGCTCAATGAGAGACCTAAGGCAGGCCAGTGGCTCACCCGCCGCTGAGTTCATATCGAGCTCCAGGAAAGCGAACGAGGAGTTTTCAAACGCGACAACGTTTCCAAGAATCTGAGAATCAGCAAGCATCTGAGCTAGTTGAATACTCTCAAGCAGCTTTCGACTCTCAGCAAGGTCCATCTCCAACTGCTGGATAATGACCATCTTCTCGTCCACCTCGCGTCGAAGCTGTTCCAGTTCTTCCAAATCCTCGGGCTCCATTACATCAGTGCTTGTTCTAGTAATTTTAAATAATTAAAGAGCAAAGTTTTATGTACCCGACGTCAGCACTCTCCATCTTCACGGCTCGTTGCCTTTCATGCTCTCTTTGAATGCTGTCAATCTCCTCAAGTAGAGCAAGTTTCTCGTCCTCAACTCTCTCGAAATCTTCGACGAGTTTTTCATATTTCTCACGTAAAGTAGCCACTATTTGCTGTGCAGAATCCTCGGCTAAATTAATAAAGGCAATAAGATAAGTAGACCAATTTTTAAGTTCAGCTCACCCTTAAGCCTCGCCTTCATGGAATTCACAGCTTGTTGTAAGGCATTTAAAGCATCTTTCGACGCATCAAGGTCATCCGTCAGACCACAATTTAATGCCAAAAGCTTTGCTGCTTCCTCTTTCTGGACGAGCAACTCTGCCTCCAAAGCACCCGCTCTCTCACGTTCAGCGACAATTAATTCTTTAACATCACACTCCTTCTGCATCTTCTCTACGACTTCATCCATTGCCTTCGCTAAATCGGCCTTGATATTCGCAAGTGACAACAGGCAGGACTCAGGTAAACCAGCAAGCTCTTCAGCTTGTAATTTCTGAACGTCGATGTTAAGTTCTCCAGAAAGTTTTTGAATAAACTGATCTTTGTGCACAAGAAGTCCCTGAAGGTCCTCGTTCTTTTTCCTGAACGACTCATTTTCTTGCTTGACACTTAAAGCGGAAGATAAACAGACTCGGTGGAGATTTTCGATGTTCGTGTCAATACCAAGAGCATCTGAAAGTCTTTCAACAAAACCGTTGGCTTCGTTCAAGCTTCTTCTGTACATGTCATTATCTTGCTTAATTTGCCTGGCAGAAGATACGCAAGCCTCCGCAACATTGTTGGCCATCTCTGTATTAATGCCTAGGGCTACCGAAAGCCCCTCTTCAAATAGCGTGGCATCTTTAAGGCTTGCTTTTAAGGTCTCATTCTCGTTTCGGAAAGCTTCATTCTCCTGTTTCACGCTCAAGGTAGAAAGCAAACAAGCCTCATGAAGATTTTCCGTACTGGTAACATTGATCTCTAAAACACCCGCGAGGTTTGTTACGAAGGCTTCTGCCTCATTAAGAATCTGTTTCGAACTCTGCATCTGCTTCTCAAGCTCTTCACTCTCTTGCCTCAACTTCGACGCAGACGACAAGCAGAGATTATGGATATTTTCTGGCTTGCACAGCGTCGAAAATAACACCAAGTGCTTCCGAGAGCTTCTTCACATAGAGGTCTGCGTCTTCTTTCATGCACTCAAGCTTTCGACAATAAGAATCGTTCTCCATCTGAAGCTTCCGGATAGACGAGAGGCAATTTTCGCGGACATTGTCGGCTTGTTTCGAGTCAATAACAAGATCGAGAGATTCTGAAAGTTTCTGGACAAAAGCATTTGCGCCTTCCTCCAAGTTCTCAAATTTTTGACGGTAGGCCTCCTTCTCCTCCTTAATATTCGAGATCAATGACAGGCAAACTTCACGGATGTTATCTGCTTGTTCCGTACCAATATCGGCACCAAGCGACTCCGACAGCTTCTTTACAAAGAGCTGTGCGTCTTTTTTCATATTCTCGATGCTTTGACGGTAGATTTCGTTTTCCTTCTGGATGTTTGAGATGGACGACAAGCAAATGTCACGAACATCTTCCGCCTGTTCCGCATCAACAACGGCCCCCAGTGACATTGAGAGTCTCTGCACAAATAATTGCGCATCTTCCCTCGCATCCCTAAGATCTTTCCCGCGCACCGCAGCCTCTTCCACGATGTTTGCAACAGACTCCAAACATCTTTTCCTAAAGTCTCCCGTTCTCTTCCTCCACACCACCTCCGATAATTTCTAAAAGCCTCTCCACGAATATCTTCCCATCGTTCCTCAACTCTTCCAGGTCATGTCGGAAAAAATCGTTTTCCTGCTTTATGTCCAAAATGGACGACAAGTAATCCTCGTACATCCTATCAACTTCCTCAACGTCCAGAGCAAGCATATCCATTCCCAACACACCTTGAAGCCTCTCCACAAACTGTCGTGCTTCCTTCCCATCCTCCTTCAACTTCGCCATCTCCCCCATGATCCCATCTTTCTCATCCCTAGCGAAAGAAATTGCCTTCAAGCAAGCTTCGCGGGCATCGCCTTCATTACCCGCCTCATATCCAAGAGCCCCACAAATACTTTTTACAAACAATTCTCCCTCCCTAATCCTTTCTACCAAAGTCTCATGCTCTTTCACAAGACCAACATTCTCCTCTTTAATCCTGAGGCAAGCACCATAAACTCTCTCCATAGTGTCCCTCTCTGTCTCTCCACTTTGAGCTCCAAGAACTAGAGCAACCTTTTGCAGGAACTCGGAAACAGCAGATTTCATCTCATCAAAGTCACCTTGGCTTATTCGGTTCAAAGCTGTCTCACCAACAACGGCAAGCAGGCTTTCGGATAATTTGCCATTTTCAATAGTAAGTGAGGAGCAGCGCTTTTCATATATGGGGATGCTCTCCTCAAGTTTCTTAGCCAGTTAGCAAGTAAGTATGGAATAAATGCCAAACCTTCAACCTTTCCCGACTATCTTCAAACTCTTGGCGCAAAGCACTCAGCTTTGTTTCAGACAAAGACTCTTTAAGCGAGATCCTAAATTGGCCAATTTGGTTTCTGCAAGAGGTATTAAGAACTACCCTAAGATACATATACGCTTACACCAATTGCAGCAACTCCGACGCATTATCCTCTAAGGTAACCGCATCATTATTTGCAATATCTTGCGCTTCAACGTCGTCAGTTGCATCTCTTATCTTTCTTTTTTTGGAAGACTTTTCACGAAATGTTAGTACATCGCCAAACAAAGACACCTGAAAAACGATAATACGCACCTTAACACCCACAGAACTTTCATCCGTGCTTAAATTCACTTCACTCAGCCCCGGAATAATGCCAACAGCTATTTCCAATACCTCACGCATATCCCGCATCAGCCCAAATGCCCTCTCAAGATTCTCTTTAGACTCATTCTCTTTCTCGATAAACATGGACGCCATGTTCTCAATCTCATTCCAAAAGTTCAACGGCAGCTCCTTGCTCTTGCGTTCGATTTTGAAGTGTCCCCACAATCGAGAAATCTTAGAAAGTATTATGAAAACAACTTCTTTATTGGGCTCACCGCTTCAGAAAGTTCTGTACACGGTACTCCTGATTCAACCGATAGAGGGAAACTCCTGCGAAGAGACAGTCGATTTTTCTTTATTGAGCTTCGCCGAGCTTCGATGTCGTTTCGGATCCCTCGGGAGTTTTGGAACGAGCATCTTCGAGCTCAGCCTCATAATCGGCAATAGTATCTTCGCTGATCGCAAGATTGGCTTCACATACTGAGAGTTGCTCTTCAAGGTTTTGAACCTCAGATTGCTAGTTTGAAAGTCAAAAAATACTCGAGGTACGAGGTTTAAAAGTTACCAATTGTAGCACATGGTGTCGCTCTTTTGCAATTATATCTTCCAAATTGGCGTACTCTGTGCAAAGTAGGGGTTATAATGAACTTTAAACGTCAACAAACCTTCAGCAGAATGACCCTTTGGTGCTTCCTCAATGACATCAGTTTGACTGTCAACATGGCTGACATTAACAAACTCCGTCTGAGTATCAATATCCTTAAGCTCAGCCAGCTCCGTTTGTACATTCACGTTTGATAGATTGGCCTGCTCCGTCTGCATGACAGCATCCTCCAGAGTAGCAACTTCCGATTGAACGCTCGTGTCAACTCTCGACACAACATCACGAACATAAACAGCTTCGGTCTGCATCATGGCGCTGTCTTTCTTGATATCGGGAACGACATCGGTCACGGTAGAGGCGTCGACGAACCGTTTTTTAATATCCATGACCATATCTTCACGAGCAGTCGTGACAGCCTTTAAAAGTCAGCAAACATGGAAAACAGATAAATATACCGTTGCCTTGTAGTCTTCGAAAGCAGTCTTGATTTCAAGGTACTTGAACTCCAAAACATCTTTATGACGTTCAAGTTGACGTTTTTCCCATGCAATGGTGTCGACTTGATTTTTCAACACGTCAGTCCCGTCTTGTGAGTTCAAACGATGTTTCAACTTTAAGAGAACATTCTTGTCCACTTTAAACAGTTAGTTGTTTCATTGAGTTAAGCATCCTTACAGCCATCCAAGAATTTTCCCGAAGAGCTTTTAAAAAGATTGTGTACATTACTCTCCGTTGCTGGACAATCTGCCATCTTCCCCAAGAATACCATAATCTGTATAAAATGATTAAAACTCGGAGCGACAAGGAGGTAGGATTGGAGCCAAGGAAAGGGACTTACATTCTTTGACAATGCTTCATGCGCACGAACCTCCTTCGTATGTTTAAGCCTCATCTCCTCCAACATCTCAGCCCCAATCCGATGCTTCTCTTTCATTTCCTCCAACTCCACAATCAAACGATCCACATCCGTTTCTGCTGTCTTCCATTTGCTAATAACGCTCGCCTCGCTCGCCTCCAACTTCCCGACCTTTGCAAGCAAATGATTCACATAGTCTTCTGCTTTTATAAGCTGCATCTTAGCATTCTTGCTTATCTCGTCTTTGACGGTCATGCTTTGAGAAAGTGCGAGCTTAAGGTCGGAGTTCTCGTTGTCGAGAACTTCGTTTTGGTCGGAGAGACGCTTAAGCTCTCGCTCCAATTCGCTGATGCGCTTTTCAGAGGGAGTTTTGTTGAGTCTTGGGTGTCAATATCTTCAGTATTATTACGGGAGGCTCGTTTGCCTCGTCTTGATGGAGACGACTTGGACTGCCTTTGTCCATCACCCATCATGGTGTCGTTCCGAAAAGAAAGTTGTCAAACTTTTATATGAAGGAGGGATTTGATGGAATTGATGGAATCCAATCCCAAACCGCGAGAAAGAATATGAAAGAGGAACGACGAGTTTAAAAATTGAAAGATATGTTTTATTAAGAGAGACTTGTCCGACTCCTTGAGAATACTCAATTGAACGCTTACTTTCCACCGGTGGTGCCGAGACCCTAGAAAGAATTTTGTCGTCAACACTAAACACACTGTGGAAGGAAAATATCAAATATCACTCACCATGGCGCTCTAATGATATGAAATAATGAACATTGAAAATATATAAATAATGCACAAGATTAGAAAAAGGTCAAAAAAAAACTACAATAACGCCTGAAATTACCTTGAAAGTCTATGAAATAGAAATTGGAATTAGTATGGAGAAAAAAAATTTAAAAATAAACACCGTAATAAACTTACGTCGTAGATCCACCACTGGAGACCAGTGAGAGTACCGATCATGAGAACACGAGTGCCGAGACCCTTGGTGCAGAGGTTGTAAATACCGACCTCGTTGGCAATCTGGCCAACAGACTTGCCCTTGTTGGAAGCCTTGCTGAGCTGGGAAACGAGCGAGTCGGCAGGGTGAGAAACGATAGCGCAGATAACACCGGCAGAGTAACCAGAGGCGAAAGTAACACCGAGCTGAGTAAGCTTGTCGTAGGACTCCTTGGGCTTGGTGAAGACGTGGGTGTAGAAAAGCTGGACACACTGTGGGGGTGATTAGCTCATGATCCACATAACTTAAGTTAGGTAAGCTGACCTTCTCGAAGAAGTAGAACTTTGCAACGGTGTAGGGGATCTGCCTGGACCAGAGGGAACGAGGGAACCGAAGGGGAAACGGGTCTCAGCGGACATGGCGCTCATCTTGGAAACGGCGGGAAGGAAACCAGTGGGGAAGGTACCAGCGGGGAGGTCTGAACCTTAACCTTGACCATCTCAAGGGGGCAGAGGGCACTGGGTTTTCATTAGGGCCGATCATCTAAACTTAGACCCAAAACCTACATGTCGGCGAAGAATTCGGCAGAGGCGGATCCAAGACACCAGATGAGACCCTTGTACTTCTTAGAATTCTCCTCACCAGCAAGGGTGCTGTACTGGTCCTTGAACATCTCGTAAAGACCGTACTTGAAGGCACCCTGGGCAGAGTAACCCAAGAGGGTGGGAGTAAAACCCTTCCAGATACCGGCAATACCCTCCTCAGCGATCAAAGTACGGAGACCGCCGACAAGACCACGGTACTTAGTGGGGTCGACCTAATGACGTGAAGACAAGCAAAACAACACCAAATTAAAGATTATCCTTAGGATACGACAAGATCTGAATGTGAGAGCCATCCTAGAATCATGTAGTACCTGCATGTTGCACTTGGTAACATCAAGGGAGTAATGGCGGCGTGGGTGAGACCACAGGCGAGGACTCCACCAAGGACACATTTTGAGTCTGTAATAAAGTTAGCCAACCATCCGACAAGGATCCCGCGCGATCTCGTTATCGCC
Source organism: Chytridium lagenaria (assembly GCA_025449115.1). Classification (NCBI taxonomy): domain Eukaryota; kingdom Fungi; phylum Chytridiomycota; class Chytridiomycetes; order Chytridiales; family Chytridiaceae; genus Chytridium; species Chytridium lagenaria. The sequence continues at coordinate 42,896 of JAHLKC010000052.1, forward strand.
TGTAAACTTACAGTCTGTAAAACAAGTGGAGAAAAGAGTTAATATGGTTATCAAATAAACGCGGGTGGGGAGAAAGATAACGCAGATAAGCCAGATCTGACAGTCGCTGCAAGCCCGAGCAAACCACCACCGCGATCACGACGAACGGCAATTCAAGGACCAACATAATCGCACGATGAGAGAGAATACATCCTTATGACGCAGTAGACCGCAGTTGTGACTTACATGAGGAGTCGTGAGGCACTGCACCCGAAAATCGGGCATCCCACTTCTTAGTTTCAGGCATCTTTGATCAAAAAAAGAGGTTTGAAAAAAGGTGAAAAAAAGGCAAACAGAATGGTGCTTTTGAATGTCGGGCTGAAAACGAGAAAAATTATTTATTTGAGTTAGGGTACCATTGCAAACTATTAGAATTGTCAGATCAACAATTAATTAGAGACCCGAGAATGCCCGAGAGACGCTTTCGAAAGGGTCAGCATCACCATGACAAGGGAGGGGCAACTGCTGCGGCTCACGGCGAGAAGGGTGCTGTTCTGGGGGGTCACTCTGGTAATGGTGGTGGTGGCAGTAATGGAGGAGGAAGGGAAGGTGCCCACCTTGCTGGAGGCGGAGGGGCTGGCTCAGGCAAGAGATTCTTTTCTGCCTTCATCTCGGACTACGAGTTACTCAGCGACATTGGTAAGACTCTTCTCTACTGCTTAGTTTTAAAAACTTTCTTAGGTGGTGTCGATGATATCTCCTACCTATATCTCGCACGATATGTCCCCACCAAGGAGATTGTCGCCTTAAAGTACACTGACCTTACCCTCTCGCCTGACTATGAGCTCATCGAGGAGTTAATTGTACATAGCTCCCACCCTTATTCATATAATACTATACTTACCTTATTTTACAGAGAACAGTCAGAAACGCCACATTGTGCAATCACCCGAACATACTCCCGTACTTTTCCAGCTTTGTTGAAAATGAAAGACTATGGACTGTAACGCTACCTGTTCACGGAGGTGATTGAAGACTCCCCCATTACATTTAATGTATTGATATTAGTTAACACGACCTTACTATTGTGGGTTTGAAGGTTCCTGTCGCATTCTGATGAAAAGTCACTTTGAGGAGGGCTTTGGTGAAGCTGTCATCGCGTCAATTTTAAAGGAGGTTCTACGCGGCATCATCTACCTGCATGACAACCACATGATTCACAAGTATGCTGCCCATCCCCGAAACCTTCTAATATGTTTGTGTAAAGCGACGTTCGGGCTGACAACATTTTAATTGATGGAGAGGGTGAAGTGCGCCTTTCCGGCCTTCGCCAACTTGTCTCTCTAGCCCAGAACGGTAAATAGCATTCTATAACCTTGAAAGCATCGTTATTTAATTCCACAATAGGTGAATATATGAAATCCGTTTTTTCTCTTGTTGGGGACAACATCGAATGGGCTGCACCAGAAGTCATGGCGCAGGTATGACGTCACATATCAAATGTGCAAACTAATAAAACTCCGCAGAACTCCAACTTTAACGAAAAGGTCGACGTTTACAGTTTTGGAATAACAGCGATCGAGCTTGCATACAACAAAACCCCTTTTGACAAATGGCCGTCATTAAAGGTATGGATATGACGTGATATGCGGAGACACATAATCCTTCAAGATCTTGCTCAGCAAACTTGAGTACGATTGCCCTGCTATTCCATCATCGAAACCCATGTCACCGTGCTTCTTTGACTTTGTACAGCAATGTATCCAAAAAGACCCAAGTAAAAGGTAAGGCTATCACAAGCACAAGGTGAATGCTAAAGTCTGCGCAAAAGACCATCTGCAAAAGAAATTGCAGATCATCCATTCTTTAAGATGGCGAAGGGACCTTCGTACATAAAGTCAGCAGTGATCAAAAGAATCCCTGCACCGCATGAGCTAAACAAATGAGATTGTTGAAGAAAAAGAAATAATAAATAAATACAAAATCCTGCTCATTTGTCCGAAGTATGATTCTGGCGATCCTTACTCTCTTGAGCCTGTTCTTCAGTGTTGAGTGCAAGGCTGAAACTCAAGACTTGTTCGGTGGAAGTCGCCGATGGACACCCACAGATTGGCAAGCAGTAGACGATCGAGTCCGTGGAGGTTCGGTGAGTAGAATGCCATTATCATGTTTTTGTTGCTCAACAAAAATGTGTAGTCAGTTTCCAGACTTAGCATTCCAGATGGAGAGAACGCGGTATTGTTCAGTGGATTTTTGGATACGTGAGTCTTTGACGCTCGCCTCGTTGCTGATGTCGCTCAGAAAAACTTTAGGAGGTGCTGGATTTGCTTCGCAGCGGAGCAATGTTGAATGGAATTTATCTGAATTCGATGGTATTCTTATCGACATTGCAAATGCCGACGGCAAAATGTAGTAAACTCGGTTCAAAACGTATCTGAGCTTACTTTGCTACAAAGCTATGCCCTTAATCTGAAGAACGGTCTCGGAGCGGAAAAGGAGAATGGCAGGCTCGAATCCACCCTGGAATACAAATTTCTTTGGACTCCTCCAACAGGCAAGCCATCTACGGTCAAGGCGCGGTGGTCCGACTTCATTCCATACTACAGAGGAAGGCCTGTCGAGGGACAAAAACTAGATATCAGCAGCATCAAAGCCGTTTCAATTATGGCTGCATCTTTGTTTGAAAAGCAAATGGGTGACTTCAGCTTGACACTATCGCGAATTGCGGCAACAAATGAGATTTAAGCTTTTAATGAGGAAAGCAGGGGGTTGGATTTATATGGGATGAGGCGGAAGGGTGCAATGACGTTCTTTCGTGTTTCTTATCTTTAAGACGCTCAAGTGGCCTTGCGAACTAGACCTGCAACAAGGACCCCGAAGGTGGCAACGGCAGCTCCAACAATAGCCATGCCGACGAGACCCTCTGATGTAAATGGTCAGCGACTTGCATTAAATATCTTGCTTTTTTTACATACCTGATCGCACTTTCTCGTCAATAAGCTTTCTCAGTTGAAGCGCTTGTGGGTTCCGTGGCTCCATTTGTAACAACGTCTCGTTGAATTTTCTTCCGTCCCTGTAGTTGCCGAGCTTGTAATTACCAAGCGACAGATAGTACAGGCACTCTCTTCTTCTCGTGGGGTTCTCTCGGTATATTTCTAAACTTGATGTTCAGTCCATGCATGCAAATTGATCATGGCTCACCTAGAAGAAGCTTGACTCCTTCCTCTTGATGAGTCTTGATGTTTGAACGAACTAGATGAGTATTTATCAATAAGAGGTTTCGGGTGGAGAATCTCCCTACCCAGAGCCCATGCGTAGTCAAACTTTGTCTGCGGACGGACAGTTCCGCTCATCTTCTCATTCTCAAAAGCTTGAGCAAGCGTCTAGATCGATCATAATTTGGTTAGCTTTAGGAAGGATTCTTGCATGCATACCTCAAGCTCTTGTGGCGACAGTGGTGTCTGAGCTTCAAGGATGTAGGGAAGCGATTCCATTTTCGTGGCGAAAGATTTGTGGACAAATTTAGAATTTAAATGCCAGGCAACAGCTGGCGATTCAAGACCAGATGCCAACGTTGCCGTGCTCTGAATATAACACAAGACGAAGGTGCGGACCACTGCTACGCTAATGCCCCATGTGGTCCGTGTGAAGAGGCGAATGCACCATGCTTCACGCTACCCTTTCGAGAAGCCGTTCCACTTATGAACGTTACGATGAGGATGAGGCCAACTCGTTTTGACATTCAAGGACGCTCTGACTTGCGTTTGAAGAAGCCGAAAAGAATGGGTAAAGAAGAATCGAACAAAATGGTGGGAGATGTTGCGGACCAACTTTCTGCATGTCCATCCTCTTTGCTACAATGGGGCTTGGTCGAAGCCGCCGACGAGATGTAGGAGCATTTTTTTATGGCATTGCTAAGCTGATGTTCGACCATATCTTAGAGAAGTTCCACCCACATTAGTCGAAAGTGCAAATCATGCCTGCAGTCTTTTGCGTAAAGCACTGCACAAGTCCGAACGAGATTTTACGGTCCCAAGGGGCTTGCGAGGAAACTAAAATCGAAAAGACGGACTCCTTATTTTAAAATGCCCTCGTTTAAGCTATGAAGAGGGGAAAGAGTTTCCCGATATCGTGATGATGCAAGACAATCGACCTGCTTCAGTGGCAAGAAGGGCTTTATTGAGAGAAAGATTGCTGGATAAACTTGGAATCGTAGAAGAATGAGGTTTGGGTGAATGTTGTTTTGGAGGGGAGATGCTGTTTATGCTTTTGCGGCGGCGATTTCTGCAGCAAGCGCTGCTTGTTTTCGTGCACGTTCGGCCTTTTCTTGCGCAATAGATTGCTCGGCTTTGGACGTAATATCTACAACGATATTCAGCAAATAGCATCAAAGAAAAATCTCACGTTGGAGGTCAAGAAGTCTTTCTTGGATAATGTGAAGTTTTTCGGTTAAACTTCGGATGGAGTTGTCGGAATCTCGTGTGCCTGGGAGGGGATTTGATGTATAGCTATTGAGGGTTGTGAGGGCTGCAGGGAGTTGGCCTAGCCCCGTGGGGTTGGGATTGACGTTTGAGGGACGGGGATTATTGCCGATGTTGGAGTCGTTAGCTGTGACGGTTACAACGAAAGCGGGTTTTGTGTTTGTCAGGGTGGTCCCCTATTATGGTTCATAATGCGTTCAAAGATGTTGTGAATGGCGAGTTTTGTTTCTCCAAGAAGCCGCATCTATCGTAGAAATGTGGGAATATAATTTTGTTAAGTTGCAATTGAAGTAATGATTCTTACGCGTTCTTTCCCGGTGTTGTCTCTTTCCTCCAACTTCTGTTCAGTGTAGGCGGATTCTAGCTTCAACTTATCGAGCCTTTTTTGCTGCATCCCCAGCTTTGAGTTGTAAACCAGAATCAAATCGTTTTTCTCCTGTTGCAAAATTAAGACGTGCCGAATATTTCTATAACCTTTATTAGCTCTGCTAACGCGGTGGCCTCCTTTTCAATGGTGTCCTGACTTTGTTGAAGCATACGTATCAAGTCTTCATTCGTTTCAACAAGAGTTTTGTGGCGCATCAGAATATCGTTGATATGAGGTTCGTTCACGTCTAAGTAATCCGGGGGAAGAACATCTACTACGGACTGCAAATACTTTTCGTATATTTGATAGTTTTCTTAACCCACTTTAGACGTCAAACTTTTCCTTTCACTCACTGATTAGTCGAAGAGTGTTTTCGCTTTTCCCCTGTTCGTCACCCAAAGTATGAAGCAGAAGTGCCAGCTCTTGCTCCTGACATCTTTTAAGTTGTAAATCGTGTTTAAATCCGCACCTTCTGTTCCCTAAGCTTCTTCTCAGATTGGGCTTTTAAGTTTGCTCTCTGTCGTTTTGCATCGTTTTCCTTTAAGAACTTTTCAAACTTTGTCACTCTATCTCGGATTTGTTTTTGCTGTAAAACTATGGTCAGATCGTAACTCCTTGAAGACCCTTTTTCTTCACCTTGGCTCTCAGTTCTTCCTGCTTCTCGCGACATTCCTCCATCCTCTTAGCGAATTCTATCCTCTTTTTCTCCAAATTGCCCTGAACCGTATTCATCTCCTTTTTCTTCTGTAACAGTAATGTTGACTGAAAGTGTCCTTCTATTTTCAAACATAGATGGTGCTTGCTAATTCAAATTTAGACTGCATCCAACAGACAATTAGAACCTCGTTTTGATTCACAGGCACATAGAGATGATTCCCTTGAATACTAAAAAAAAATAACAGCCATGTTATCATCAATAGTGCATTTCATAACAACATCCATACATTTTACCACCTCGCTGAGTGATGAATGTATCCGTCTCCCTGCTCGCCACTGTGTTTGTTGTTTCTACGATATGGGAAGGATCGTCCGCACCAAACGCAGAGGTCGGCCTTCCAGCAGCCGACCCCATCACCGGGGGTAGAACTCCATCACTCGTCTTCCCGGCCGCAAAGCTTTCTCCAGCTTGTCTGTTAATCGACAGGACTCCGCGTTGGCAGTGCCAGTCCTCCTTTCTTCTTATCAGGCATTCCAGGTATGTCGTATCAAAGGGCTGGATTGTCAAAAATTGTCACATAATACCACTTTGGGGTGTTGCACACTCGTCTGCAATCCGGAAAAATGAAGTTGAAGTTGGTTAGCCGAAGCGGGAAGGTGCTCAAGGAGGACCTCACCGTCGACACCGATGCGAAAGTAGAGGACATCAACCGTGTCATTGCCAAAGCATGTGAGTAGTATTCCTTCTTGCATGCATGCATGTATTCATGCCTCGCCATGTGATACCATCACCTTCTGCATGCACGACTAATGCCGTTATCTTACTTTATCAGTCCCCAAGTGGAATGTTAACCGTCAGAGACTTACGGCAAACGATAAGGTTCTTGAGCGTGGAAATACCGTTGCCTCGTACGGTCTGAAGGATGGCGACACCATCGTTTTCAAGGATCTCGGACCTCAGATCGGATGGACCACCGTATTCTTGATTGAATACTTTGGCCCCATCTTGATCCATCCGTTGATTTACTTTAACCAGTCCTTATTCTATGGTTCCGAGGCCCCTAAAACTGTCATTCAGACGTAAGCTTAGTCTTGGATACATTTGCCTGACCTGGTTTGTTAGCACGGTATTGTGGATGGTCATTTTGCACTTTATCAAACGCGAGTACGAAACGGTGTTTGTCCATCGCTTCTCGTAAGACAATATTTGCATCATCAATTACTTACGATGTATTAGAAACAGCACCATGCCGCTTAGGAACTTGCCCAAGAACTGTTTTCACGTAAGCTTTGGGACCGCAAATCATTTTTGACTTTGTATACAGTATTGGGTCTTTAGCGGTGTTATGCTAGCTTACTTTATCTATCAACCGGCCTTCAACGGCGGCTACTTTGGAGGTGTTTCTTCTAACATTGGCATTTTGCTCTTGACCGCGTTGTATTTGGTTAGTGGACAAGCTGTTACTTTCAAACAAATCTAATGCGTCCGTTTTAGTATGCCGAAGTTTCAAACTATATCACGCATGTCATCTTGGCCCAGCTGCGTCCTCCTGGTTCTCGTGTTCGCAAGGTATGATTGTTGCAGTTAAAAATGTGTTGACTTTGACAAGATTCCTTTCGGTTATGGTTTTAACGTAGTGGCATGCCCGAACTACTTTGTAAGTCAAAGATTTTGTTTTTACCTCTAAGTATCCTAGTTCGAATGCCTCGCTTGGCTTACGGTTGCGATTCTGTCTGGATCTGTCGCCGCATGGTTCTTCCTTTGCGTCTCTTTCGGTCAGGTAAATTTCTACAATTCTTCATACATTTCTAAGAACTACAGATGTACCTATGGGCACAAAAGAAGCACAAGCGTTACATCAACGAGTTTGGATCGCAGTACCCAAGCGCCGTAAAGTCATCATTCCTTTCATTCTTTGAACGCTTTCTGATATCTGTTCAATTGAGAATTTAACGATATGAGCGATATGTAATAAAAGATCCTTTACTACTCGCCTCGGGATCGTTTCATTGGTTCATAGCAGTGAAGTCTTGTACAATTGGTCACTAACTCACATGACTCTGGCGAATCTAGTCTGAACAATAAATGTGGATTCATACTAACATACACATGGAGAGCTCTCCATAAACTCATCAAGTGGTCTGCACCAGAACTCGCTCGGTTGACGCAGTCAACAGCTCCCGGATCATCACGTGGTGGGAGAGAGGGAAATACCTCTTTACGCTCGTCTAGCCACAGCTTAGAAGCAGATCTAGATGCTGTTGGTGCAGCCGTCATTCTCTATTTTCTTTCTTCTTTCAGAAATGCTTGAACCACCTGAAGATGCACTTAAGTATTCATGGCCTGAGCGGATCACATCCCATTGAATTGATACTGAAAAGGTACAAACAATTATTTTATTCTCCATTTGCGTTCCTTATTTCTTTCACGAGAATAAATAATGCCTTCTAGCCCCAATAACCATCTACTTCATTCGCCAACACACCCATACACTGCACGTATTTATTTACTGAATTGTCTATTTTGTCCGTCAGAATCATACGAAAAAATAAAGTACAAAATGTGGCATGCAACCAAACCAGTGGCGATGCTGCTGGGACTTGGGATCTTTGGATGCGTCCTTCTTTTGACACTCATGGATAGACTGCTGATTTCACGGCCATTCACACCTACCTCATATCTGGACTCTCCGCGTTTAACATACAATAAAGTCTTCAAGATTGCCCTTTTTTCAGATTTGTCCGTTCCATACAGTTGCCACAACATTAAACTACCCACAGGCACTACGGGGAAGAACCTTCAACGGAATGGGGACCGCTCCAAGATGAGAATTCCACCCGGGTTGTCGAAGGCATACTAGATGCGGAGAGTCCAAACTTTGTCATCTTTCTTGGGGATCAAGTCACCGGAGAGAACATTTCAAGGTTTCTTTGCACGTAAAACTGGCAACTGACAATAATCACCAGTAATGCCACTGCCTATCTTGAAAAATTATATAAACCGCTCGTTTCTCGAAAGATTCCGTGGGCGTCCGTCTACGGAAATCACGACGCAGGTGCGCACTTTGGTCGCAAAGAATTGCTGGACTATGAAATGAGCTGGAATCTTTCATCAACACAACGCGGTCCTCAATCTGTTCATGGATTGAATTACTACTTACCCCTATTCGATGAGACTGGCGGGATTAAGTTCTTGTTATGGTTTCTTGATAGCAATGGAGGTGTTGCCAATGATGTAAACGAACCATCATGGATGTAGGTATTATTCACATTTATCAAACTTCTTACATTTTAGCGTTTCGAATCAAGTCAAGTGGTTGAGATCGGAATCAGAAAAGCTTTATTCCAAATTCGGATCCCTTCCTTCCTTGGTATTCTTCCACATTCCTCTGAAGACTGCTTCGACCTTGAATGAATCCAAGGATTTCCCAGCGTCTTGTTCAGGGTTTCGCGGAGAAAACAACTTAGGAGTTCAAATTATTGATGAAGGCATTCTTGACGCTATCCAAAGTTTAAAAACACGCGTTATTGCCATTTTCAACGGGGTATTTATTACAGTGTTTTTAAAAATCTCTAACTGACAATAAATATAGCATGACCATGGAACTTCCTGGTGTTGTAAATCGAGTGAGCTTGCTGATGCAAGTATTTGTTTTGGCCGTCATTCGGGTTATGGTGGTTATGGTAATTGGGATAGAGGCGCTCGTGTACTTCAATTGAAAGATGACTCGGATTATCAATTAAATACTTGGCTTCGTCTTGAGAATGGCACAGTGATGGATGAAACCATTTTGTTTTGATCATTAAAGTTAATCGTTTAGCTGGCACTGTGAATTTGATGTTAGATTCATGGGTCTTGAATACTGCTACCAACCAATAGAGCGACCCCTTTTGCTATCCAGTAGTCAGCAGGCTTATCGCTTGGTAAGTTAATTGATATGACGAAATTTGTGGAGTGGCCAGTAGTTGAAAGAGTTCCAGCACGTGAAGAGGTTTTGTACATTGGACAAATATAGAGTGAGGGTCCCTCTTGTTTAATCTGAGTTGGGACAAATCTTATCATTGGTAAAGCCTAAATGGTTAGCTATAATTGAACGTCTATTAAAGTTACCGAAAACATCTCCATAGGGAAAGAATCTTGAAGAAGGTGCTTCATCCTATCCCATCGTGCTCCTTCAATAAAGAGTCCCGAAATCAAAACGCCGCCGTCTTCTTCAGGATACGTGATTGCCAATTCATCGGGACTACCAAGCAAGTCTCTATCATTCTTTTCTCCTGCAACAGACGGATCATTCGCTACGCGAGGATCGCCTTCTTCATAGTCCGACATTTTGAAGGCAAACATTAAAGAGTCGATAGGAATGTTGTATCTACGAGCATGGTTTTGGAGGACGCCAGTAAGGAAACCTCGAAATAGTTAGAAATTCTATAGGGAGAAAAGCCTACCTTGAGGGAAGAAGAAGCCTGGAAGCCAGAAATACGGTGGTTGCCCATCTTCAATCCATGTCGCCAATTTATTAATTCGCTGCTTCAGGTCCTTAACCCAACCTGCTAGCGGCTTAAGCGACGGATAGGCAACTGCTGACCAGCTGGCAGGAACCTAAACGAAAAATGAGTTAAAAATAATATATTTGTAAAAAATGACTATTTTAACAAACCTCATTATTTAAAAGACTCTTGAAAACCAATTCCAATTCCGAGCTCATCACAACTAATCCTTTCAAGGCTTTGAGCAAGCTTTCTAATGATGCCCGTACTTTCACGAGAAGCTTATTGAACCGTACAGTTTCTTGGCTGAGTACCGTGCTGAGGGAGTTATACAACCGGCCGCTTTCATCTTTTTTAAACAGATTTTGAAGAACAGTTTTTGATCGATCCTCACGCATTGAAGACGGGTCGTATACAGCTGACAGATCAATAATGAGCAGTTCCGGCCAACTCTCCAAAATAGTGTTTGCGATCCCACAACAATCTCTTCGGACGAAATCCCAGCTCCCGAAGAGACAAGGCGAGGCTGCACTTCTAAAATAGTTCTGATTAAACGGCGACTCTCTTGGATTTGGTAACTAATATTAGCGTTTTCGTGCATCCCAAAGATAGAGGGCTTTCAGCAAAAGGCAGAGACTCGATGTAGCTTCGGAACTGAGAAAGCTCTCCATCTGCTGGCGCGAAGTAAATACCGGAAGGTGAAAACCTATACGATTCTTCAAGTATCTGTGGAGTGTAGAATCTCGATAGAATAGAATACAGAGTTCGTCTGTCCCAGTCATCTGTGACCCTTCCACCAAAGTGATTTCGCCGGTCAAATACAAAAGCGCATCCCAGGGCACATTTTTCGACTCCTGAAGCGTGTTTTTCAAAATTGTGATCGAAACTTCCAGATCAGAGTTCGACAGTCATATAGAATATTCCACCCTAACGGACCAAACTTTTTCGTTCGTGAATGATTGCGTTGAAAAAGCATACTCCAAAGAGAAGCTTTTTAAACTTCACTCCTTGAGGCGGATGCTCGTCAAAAAGGTCTCGAGAAACATCGGCAAAGCTTCGTGCGATGTTAGCTCTGAGACCTTTTGGGGGCTCGCTTGTAATCTTAATACCATCCTGAAGCACAGTAATCGGGAAAACTTTAGACGGCATAGATGATAGGAATAGTCTAAAACTAGGATTTATGTCGTTTTCCGGGGCTGAGAGATCCTTGATGATAACTTCTAATCTTCCCATCCACGAAGCAGCAAGATGGCAATTTTGTAGGAAGACCCAGTCGCCACTTAGACTAGCCCTTCTAATTAACTCCTCGGCAATAGGGCCCTGCCCTTGACCAAGTGATATCATATGAAGACGATCCTGCATGTTGAGGTCTTTTCCACCCGCGAATTTCAGAAGCGCGGCGATAGGATCAGATCCTGTAGACAGGATAAAGATCATAGGTGCTCGACAGGTTGTATCTTTATACACCTTTGCTAAATCTAATGGTGGTATGTCAATATACTCGGTGCCTAAGTTCTTTTTGACGAATTCAATGGCGGCCTGAACAAGGCGTTCTTCCCGAAGAACCTTGACGAGAATAAGTCTTTGAAAGTCTGTCAATTTTTGCGATATGTCTCTGGTATAGGTTCTTCAAAGGGATTATCAGAATTGATCTCTTCCCATTCAGCCGTATACATCATCATGTGGTCCATTAAATAGGAGAAATCCTTCAAGCTGATGGCCAAATCACAGCAGTTCTGCCACATGCTAGCGCTGAGCCACTTTGCGTTGGGGCGGGAAGGAAGATTATTCATCAGCCTGCCTCCACCACGAAGGAAGAACTCCACTCGACCTCGCTGATTTCACGACTTTGTCTCATGATAGCGACACAGATCATAAAAGAAAATATTTGCTTGTGAGCTTCGAACAAACCCCTGCAGACGTTTAAATATATTGAATACGTCGTGTTCTTGCAGAGAATAGCTATCCGCTGGTGAAGGTTGTCGGTTTTCTCGCTTTCCACTATGCATTGGTTGAAGAGATTCTTAAAGTATTTCAAGGAAAATTGGTACATAGGATCCATCTCAGCAAGATCAGCACCGTAAAGTAGATAACAGATCCGCGTATTGCTACCGGACGGTACTTTTCTCTTGTAGTATTAATCTCCTTCTCCGTGGTTTCTGCTTCAGCAACTCGTTCTTTGATGGCTGCTGATGTGACCTTTGACTGATTCAGGGTATTAATCAATTCTTCATCATCAAGAATATTTCCTTGCGAGTTGAAAAGTAATTTTAGAATTTTCTCTTCGATGTCCTTCAGTTGTTTCTTGTCGTTGGAAATATTGACTATAAGAGAGTTTCTTTGCTCTTCAAGTTCTGGTCGTTCAAGCTTTGCTACATCTGCAAGAAGTTGACCCTCCAGTCCAGTTTGGTAACAGTGAAGTTGATGATTGTGACTTTGATGCAAACTTCCGGAAGGTAGTGTGGATTCGCAAGCTTTGTTGTCATGTACAGCTTAAAGTTGCGCGATCATATTCTACGAGCGAGTCTCCGAGCTTCATCAAGAGTCTTCCTCCTTGCCTTACTGTCTGCTTTAATAAAAGAGGCTCAATAGCAGGATCCAACTGCTCCCCAATCTTCCATGAGGACAGGCTGGCCAGTTCTGATGGCATTTTCTAAAGAGCGCAAGAACTTAGGCTCGGAGAGCTTAACAACACGAAGCTCACTGCCTTCCAAATTCCGGATCCATCTGTTTGCTTGACCCTGTGGATCTATCATCAATGGCCATCTTCTTCCTCTTGTAACAAAAATGCCGTTTTCAATCGAAAGCGGGTCTGCCGGAAGACCTTGAATGTTCCAATCCCTCACCACAGAAGGGTCAATAAGGTTGTCCAAGATTGAAGCTTTCGGAAACAGGGATACCAATATCCTGACATTTTCGGATCCAATGAATGACAAGTTCCTGTCTGTACGTGGAAGTAAATGCGCCATTGTAAGCCACGCTTGCGGACAGAGGAATATGTTCCCAACCAACGCCTCAATTTGAAGATTTAAATTTCACGGATTCAGTCCACCGAACTTGCTCATCAGCAAGAGCTAGCGTGAGCTTGCTTGCACGTGACATTCTTCTTGTAGTTTCTTCCATTTTATCAGCCAAAACTCGTTTGCTTGTAATGGATTCTTCGTAAGTTTTTCTTGAGTTTATCAAGTTGCGCCTCAACTCCTGAAGTGCGGCGGTTTTTTTGCAAGCTTTGCTCGGGTATCTTCCAAAGTTGCCTGAGCTTCCTCCAAACGTCGTTTTTTTGGAAGAACTTCCTTGTAGACACGAGAATATATATCCATTGCCATCACCCACATGCAGATCGACTTGCAGGCTTTGGATACCTTCTCGACAGCCTCGGCATTGAATTGAGGGTTCTCAGTATATTTCTTAAGCTTTTAGCAGGGAATCTGGGATGTTGTCTTTGTCGTAATCCTGCATCTTCTTCATCAGCTGCTGATCACCAAGAATCTTTTTGCTCCCTTCCCAATCTGGCTTAACTTTAAACAGAATACAGACGGCCTCCATGACCATCAGTACGAGTTCAGGAGGTTTGGAGAAGACCTTAAGTTCAGCAATATCCTTTTTATCTAAAGCATCCAAGGCTTTATAGGCAGCTTGAAGTGCAGGTAAGGCCTGGTCCAAATCTTTTTGGGCCTCCTCTGCGATTGCCTCGGTCGCCTTAGCTTTATCTCGAACAATAGTTTCTTCTTCACTCACGACTTTCCGTACACCGTCTGCCATTTCTTGGTCTTGGCAATTTTCACCATAAGTGTTTCAACATCAGCCGCCTTGATCTTAAGTTCAGGCCCAAGCTGCTCAAGTTCAACTTGCATATTGGCAACGAGCGTGTTCGTTTCGGCGAGCTTATTTAGTCCATTTCGTAGCCTGTCACGAGAGAAGCCAAGCTCTTTCCGCTTTTTTGAAGCATGGAAATGTAAAGATTGATCAGCTCAAGGTAAGAGGTTGGCGTGTGTAGTATCTTCGTTTAAGCTCCATGTAGAACCTCTGCGCCATAAGCCCTACAGAAGCATGTATTTCTACGCACATTTCGGCAATCTTATCTCTCATTTCGTCAGAACCAAGGTCGACGAATTCAAAGAAGCGTTTAGAAACCGATAAAAGGGCTTCACGGGGCCATTCATCAAACCAGTCAATCGTGCTACAGTTAACAAGAGACGGGAACATTCTGCACCGGTTTCTGAAAGTATCTCCAACAGGACTCGTAGCGAACACGATATGCAAATTATCCCGCACCCTGTTGATGAAGTATTGATACATAGAATCTCGATCTTCAGGAAGCCCTTTGTCCCTTGCCACACTTCTCAGATCACCAAGAATCTTCTCTTTTTCGTCAAATTCAAAGAGATTAGGCACCTCCCCGGAATTGAGAATGCTGTTGATATCTTCCAGGAAAGCCTCGGTTTTAATTTGAGTGTCGGAAATCAAGAAGACTGTGTTTTTGCCCTCTACTCCAGAGCTGATGTAGAGCTTTTTAAGGTCTTCCCTCCATTCTACCTCTCCGTAAGTTCTTGTCAGTTCAATTTGACAGCAGTTGAAGTCAGAAATGTGGCAAGCCAGTCTTGTTAATGACTGTTTACCAGTTCCACCGACTCCAACCAGTAGAAGCATTTCCGCGAGGCTGTCTAATTATTCTCGAAATGCGTGTAATATGCTGTTGCGCATCAAGGAAGAAGATGAGTCTGACGTCTTTGTTCATAGTGACGTTAAACTCTTCCAGATACTCCTCGAGAAGATTGTTTAAAATCTTTAAATCTGTGATTTCGACATACTGTCTCTCTTCAAGAGGCGTTCCACGTTTAAGAAAATCACCAAACAAAATTGGCTTGTCTGAGAAAGATTCCTTGGGAATGGCAACGCTGAAGTTTTTCTCCACAATTTCCGAAAGGAGTTTGTTGAAGAAATGTCGATCAGGGTCATCAATTAATCGATCTTGAAAGACACGTGCTGCTTCATGGCAAAATATTTTAACTAAGTCAATCTTGGTAGCGATGTTTTGAGGTCTAACTTGTAGGATGCCTTGAACTACCTTGGAAAGATCTCGAAGGTTGAACGTGTAATGCGATTCGCAGGAGTAGGCAAAAGTTGCAAACACATGCTTCGATAGATATCTATTGCAGAGCTCACTATTGCTTCACTTAATCCCTTGACCTCTGCGGCAAACGGCTTTAAAAAGCCTTCCATTATAGATCTAAAAATCTTGGAGAGTGATTGCTCGGTGGGCACAGGTATGTTCAACATATTGAAGTGTCTTAAAAACCGAGGCGACACGTTATTTCGGCCTCCACCTGGTGGAGCGCAGCAAGCTACGATATCAACATCCTGAACAATTTTCCAAGTCAGCTTCTCTCTGTCGTAGAAGCCCTTGAAGTCAAGATACTGCCTCAGTAGCTCAATTGGTGGCTGCGAGCCATATGTGTCAAGCTTTGGCATATTGAGGTCATCGACAAATAAAACTATTTTGTTTGAACCTGCTGGTGCCCCAAGAATATTCTTCCGCTTCTTTTCTAACTTCAATTCGATGATTTGCTGGGTTTGAGCACTATTGGTTTGGGCCGAAAAATTCAAAACAACAGGCAGATATCCTCGCGGCTTGCTAACTCGATTTAACATATCCTGCACGATTATAGATTTCCCAACACCAGTGTTTCCCGAAAAGAGAGTTGGGAAGCCACAATTGAGAAGAGCTTCCAACAAGTAAGCGTACTTGACTGTATCTGCAGTAGGAACAATCATCTGGAAGTATGGAACTTCAGATGAGTAATTGAAAGCTGGAACAAGATCGTCCCAAACAGCGAAGTTCTTCATACGCAAATCGACATAGAAGCTAAACACGCTATTAGACGCAGGAAGCTGAACATCTGCAATGGGAGTTACTTCCAACATCTCCCTCATGAAGGAATCAAAAAGATCGTGATTCCTATCCGCAAGATTTCCTCCAATCGACCATACATACGAAAAGATAAAGACGTGGCTAAAGACCATTCGGAGGTCCGCGTACTCCTGCGAAAAGTCAACCATGTCTTTTTGAAGTATGAATGTGCTGATGAGATTGCAAAGAGATGTTACAAGGTTCAAGTCGACTGAAGGCAGATATTCTGAACAATGTCTTCGAACATATCTTAGGCCTTTCTCGACGTAGAGACTAAAGAGTGACTCAATCCAATCTCTAATCTCCTGGCTTACAAATTCAGGTAACGTTCGAAGCCATGTCTTTACGTAAGGCCACCACCCAAGACTTAGCGGATCCATGTAGACCATACCGCACCGGCTGACTGTGGCAGGAGATGCCACAGCCAAATCAGCGACTTCAAAAAGCATATGCATCGTGGGATTCATCTTAATCCTCTCCCATTAATAAGTGTGAGTAGCTTGTTATCATCGAGTACAGTGTTCATGTTCTCGATCCAGAGAGCGTCTACTGGCCCATCACACACAGTCCACTTCTCGTCTGGCGTGTTCTCAGCAACTTGAGCTCTGAAAATGCAACCGATCAAGCCATCTTTCCATTCCATAGTGGCGGGGTTGAATTCTCCATACAATTCAGTCATTGCCACACACTAGACGAAAATATTAACTTTGCTGATAGTCTTATCTTACCTTCGGATTTAAAACCCAAGTTTTCACTTTTTGGAAGTCCATTAGAGAGGGATGCTTATCTCTTATTCTTCCGCATGCTTCTTTAAGTATTTCATAACACGTCGTCTTTCCACCACCTGTGGGACCAACGAGCATGACGCCATGTCTAATTTTCATAGTTTCATACAGTTGGCAAACTCGACTGACGAATGTGCTGACGATTTCCAACTTTTTCTCCATCATGATCTCCTTAATCATTACGGAAAGTAGCTCCAGATCTTTATCCGGAACGACTATCCCAGGGAATAAATCATTCAAAATTCCACGGAACAGACTGACATCTTCGGATAAGAATTCGGAATATTAGAGTCACGCAAAGATCGGATAAGTACAACGTCCTCCGTGAGATCAGGATTTGCGCGCTTGAGAGCGCCAGCCATGATTAGAACGGACTTTACAGCGCGCATGCCGAAGTCGTAATGGTCTTGCTGCGAAAGTTGCTCAGAGCAGAGTTTGTAAAGGTTTACGACTTTCCCAGCCAAAGGCTTTGCGTTCTCAAAGCCTTCTGAGAAAAGCATAATCTCAGCAATTAACCCGTAGTCTATAATTAAATTAGAAAATTGAATATGACTACTTGTGGGTTACTCACCAGGAATCATCATTGCAATAGGACGGAAAAGTGCTTTTAAATTATCGGGAAGCTCTGTTCGTCCCGCGTAACCAGGATTCATTGTAATAAATGCAGCGCAAGTATCAATCAAGCGGATCTCACGCCCTTCAAACATAAATTTAGTCACCCTCATGTCTTTAGCGGTCTTGATAGTAAGAAGCTGCTGCGCGACGACTGATAGCACTTCTATGTCAATTCGATTAAATTCGTCAAAGCAGCACCAAGCACCAGATTGTGCGAGGCCTGCAAACATTTTGCCCATAATTTTATAATCAAGACCATCAGAGCAGTTGAAGACAACACATTGTCGAGCGAGAGCCTTTGCGAGATCTTTAACGGTTTCAGTTTTTCCTGTTCCGGGCTGGTCCAACAGGGGAGCCACCTAAGTTCAACTGCATGGCCCCGGTCAGCGTAAGGTAACAACGATCAGTTAATGGCGTAATAACTAATCGAGCTGAACATCCTAAATACTCGTATCCATACGAGAATGTAGAGGACGACATCTTTATCGTGCAGTTATCAGAGTCGACATCCCAGTAGTATTTCAGCTGCTTGACCCACTCGAAATCTGCAAGTCCAGAAACACGAGCTTGGATCAATCCCTCAATAATATCACGGTTGTGAACGTCAATTGTAATCAAAGCCCCAAGAATTGCACGCTGAATCTTGCTCAAGTCACCACGAACGAGGGCCGCAAGACCACTGAGACCATTAAGACTTTTTTGTCGAACCACGAGAAGACTTTTTAGCTGGGTCGCTGCTTTTTATGGCTTCACCCACATCTCGGGTCCATAATATTTGGTTTCCTGAAACAACAATTTGACCAACGTGTTCGCGAACCCAATCATTTCGTTTTGTCTCATCGTAATCAGCCAAAGCTGATTTAAGAAGTCTCCGGAGCACTTGAACCATGCCCTCTTCTACGGAGCTTAGCCAAGTCTCAACGTTTCCACGGGCCTTAATTGTTTTCAGGAAAGGAACTCGTTCACCTTCCGGACTGATCATTGCAACAATGTCGATGCTTTTCGGATCATTAGAAGAGAACTCAAGGCTCTTAATAGCGTCGAAACATTTCGACAAGTGGGGTTGAACGGCATGAGGATTGCGTGTCTGCGACAGGATCTCAAGAAGCTCCTCGTTTGACAAGAAGTAAAACCGAGGAAACAGTAACCTCTTGGACTCAAGGTAATCCTCAAGGCACTTTTGAATTTGATCAAGAAGAGCGTTGTTCTGTTGCATTGTTTCAAGGACTCCTGGCATGGTGCCAGATTTCATTGCATTGGAATTCCTCGAAACCTTCTCATAATGTCCTTCCAAGAACGATCGACTTGGGCAAACATCCTGGCCTCATCGGGTAGCTGTCTCTGAATATCGGGAGCTGAAAAGATGCTTTCGAGGTACAACCAATTTCTCTGGCAGGTTAGCCAGGCGTCCAAAGTTTCCGCAAACAAGCAAAGTTGCTTGTCCCAGCGTTCCACTTCCGATTTAATGGGACCAATAAACCGGGAGCCTTTAATAGTTGCGATGGTAACTTGGCTATCTTCAAGTAAAGTTTGGACATCCTCTACGGATCCCAGAATGAATACATCTTTGGCATCACGGTAATTGGCGACAATAAACTCGGCCTCGTTCCAAATCCGCACGACTCGTTGCAACATCTCCTCAAGAGCCGCTTCAGACCCTGCTTGAGAAGATACATTCCCGATTTCTTCCTTGAAGTCAAACACACGGTAGTCTATTAGCTTCCCAAGTGTGAGAGTTTCGTCGCGGATAAGAGTCTTTCCAAGAGCATCTTGAATCTTTTCCCAGTGCCGGGCCTTTAAAGCAGGGTTTCTGAGGTCAACAATTGTGGTATACATGGTTCTAAATTCTTCTACTGCCTTCTTCAATTTGGGAACGACCGTCATTTGGAGGGAGTCCCTTGTCTAGGTTGTAAACCGTCTTCAAGTAGGTTGTAATTTGATTATTGATATCTTCAGTGCTCAAAGTGTCAAACGGACACGATTTCCAAGTCCTATTCAGAAAATTAGAGGACAGTATATACAAGTCAATTCTTACTCTGTAATACCATTCCATTCCTTAAGACTCATCCATAGGGTGCTCTTCAAATCAACTTCACTCTTAGTTTCCTCAAGTTCACCCGTTCGAGGTGGGGCATTGGGACTTTGGAGCTTCTTGGGCTTTACTCTGCATAGCGGCTATGCTTCCTCCGTTTTTAAAGAGCTCACTCCAAATCTCATACTTTCGCTTTAAACTGTCGATACGATCAAGCTGATCTCTAAGCTCCTTCAAAAACTCAATAACAAGTTCACTCGAGCTGCTGGGATTTAAGACCATTGGATCCTGGGCCTTATTGCGGATATCACCGACTTCAGCCATAAGCTCGTTCATGGTTTTTGTCAAGATCGGTAGAGAATTTCGAAATGCTTTCATCTTTTGTGTCGGATGCCATGTCAACGGATTCCTTTAGCTGCCTTAAAGTCGGCCCTAAAGTTTGAAACATTAGCAAGATCCGTAGGCATTGATTATGGATTTTAAATCCGTCAATGATGGTATAAAGTCTCGTAACCTCTTCATAGAAAAGCTCAACTGACGCCATTGAATCCTTGACTTAAAAAAAAAGCATTAGCTATACTCAATATATAATTATCTTACTTTTCTCTAGCCATCCGAGATACTCCACAAAGTTCTCAATACTCTGTGACTGCGTGTTAAGAATTCCGGACCCAAGTTTGAACCTCATTCAACAGAAGTTCATTTTTGTCCCTTGCAATGCCAGGAAGCATCTTAGCAACATCATTGAAGCACCTTTCGGGGCTAGGAACTAGAATCCCCTTCAACTTCATAGTGTCAATAAGAAAGTTATTGACATTGGTCGAAACGGATATGCCACTCATCACTTGTCGTTGAGAAGCGTATTCGCTGAGAGAAGTATCAAAGAATTCAACGAGAGGCGAGTAAGCAGTTCCGTCTGGTCGATGACTGATTGGTCGAGCTAATTTGGAGTATCTCCTTTTTGGCCTCTGAGTTCTCTTCACCACTTGTATGACCAAGAGCGTCAAGAAGATATCCAGCAACACCTCCTTCGAGGTTTCCACCCAAACTATCCATTTTAACAAGAAGTACAGCAATTTCGCCGACAGAAGTCTCGAGGGATTTAATACTGCTGAAACTCTCGTTACGTAGCCACATCATCCTGACGTCGTCCCACTTATGCATCCACTCGAATGCATTTTTAAACATACCAAGAAGCGTCCCACGGATACGTCCACACACCTCTGTAAAATATCCTTCATCTGAAAGAATCGATATAATCTGAGGACCGTCGTCGTATTCAGATTCTTCCAAACCGCGCACGTAAGCAGCACCTCCAGAAAGACGGGTGGGGTTAAGGTAAAGGATTGTGTTGCTTAACAGATCCACCTTCTGGATAGCCGCTACAAACGCTTTTAAAATAGCGTCTACTGCCTTCATATAGTCGAATAAAGCCGGAGATAGATACAATTTACAGTGTTCGTCTTCGGCTCTATCCTTTAAAAGAAGCTCAAGACTAAAAAGTGGAACAAGCGGCTTTGGCTCTTTCTTCTTGTCTTGAACCACAACCTGAGTGACTTTTTCTCGATTAAATCCAATGGCTCCAACTCTGCCAATGTCGTCTACTTGCATCTCGTCAGAAGCCTCAGTGAGCTGCTGCGTCTTGAATTTGGTTTTTCTGATGATCTTGCTTAGAATTGCCGGGAAGCCATCGAATCCACACAATATTAGATCACTTGTTAAAACTTCTGGTCCAACGACGATGCCACCGACTTGGACAACGCTTGACTTCTGGTCGGAGTTTGCAGTGATCTTTGAACTCTCGGTTGCCTGCAGCGACACACCCTCGGTGTTGGGGAAACCGTTGAGATCCAAGTTTCCACCACCTTCAATATCTGTGATAACGACGTCCACATCCTTGCATCCGTGAAATACGGAGCGAAGGAAATCTCTTGCACTATCGATAGCAAGCATATGTAGAGTAGAGACCATTAGATAGTCAATGAGCTTTACGAATCTCTGCAGCCGTCGACATTCAGCACGACGTGCTGCCTGCTCCGTGAACGAAAGCTTCTTGGCAGTCGGAGCAGATGTACTGGGAATATCCTCGGAAGGACCTCCCGGGACGTCTTCCTCTTTCTCCTCCTCCAAATCTTCAATGTGAATATTGAAACCCTTCTCTTTGAGACATTCGATACCGGCCGCTTCAACCTGATTTCTTATAGAGAGTTCCCATTTTTTTAGAACATCAGAACCACATTTTTCAACCCAGGCAGTCTGTTCCTCAAGAAAGTCGGTAAGAAAATATGTCTTTCCTTCCTGAACTTTCAAGAGCCGCCTGTGAGCCAAAATATCCATGCAGGAAGCCCGAATTTTGAGGATAGTGGATCGTAAAGTGGGATGGACAAGAAACAGACTCTTTGTGAGCTTTGCCTTTGCGCGTAATATCTTCGTGTGCAAGATGTGACGTTTCCAAAGAGTGAAACACTTCCAAAGGCGGTAGCTCATGAAAAAGGGGATCCGGAGCAACTTGTGGAATAATTCATGCTCTCTTTGCCATTGCTTCAAGGGAGTAAAGTCTCCATGGGCTTGTCCCGTAAAATAGGTGACGCCCTGTTACAAATCATTAGTTTTAAAGAGCATAAAACTTTAATGCGAGGACAAAACAATTACGAAGTTACGAATTAATAGAAGAAATGATAAACACCTCAGCTGAGAGGGTATAAAACCCGTTTTTTCTATCTACGTTAGAATAATCCACAATCTCTAGATTGTATGGATTGTAGTTGCTCTCATTCTTCCGAACAACGTTAAGGTAGGTAAAGTCGCCCTCCTGGCCTTTCAACTTCATGTGTTGAATGAAATCGAAAGGATTCTTGGATTGAAGAATAGGTTGGCACCCGGACATCCTCCATTCCTATCTGGAAAACTGCATTCGCCATCGACATCGGTTTGATCTCACTCTCCTCGATACCCCCCAAAGGAGTTCTCAGAAAGCTTGCATTTTCAGAAACTTCCGGCTCAAGGAGACGTACGCGCTTGTTAGGTGCTTGATTTACTGCTGAAGCCATGTCGTTAGACTCTTTAATTGTGTCATTGCGTATAGGAGGAATGACATTCGATTCACCCCTCAAACTATGACCGAAAGGAGCAATTTCTTTATCAAGGGTCCTGTCGTCAAAATGCCTTTTCATTGGATGAATTAGGGATTGAAGCGCTCTAACATCGACTCCAAGCAGTTGAGTGCTGTCTCCTGTTGTGGGGCGATTCCCACTCGACCTTGACCTGGTCGAGCTAGCTGGTACAATGGTAGGGTTCTTGGCCTTTAAAACTTTGGAATGGTCCGATTCGGCCTGTTAAACAAATTGGAATTAGCTGTCGAGATT
This sequence comes from Chytridium lagenaria, assembly GCA_025449115.1. Lineage (NCBI taxonomy): Eukaryota > Fungi > Chytridiomycota > Chytridiomycetes > Chytridiales > Chytridiaceae > Chytridium > Chytridium lagenaria. Next base: position 65,576 of record JAHLKC010000052.1, read on the forward strand.
TAAACAATAAAATCTTACCGCTTCAGCAATCGGTGCAGATGTGTTATTTAACGGATCTAGACGGGATGGCGATGCTGTCGCACGCTGACTTCCAGGCATGAGCTTCGGATTCCTTCTTGCATTTAATTGAAAGTGTGGTCTCTCATTCGAGGAGGCGACTGTGTAAATACGTTGGACAAGCCAGTCATCCGGTCTCTTGTGGTGGCGATGATTTTGTGAACTCGTGGCATCTGCAGCTGAAGCCGCGTTGGATAACCTACCCTGTTGCTTGCATTGGAGTTTGTTCTCATCCTTGGTAAGTGAGGGTTGGGTGGAGTAAGCTTTTCACCATCAAGTGGGAATGATGATTGAAATGTGACGTTTTCGCCTTTAACCCCCTCAACAACCATGTTGCTACTGCTGCTGCCTGACATAGCAACGACAGCGGTCTCTGCAGCGGTTGTGGGTTGTCAACCTCCATCAGACCATGACAATTCAAAAGTTAAGTCGATGTCAAAATATTTTTTTTCTACACTGGATCGACGACTTTGCCGCGATAGCAACTCGGCAGTCTTCAACATCCAAATGAGCTTAAGTATCAACGGATAAAGCTCTATGTTATGAACGAGGAATTTTTTTCTATGTAGACGGAGGCTGACTTCTTGCCGCTGATTTCATTATATGCTTTTTTGGTGTCGACCTGTTCAATCGAAAAGTTCCAAAAAATCAACAAACAGAACCTAGGACTGAATAGATCCGAAATCCAATACTCTACAGCTAACTCTGAAAATGTAACATAAAGACTTTTCAAGCATAATATAAAGTATGAGACGTGAAGATGAAGATGAAGATTAGCCACGAATGTGTATGCGAAGAACAGCCAAAAGCAAAAAAAAAATCTATGTATAAAAAATAAACCTTTTGGCTTTTTTAACTTTAAACGCAAACGCATCCAAGAGAAATAACAACATATATTAATTTGTATCTACACATGTCTGAATAAAAACAATACATATAATTAAAATAATTTCATCGCCACGGGGTTGGTGAAAAAACAGCTGAGACCGTTTCCACCGGAGCGACCTCCATAGAAGATGGCAGTCTTTTCGTGATATCTAATAAACGCTCTGGAAGATTTTCGGGAAACCTCTCTGAATTGCTCGAGCTCTCCGAATGCTCCAACTGCTTCAATGTCAACTTGGTAACCGTCAAAACTTGCTCCACAATCGCTTCTTCAACCCCATTCTTTGCCACACTACTCTCCGCATCCTTCCTTCGTCAACCTTTTCAATGATATTTCCATGTCCATCTAAGATAGGCTGCGACCCTGCGAATGTCACCATTTCGCGCTGGACCCCAGAGAGGGGTCTCAACGTCATGAATAGCTTTGGATGGTGTCGTGGCTGCACAACTGACAGCTTGCTTGGTGCAATGTGGAAGGGTTTGGGTAAAGGTTTTCCGGGAGTAAAGCTATCACGAAAAGCTGAGAAGCTTGTGTCTTCCGGAACGGCAAATGGCTTGACGCGGGGAAGAATCAGTGGAGGTTTTGCGTGGATGTTGGGGAGTTGAATAGTATTGATACTGACGGAGCGGTTGTTTATAGAAGAACGCTTTGGCGTAGCAGGCATAGTTTTCACCGCAGGAGGGAGGTCACTGCGACTCGTTTCCTTCCGAAGTAGAGTGAGTGGTGTGCTTGCCTTCTCCATGTTTGGCGATGGAATCCAGTTGAAAAGCAGATCTGCCTTCCTTTCCTACTGATGTCACTTCACTTTTCTTCTCATGCTGTCGACAAGTTCCGGTGATTTTGTCGTCAAAGGCTTATATGTAAGAGATGCGGCAGCGGAGATCTTGGAAGTCTTCAAGTCTTTAAAAGAGTCCATGCCGAATAGTAAGGGCTGCACACGTCGTAATTGCTTTGGAGAATTTTCTGCAACAACAGCGGGCTCCACATATTTGCAAGGCTCCCCTTCCTCAGGCTTCATGGCATTTGATAGTGAGTCGCTGACCCAAGTTACGTTGACAGCTTGTGACTCGCGCGTTAAGAGATAGGGATCCAGTTCTGGAGTGTCATCAACCTGTTTTACTGACATAATGAGTTCCGTGACTCGATTTTTCCCTGCAGAAGCAGACGTGACGATTCTTGCTGAAGGTATTTTTGGTTTATCTAGTATTTCAGGCACCTCAACCGCCATCAAATCGTCACCCTTATCCTTAAATGTTTAGAAAACGCGTTATTTTATATCTTATACCTGATTTATACTATCAACATTATTTTCTACGTCTTCACCTCTCTGTGCGAGACTACTTGAATCCTCGTCATTGCTTATTCCGGACAACGTCGAGCTTGTATCCTCCCAATCTACTAAATCGTCCAGGTCATCCTTGTTGTATGTTTCCAGTATATGCTTTTCACGTCCTCCTAGCGAATCATTAGGCGGTCTTTGTACAGACTCCCCATACGATTCGCCCTTTCTCATTCTCGCTGCCAGCAACGTCTTCTTCTCCGTAAACCTCATTTCCACAAGATTAGCTTTCGACAACTTTTCCCCTTCGATAGTAAGCCGACTGAAGCATTTAGACGACCGTATCCTCTGATTTAGACCATCCGTCTCCCTCCCAGCGACCATATAAGAGAGATTGCTCAAAGTTCCAGTGTGCTGTTCCGCCCTGACGATAGAGAGACTTGATTCCGCCTTAAGCAACCTCCCGGACACAGCTGCTCGCCTCATATGTGCCTCAACGCCGATGCTGGTGGTGCCTACAATAGTATTCGAAGGATATGAAGTCCTTGGCCTGCTTTGCGCAGACGGGATGCGCTTAAAGGCAGACGAAACCCGAAGCTTTAACGCGTACCGCTTAAAATTGGATTCCAATCGCTTCGCAGATTTCCGCCGAGCAGCTGGAGACATAGAGTCTCCTAACATAGTTTCATCATTAATCGGCATCTTATCCGTGTTCAAAGAGTCTATTGCTCTATTTGAAACACTGCTGCGACTTGAGCCATCAAGATTTCCAGTACTGACGAATCCCTGCGTCCAAACCACAGATTTCGCCTTTTGCGGTTTGATCTCTGCTGAAGCATCCATGAGCCCATCCTTATCTGTAGCAATTGCCAAAACATTCAAATCGAGAATACTAATATCACCATGCTTCATTGCAGAACGTCGATTTCTTGTTACAACTGTCGGAGGTTTAACAAAAACTTTCTTTTTTCTCCAGCATTGGTTGGCTTTTCTTCAATGCCGGCTTTACAACCTCGTCGACCTTTTCCTTCTCCTCCAAACGAATATGAAGCGGCTCTACGATTTTCTTCTCGGGGACTACCGGGATCCACGAGTCGATGCGTTTTGAAGCTCTTTCCTCAGAAACCGATAGGACTGGGAAAGCTAAATCTTTGACCTTCCCCGTAAGTGCCTCTCGTGGACATGTAACGGAAAGATGATCTTGATGAGGTCGGCTGGTGGAGCCATGTCATAGTTAGAGTCAGTGTTGATGTTCGGAATGCCAAAGAAAAGGTTTGATGATTCGAGGTCATCTGAGGATGGAGAGTCTTTCGAAGGTCCTGCCATTCGAAAAGCCTCTCGATCCGAGAAATGCGGTTTTTCACCAAAGCGATCCGTCGATAAACTCCAGTGGGAAGTATCATTGCCGCTTTCATAAGAAGGTGAGGAAACCACACCGTCTTTCATTCTAGAAATTGCCTGATGAAGACTGTCGGCGTGCAATGTTGATGTGATAAGAGAGAGAAGACTCCGCGTCTCGCATCAGTATTCTGAAATCTCTGAGTCACGGAAGTGGCACTCAAAGCTCCAGCTTCATTGTCAACCGAGCCTTCAAATTCCGTGTCATCAATGTTAACCTCATCAACACTAGAACTGGTGGGTATGGCGGTTGCCCGAGGCAGAGAGAGCGATGTGGTAGATGCGGTAGAAGGCAACAGTAGTGATGTGCTGTCCTTCCCGTAGGTCATCATCCCATGTCAGAAACGAAAGGGTTTTTGAAGCTGGATATTGTTTCCCCTTTGGACACGGTCAGGAACAATGGGGGCCATAATAAATACAGCACAAGGTCTTGTGAGACAATCAATCTCATGTCCAAGATGGGATGGAGCTTCCACCCCCGGTGGCCCGTTTCTCCGCACAGCTCAACATGCAGATGTAATGAGCGATCAAGTTGTCAGGAGGTTCTTAGTTTTAAGTGAACATGAAAAAATGAATGCGAAAATGATATGAGCGTAAAACTTCATTTGACCAAAATATATTATCTTTGAAGTCCCTCTTTATACAGAGAAGTATTTTTTGAACCTTTGCGTGGCCGCATCTAGAAGATCACTGCCCTTGCAGAAAGCAAACCGCGCGTATCTTCCAGGAACATCGCCTCCTGCTCCCTCCTTTCTCTCGTAAAACGCTGACGGGGAATGGCAGTAACGCCGACTTCCGTGGTGAGGAAACGACAGACGCGGTAATCCCTACGATGTTCATGCGCGGGGTCCGTCGATTCGTTCACTTTATCCTCGAGAGCAGACGTATCCGCCATGATAAAGTAGCCGCCGTGAGGTACAGTAGGGGAGAGGTTGTTAGCAGAGAGAAGGTTGCGGAGTTGATCTCTGAGATCCTCGTACTGCTTGGCGGTCGTTTCAAAGTAGTCGGATTTCATGGCCTGCTCTAATGCTGACGCCGTCGCTTCCTATTGTATTTTTAAGAAAAGATATTATTAACATGAACGAAGACATATAATAGCAGCATAAAATAAAAATATAACCACCGCCCAGAGAGAAAGAAGGGACGGGTTTGAAATTGAAATATTAAACTAACCTGGAGAGGAGTGACAACGGCAAAAGGGACAAACTGGTGTATCATCCAAATAGAGCGAATAATCTCCTCGCTTCCTATGCACCATCCAATCTTCCATCCAGTAACTCCAAACATTTTTCCAATAGAACCAAGGGTGATGGTCCTTTCAAACATGCCAGGAAGGCTTGCTGATGTAAAGGTCAGCAAAATATATAATGACTCTCATTTAAATCCAAATACGTACCGAATTTTATCATGGGAGATGGCGAGTCAGAGTAAACCAGAGATTCATAAACCTCATCGGCAATGACAAGGAGGTCAAACTCATCAGCAATCTTGGCAATTGCCTCCAGTTCTGTTCGAGACCATACCTTTCCGACCGGGTTATGGGGGTTGTTGACAAACAAAAGCTTGGTCTTGCTAGTGATTGCAGAGCGGAGCTCATTGATGTCAAGCTTCCAGTCGTCTGAAGTAGCAGAGGGTCTGTCGCGGGGCGGGCTCAGGTTGACAATGACGGGAATACCTCCAGCGAGAGTCACAGAGGCGGGGTATGAATCGTAGAAGGTTGCATGAGAATAACTTCATCTCCGGGGTTAATAAAGGCTTGGATGGTCGAGTAGATGCTGAAGAGTAATTAGATGTAGGTGGTTTCGATTCTTCTTACGCTTCCGTCGCGCCAACAGTTGTAATGATTTCAGTGAGAGGATTGATTTCCCGGCCAATCTTGGGCGTGTAAAGCTCGGCGAGCGCTATCCAGGTATTAAAGTATTAGACCGAATTGTACACAGTAGAATCCCAACCTTTTACAAGCCTTGGGTGACCTTCACTTCTGGTGTACTGGTTCAACAATCCATTACTTTCAACAGCGGTGCTCGCAGCCTTTTTGATAAAGTCCGGAACAGGGAGGGTGGGAAAGCCCTGCAAGATGCATGAGATTATTATCCATCGTGTATTATAAATGGGTTACCTGGCCAAGATTGACTGCATCGTGCTGGATGGCCAGAGCAGTGAATTCGGCAAAAACGGTTCCACTTTTATCCAAAGTATCTAAACGCTGTAACGATCAATTTTAGTCCTGTATTCATCAGCTGAGAATAGATTCCTTTACCTGAGCAGACTGTGAGGCCGATTAGAAGACCGAACAGAAAGCATGAAAGTTCTAGTAAGCCTGGACGAAAGACGATCGAGAACGTTTTGTACAAGAGTGAGTTACCTTTGGCGAGATACGCTTGGCGGAGCGTGTAGGCGGCATGATGGGTTTCTTTGACGCAGATGCAAAGGAGGATGAGAAGAAACGGTGGATGCAAGTTCGAGGGCCCATTCTTTGGGGGATGTCCTGACAATTCGATAAGACTTCGCGTGGTACCAGTCACGACATTTGCGACTCCTACTGCTACAACACTTCACGAAGTCTCGACGTTATTTTCGACGTTATTTTGTGTTATGCCGTTTTGTGTTTTATTATAACCTTCAGTCATGGAACGTCTTAAACAATCTATGGTGAAAAATATGGGGAAAAAAAAGAAGCTCGAGTTAGCGACATCTCATCATTTCGTTCCAATCTACATACCTGTCACCAGCATCTCCACAACCTAATGAGAAAAAAGAGAAGAGGTAATTATAAGTAATGCTAAAAAAACAAAAGCTGACTCGGTGCAATCCAAATACACGAAAAAAAAGAGAGAGATGACATTAAAAACTTACCCGGCACAATATATCCGTGGTCGTTCAAAACCTCATCGATGGCACCAACAATGATCTCGACATCCGGATGCGCTTCTTGCAACGTCCTGACTCCAAGCTCAGATCCAATGATAGCGACAAACTTGATCTTCTTCAACCCCCAGTCCTATGCAATAAGAGGAAATGAGAATAGAGTCCGAAAGATAACAAAGCGCGCTTACCTTCAGCATGTTGACGGCAGCGACAGCAGTGCCGCCGGTGGCAATCATAGGATCAATGATGATGCCCACATCCAACGCGCATTGAGCTGGTAACTTGTTGTAGTACTCGACGGGTAACAAGGTGGACTATACAAAGCAAAATTTAGACCGAAAACCTAATGAACTGATGCTTAACTAACCTTTTCTCTGTACAGACCAAGGTGATGGACTCTTGCAGATGGCATCAGCGACAAGAAGGCTAAATGAGTTCGTTAAAAAACTTCATAAAACGTGAAGGGAGTTATTTACGGTCAACCAAGCCAAGGCCTGCCCTCATGATGGGGAAAAGGCCAATCTTGTCCTTAAGCTTAACTCCTTGAAAAGATGCCACAGGGGTTTGGAGCTACAGCAAAAGGAATAATCAGCGATTCATGATCAGTAAAGAATTAATAATAAGGGCCACTCGTCAACTCACCTCCTTGGTTTCAATGAGGTCAAAATCAGATGTCGCAAACACGCCGAGAAGAAACCCAATCTCCGAGACGAGCTCACGGAACTGCTTTGGCCTGACCCTTGAATCCCTCAGCAAGCTGATTTTCTGAGCGAGAAGGGGGTCTTTATATTTTTGAAGGGGAGGTGAAAGGTATCCGTCAGCATCATCCATCATTACAGCCCAGCAGCGTCAAGTCATCCCCATCAGAGGCACCGCACCAACAACAAAGTTCATCCTTACGTGATTGTGCCTGTACGGTGGTCATGGTTGCGAGACTAGCGTCAAACGAGAAAAGTCTTGGGTGGTGGTCGATATTGCTGAGCTTCTTTTGGGGGCGAGTTGATTTCGGAATCTATTCTGATAAGGAATTTCACAAAAATGAGTTCAGCATCAGCACCACAAGGAGACGGAGCACCCTTAACCAGATTCTGAACCTGCTCTCGACGCTCAAGTCGGACCAGAAGTCCATCCTCGACAAAGTAGGTCTACGCGAGCACACTCTTGCCGCACGATGGCTACGGGTGGTATGTTCGTTGCTGACCATTTCATTGCTTAGGTCGAGAGTTATCAGAAGGAGAACAAGGATGCCATAAACCAGATTCAGGAGCGCATGCTGCTTAACTCTGCTGCGGAAGCTGGACTCGTGCCCATCGATAGACCTTCAAAGCGCGCATATAAATACAAGGTCTACGCCAGTGGTATGTCCGGCCAGAGGCCGATTTTATAAGTAATTGCTGACCACCTCTTTCCTTGCATGCGGTATTCTCGACTACAGAAAACAACGAGGATTCTGACTCTGACGTTGAGTCAGTATACTCACCTGCCAGGGGCAAGTCTCCTCTCCCCCCTTCCGGCAGTTTAGGTTCTGGCATCCTTTCGGTATCTCCTCACGGACGCTCAGCCTCATCTTCGCTTGCTCCCCTTTACAACCACCGCATCATCCTGACCACCTACCCCGGTCAAGTCGGCATCAACCCTATCCCGCTCAACTGGGGCCACCCTGACCCCCACATCCGTGGTCCCATCGTAGCTTCCCGGAATCCCACCTCTCTCAAGGTCCGTAACGCCATCGGTGCCCACGGTGGCTCCTACTCTGTTTACCGCGCCCTTGCTATTGCGATCCGTGACCTTGAGGCGAGCCATAAACCCAACCTTCGCAACACTGAGCCTGTGGTGAAGATTGGACCTCACCCGTCATGGGGTGACCCCAACCGTATTGTGTCGATGGACCCTTGGGGACACGCCGTTGCAGATGTTTATGAGAAGTACCTGAAAGATGGTACTGATATTCGACCGACAATTGCTATCACCAAGGCGCATATGAAGCTTGTTGAGATTGAGACTCTTGTCAAGGCAAAGAAGCTCAAGGTGGATGGAAAGATTGTTGTCAATGACATGGGTGATTTGATGGTGACTAAAGGTGCCGTGGAGCCCGTATGGTACCTTCCTGGTATTGCTCAGCGATTCCAGGTTGACGAAACTACACTTAGGAGAGCTCTTTTGTAAGTCACTTTCCCTTCTCATTTAATGCAACACTGGGATCTAACTGGAACCCGTCATTTCGTTTTCATTGGACTTAGCGAGGACACTGGTATGCTTCTATACATCCTTTAGTTCGGTTTTCCTCGAGGCTGACTCGTAATTTAGGTGGCATGTACCCTGAGCTCATTACCCGTCCCGACCTGAAAGTGTTCCTTCCTCCCATTGGCGGTCTTTCCATCTACATCTTCGGAAACCCCGACTTTGTTTCAGATCCCACAAAGACCTTGACATTACGTGTTCACGATGAGTGCAATGGTATTAATTGCAATTCCGCTTTCATCCATACTGTCATTCTGATCTTTATCTGTAGGTTCCGACGTGTTTGGCTCCGACATCTGCACATGCCGCCCTTACCTCATCTTTGGTATCGAGGAGTGCGTCAGGACCGCTCAAGAGGGCGGCGTTGGTCTCATCGTCTACTTTAGGAAGGAGGGAAGAGCTCTTGGTGAAGTTACGAAGTACCTCGTTTACAATGCTAGGAAGAGGGCAGAGGGGGGTGATACTGCTGAAAACTACTTTTTGAGGACGGAGAACATTGCTGGTGTCAAGGATATGAGGTTCCAGGCTACTATGCCTGATGTCTTGCATTGGCTTGGGATTACCAAGATTGATAAGATGATTAGTATGTCGAATATGGTGAGAATTGAAAGCTGTATTTACTAGCTGCATTTTTATCTTGACGATGATTTCTAACACCTCTTTTCTTGTAGAAATATGATGCAATTGTTGGATCTGGCATACCTATCATTGAGCGTGTGCCTATCCCTGATGATATGCTTCCCCCGGATTCTCAGGTCGAGATTGATGCCAAGATTGCGTCTGGGTACTTTTCGCATGCAAAGGTTCCTACGACGAATGATTTGGCTAACACCAAGGGAAGAACATGGTGAGTATCTTCACTTCCCCCCGGTCCTATCCCATTTTCTCTCTACACTTTCTATAGTTTACTAATAATGTCTTTCTAGGGATGATATCAACCATTGAGAGATGAATGGTTCTCGACTTTTTTTTTGTTCTTATCGTCCTCTTTGGTTATTGTTTTTTGGTCGATGGGTATTTTTCTTGCGTTTTTCTTTTTCTCTTTTTTTGCTATTTGAGGTAGACTGTCTGTAGAGGACATGCTGAGTTGCTTCGATTTTGTTGAATCCTTTTTTTTTTTTTTTTAAAAAAAAAACCTCGTATTGCTTGTTTTGCTTCTTATATCTGTTCTTATAGCTGCTGTAACGTCAATAAAAATGGATGAATGTGGTGAGGAATGGAATTGAAAGGTTCAGTCTATAGAAGTTATATTGTTTTTAAAAAGAAATGTATTTACAAAAGTTAATGATTTTAGTCTGGTGTCCAGTGAAGGTAAAAAGAAAAATATTGCAGACACGGCGGTGAGTAAAGAAATGTTGGGAAGGAAGGGAGGCTATATAAGAATGAGTGATGAAATATGCATCACACTTAAGGAGAGCCACAGCACTCCATAACAACGAAACACATGGAGATAAAAGTCACCAAATAAGAGTCAAACAACTACGATGACGAAAGATGATACTCGCCATGAAAATTACGGCGTGAACGATAAACAGTGCTTTATAACGGTGATTATTTTTTTTGAAAACAAAAACAAAAAAAAAAGACTTTCAGCCGACCCTAAATGCTGTTCATTCCGTTCAAAACTTGCCGACCATCCTATCCATCACCTTTGCGAGAAGACCACCAACGGTCTCGGACTCGCAACGGTACAAGGACATCAAGTTACCCATCACCAACGAGGTGACCAGAATCTCGGATCCTGGGACGTGAATAAGGAGACGACGATTGAGAAGAACCATGTAAAGACTTTCAAGGGCTTTCGGCATACAGTACCTAAACATAAAATATCAAAACGCGGTTGCACCACGGAAACAATCAAGCAGATATACTCACAATACAAGCTCCGACCTCCTCGACTTTTTCTCTAAAAAGATGGACCAACCCGCCAACACCCCTAGCAAGTAATACACAACCTTATGATCCCTCGTTAGCAAGCCCCTCCTCATAACCTCCCTATGGGCACAGATCCCCGCCTGGAACGTCGTCACGAACGCCGCCAAAAACACTGATGACCTCAGAGTCGCCACCAGCGTCCTCCTAAGAGCCGTAACAGGCTGTTTAACCACCTCCCCTCCCTTAAACAAAACAAGCGGCACCACATTCAACGTCGCATTGACGGGTGCCATCATCCTCATGACCCTTAAAAACAGATCGCCCGTGTATCTTGCGCAACTTTCGTCACAGGGATGCATGACGGAACATGGGACAACGGGGAAATGACCGTCATGGGATGCAACAAAACTTTGGGTGGCGGTGAGAGCTTTCCACGCGTTTTGACCACCGTGCTTGTGAATGGCTTTGGTGAATTTCTCAACATCCACTACTCCGCGGGAGGTGGCTTCGAGACTGCGGACATTGAGGCGGTTGATTTCAAGCATCTCTACTGGCATACGAGCTGTTTGACGTTAATAAAGTTAAAAGTATATTTATTATAAAAAACAGGGAAAATGAGAATATTACCTGTCTTGACCATCCAAGTGAAGTAACCCTTGGGAAGAGTTTCCGGCTGCATAGCGTAACCATATAACAAGCTCCCACACGCCAGCGCAAACAATAGCGAATCCCCATGTGGCACATGCACCAGCGACCTCGCATGCAAATGGGCATAGAACGATTGCATAGACCTAATTCCCAACTGCTGCATCACAGCAACCCTGTTCGCAGGGCTCTCAAACACCACAGAGAGTCCAGCAACAGATCCGGCAATGAAACTAAAGATCCGATCGTGGAGGAGGGAGGCTTCGTTTTCGACGATAGGAGAGGTGGGGGAGAGACGTTGGGTGCTGGGAGTGCGCGTGAGGGTGCGTCGGGTAAAGTGGAGAAGGTTAAGGACGGATTTCCAGAGGAAGGAGAAGGAGCCGACCATTTTGGCGAAACGGAGGGCGTCGGGACCGTAAAAGAGTTTCAAGGCGTTCATGAGCGTCATTCTGCATTTAAGGAAAAAAAAAAGATGACGAACCGTTAGTTATCAATGTCTATGCGAGACGGAACAAGAAACGAGAAGGTACAGCAATGGAACTCACTTTTTGCGGTAAACCTTTAAAAGAGCCATAAGCACCGATACTCCGCCACGCAAGGCCAGTGCAAGCGCAAAAGACCGTGCGCCACCTTTAAGAGCGTAAAGAATGACAGCGGAAGCGCTGTTAAACTTTGGCAGAGTAGCAGCAGGTCTCTTGGCGCTAGGCTGTCTTGGTCCATTGAGTTTCTCACTGTCCCCCACTGCAGGTGGTGGAGTAGTCTTAAAGATGTTGTTCATGTATACTGTTAAGCGCGAGACAGCGTCCCGTTTGGATGTATGCGGAGAGGAGACAGCGGTGACTTCGCTGTCGTCGTCGCTCTCTAGAAGGGTGGTGGCGGTGGAGATATGGACGATATGTTTAGGTGGGTTGGCGGTGGAGCAGTATGAGGATGTGGAATGGATTGAGACTGTGTGTGAATCTGAGGCCATGGTTGAAGATGGCGGATGGAAGGAGACAGATGGATGATTAAAAGATCAAGGCAAAGGAATCAAGGACGGCAATGGGACCCAAGGGGTTCAATTTGAGTTGACCGTTGTCGCTTTACTGTGGTGATGAAGCCTTTTCACGTGGGTATTTGGACGTGGTCGATCACGCAAGCCGGAAGCTGATGATCTTAAACGTTGGCCGTGTTGGGTTGAGCTTGCCAGTATCGATCGATGGAATGCAACTTCTCACTTGGAAAGCACGGTTGGCAATGATGGTCGTCACTCGAACGACGGAAATAGGATGAGATAGGGTACAAGCGAAAGTAAATCACGGTCTCTTCTTTTATGAAACAGACCGACAGACTGCAGCACGGGTTCACCCGATGTCAGGTTTATTGTTTTGGGGGGGAAGGGGGGAGTATTTGTGATTACTTCGAGGTTACCACCAGTTACTCGTCACGTACACCTTTTTTTTCCCCTTTCCGTTATTAGAGATTCCACCGTAGTGCTTGATGACTGACGGAACAACAATCGTTGAAACTGACAATTTAGTCCCCAACATGGGACAAACCTCGAAAAAGCGTTTTATCCATTCTTCCGTTTTGTATTACGCCCGCACCTCCAGCTGTGCTTGCAGGGTAGTAGAAACCAGGGCTGGTAAAAACCTTTTTTTTTTTTGGAGAAAATCAGGTTTGGGTTTTATTCGATTAAAACCGTAAAAAACCCGATTTAAATACTCGTGTAAACAATATATATGCATAAAGTATAAACCACATAAAGTAGGAACTTTTTTACTACAACAACTATGACATCCTAATATAATTGGCTAAATTCCTTCAATGCTCAACGGTTACTGCACCGAAGTATAAACAAAAAATCCCCCAATAGAAAAAAATATTCGGATAATATATATATCCGTAATAAACCTGATTTGGAGGTTATTCAAAATTCAGGTTTTTTAAAAAAACCGAATAAAACCGGACCGATATAAACCTTGCTCTGCCAACCCTGGTTCACCAGGAGGTACGTTGGAGTGGTGCCTTGAGCTAGTGTTTTCAGCGGGAGGAACGACATTGGCCGCGGCCACGGGGACTGGAGCAGCATTGGCAGCAGGGTCTGTGTTCTTTTCTTCGTCCATGGTGACAACAATCTGCCTCTTCTCCTTCTTAAGTTCGAAGAGGGTCGTCTCGGCGGCGGCGAAGAAGAGCGTTAGCCGAGGCGATAAGATTCCGAGCGTTCCGTCTGCGCGACGGTTGAGCTTCATCAAGACTGGGTGGAGTAAGGTAATACGGACGCCAGCCATTTGCCTTCAAGCCACGGTGCCCTTCCCTGCCTCGCCCGTTTTCGAAACAGCAATCGATCTGGGTAATAAGGGAAGATAAGGGATGTCGCTGACTGTCGTAACCTGTCGTAACTAAGCCAGTCTGTCACCGTCACCCTGCCTGTATCCAGGCGCCTCTTTGGCCCTGCTTTTCCATGTCTCGGCTTTATCCGATTTTTGCAGTTGCGACGCGAGCTGACGCGAGACACAATTCACTTTGAAGAGTTTGTCAAAAAAAGAACGGAAAAAAAACACAAAAGACACGATATGCACCCATAAAACTCGACCCTTTTTTTAATTCAGGGCCACTCATCAACAAGTCGTCGTCGTCACCGCCCTTCGTTCGTCGTCGTCCTCATCGAGCTGCTGCAATGAAGCTTCAAGGTGTTCTGGCTACTCTGGTCGCGTTTTGTGCTGTTGGCCGCGTCGCGTCGCTGCCGTCCCTCAATTCGGGAGTGGACCTCGCTGTCCGCTCAAACGCGGCGTTCCAACAAGTTGATGAGCTGCTTGCTGGTGAGTTTTCGTCCCGCCCCGTCTTTCCATCCACAGACAAAAAGCGCCCCATCATTGAGCTTTGAATCCCACTGACACAAATCCTTCATCCAGACAACACTGTTGCCGACGAGCTCGACATTGACAACTATGATGCCGACGAGGTTGACGCTGACGAGGCCGCATCTGCCTACCTTGACGCTGTCGATGCCGACAACGTCGATGCAGACGACCTCGAAGCCGAAGAGGCGGAAGCAGACGGTTACGAAGCCGACGAGGTGGAAGCAGACGGCCTCGTCGACGAATACGTCAATGCCGATGAAGCAGTCGCAGATGGTCTTGATGCAAGTGAGATGACCGACGCCACCGCTGTTTCCGAAGACCTGGACGCTGACGAGCTCGACGCTGACGACATCGCTTCTGAAGAGGCGGCTATGGACGGCCTGACCTCGGACGACCTCGCTTCTGATGGCACCGCTTACGTTCTTGTCCGCCGTGCCCCCAGTGGAAAGAGTACTGCCAAACGTGCTCCTGCTGCCAAAGCTCCTGCAAAGAAGAAGGCTCCCGCTCCCAAACAGAAGGCTCCCGCTAAAAAGGCCGCTCCCAAGAAGAAAACTCCAGCTGCTAAAAAACCTGATTCCAAGCAGAAGACTACTAAAAAAACCGTTACCAAGAAGACGACTACCAAAAAAAACGTCACCGAGAAGACAACCAAAAAAGCCGCTCCCAAGAAGAAGGCTCCTGCTGGAAAATCGCCTGCAAAGAAGAAGGCTCCTGCTGGAATAGCCGCCAAAGGCAAGAAGGCGCCTACCGGCAAAAAGGCGGGTAAAGCCACAAAAGCCACTTCGAGTTCCAGCAAGAAGACGCTCGGCTCCAAAAAGATGGGTTCCGAGAAAAAGACCACGACCAGCGCGCCGCCGGCGGGTGGAGGATGCCTTGTACGTCGCATGGTCGGCGGTAGGTTGCGACGTCGAATGGAATCCTGCACGTTCAGCCAGTTGACTGAGCCGCTGATGGAAGGAGGAAAACGACGACCCGAATTGAATAAGTACAAAGCAAAGACGACAGGGGAAACAGCCACGGCGATGGCAATGAATACGGCGAGAAACCAGCTTGCCAATCTCGAACCACACACTGCGGCCGCCAACCAGATATACAATGCCGGCCAAACCGCCAGAGATATTGCGGATACCGCTCAAAGAGCCTTCAACGGCGATGGACAGGCTCAAGTAAGCTCCCCCATCTTTGTTGCTTTAAAGTTTTCTGCAGTTTACTTACTTTAATCACCATTTAGGCTGAAATGGCCGGTGCTGCAGCAGGGGCTGTCTTAGCCCCATGGGTAGGACCCGGCGGTCCCGCCATGGGCAAAGCGATCGGTGGAGCTGTTTATAATGCAAACGAGAAGTTGCAGAAGCATAAAGCGGAAAAAGAGGCGAGGCCACTCACGACAGATTACACGTTGAATGAAGGATTAAGGCCGAAACGTTGTATATTGTAACTTTACCGCATTGACTTTTTGTTGAAGGCTTGGTGGTTTTGGATTAATATTGTACTTACTTTCCTTAAATTGTCAACTCACATGTACAATATGCGGTGGCAAAGGGAGGTGGTGAATACGTGGTCACCTATAAGAAGAAGACATACGAATGCGAGATATGCAGAAAGATGTATTCTTCAGCAAAGGCTTTGAAGGTGCATATGCATAAACATAAATGTATCGCTGTAGAGCCCGCAGGTCGGGACACCACTACGCTGCGGTTTAGTACGGTTGCTGCCAACGTTAGTACTGACACCGTTACATGCTCGTACAAACGCTTTACATCCAGGGAAGGTAATACGACTGTTGCCCTGTTCCGTTGTCCTTTCCATTGTCCTTGTCTTTCTATGTGTACGGATTCACAACAGAACTCGCCGGAAGAGCAGCCAGAAAGCCAAGAAAATGGTGCGTATTCTTTTTGAATTGGCGGGCCGTTGGACCCCTTTTTTCGTTGAATGGTTTAATGAAAGCGTTGAATCAACTCGAGTTTTTTTTGTGGAGAGTTTTTGAGCTTGGCTAAACTCCAACATCAAAGGCGACCATTATGACAAGGAAGCTGGCGCGTTGTCGGACGATGACATGCAGATTGACGAGTACCAGTCTCCATCCGCCGACGAAGGTCCAGTCCCCTCACCCCCGCGAGCGCCTCTACACCCAACACTGTACGACGACGACCCCTCCAACAAAGTCAATGCATGGGATGGTCCCAAGAATGCCGAAGAGAGTAACCCTGGAACGATGATGATGGAAGCATACAGGATCATGTGACGCCTGGAGCTTTCTCGGAGGCCGCTACGTCGCCGAGTTTAACGGATGGCCGGTCGCCTGCTTACGGACGGAAGGAGAAGGCGGAGATGAAATAGTTTTTCGGGTGTTCGGCTGTCGAAGAGTATTCGACCGGAACGAAAGGTCGGAGAAGGTACTTTTGGGTAAGGACCTTTATTTTCCGTTTTGGGTGTTCCACTTTTTTCTTTGATAACCGTGTGTGGAATTCAGGGAGGTGAACACGATGCTGCATATCAAGTCGAAGAAGCGGTTTGCTTAGTAAAAGATTTTGATGCACAACGAGAAGGAGGGAGTAAGTGGTTTTATCTGCCTTGTGTTGACTGAGTGGATTAGATACCGATTACGGCGTTGCGGGAGATTAAAATCTTAAAGTCGTTGAATCACAAAAACATTGTGCAGCTAACGGAAAATGGCGGTGAAGAAGGGTGAGTGGCGCTTGTTTTTCTTTTATTTTTTTTTTGAGTTTGGATTTCTTATCATTGTGTACAGGCAATAAAACAACGCGACAGCGTGGTGAGATCTTTATGGTGTTCCCGTACATGGATCATGATCTTACGGGTCTTCTTGAGAACCCCAATGTGCGTTTCAACCCTTCTCAAATCAAGAGCTACACCAAGCAACTTCTAGAAGGCACACGGCATCTTCATGCGGTAATGATTTAAGAGAATTCTCCCTTTTTTCCTTTTCGTTTTTTCCCTCCTTTTTCTCGATTGTAACACTATTTCAGAACAACATCCTGCATAGAGATATGAAAACAGCAAACATCCTTGTGGATAATCGTGGGAACTTGAAAATCGCCGACTTTGGTCTTGCCAGAGCTTACCACCCCAAGAACACTTCCGCCAACTACAAGAATTGTGTCGTGACGAGTGGTATAGGCCTCCCGAGCTTTTGCTTGGAGTGACAAAGTATGGTCCTGCTATTGACATGTGGGGAGTAGGATGTGTCTTTGGAGAGATTCTGAGACGGAAGCCAATCTTGATGGGAAACGATGATCTCGATCAGCTAAATAAGATTTTCCAACTTCCTGGAACTCCGAATGAGCAGACTTGCCGCAGTTTCCCGAGTTGATGCTGAAGAGTGGGATACAGGCTTTCGAGAGGACTCATCCGAAGAGCATTCGGAATAGGCTCCAACAGTAAGCTTGCTTACCTCTTTTCTCTCCTTTCTTTCTTTTTTTTTTCTTCTTTTGGTACTATTTTGGATGATTAAACCTTTTTGCCTTTTTCAGTTTTATCCAGGATACGCGGTTCGAAGGAGCGGTTGAGCTTCTTGAACAGTTACTTGTGTGTGACCCGGCACAAAGACTCTCTGCAGAGGAGGCTGTGAACCATCGCTACTTCTTCTGTGCACCCAAGCCCGCCGAACCGAATACGGCAGAGTAAGTTTGCTTAAAGAAAACAAGTAGCCTTTAAGCTAATTGTGATCTGCCTTAGTTTCAGCGACAGATGGGATTCTTCTCACGAACTGTCTTCCCGGGTGAAGAAATCAGAGGCTATGGATCTCGCAAACTCCATACCTGGAATGTAACACCTTCTCCCCGAACTGCCCCCACATTACGATGTGAATGCGAGAGGCGACCGCCACCATCGAGGAGGCGGTATGGGTGCTGCCGGCGGAGCTGGGGGAAGGATGCATGGAGGCGGTAGTAACACGGGAGGCAAGCACGGCCAGGAATGGAGAGGAGGTGGTGGTGGAAGACAGGGAGGTGGAGGCGGCGGTGGAACTAAGGCGATGAAGGAATCCAGGTCGACTTTTTACGTTAGCTGTGGGGTCTATAAGACTGTTCCTTCCGCCCCCGGACTCACTCCAGCCATTGTACTGCAGCTGCAAAAAACACCTATGGTGATGTAGCGGCGGATGAACGAAAGGGGGGTGAGTGACGTGTGAAAGCTTTTCGTTGGTTCGCCCAACGTATCAGTGGCACAAACTTGTTATCGTTCTCCTTCTCCTCATGCATGGTTGCGCAGAGAAACGCGTGCGGTGGGCTCGTACGAGTGTGTGGCTGGGATAGTGGACTCGCCAAGCCTGATGCATTGTACACTTATTCATAGAACATCCCGTCGTAATAAGGAGTCTAAAATGACTAGTGGTCCCATTAACGAAGATGAAGCCCTGTTCTGAAAGGAAGCCATGTGGGACATCCATTAATAGCTGGATTTAAAAGACAGCCCCTCAAGGTTTCGGCGTCAGTCGTTTTTATCGGTAAAAATATTGTGATCCGCGATCCCCTAAGCCCTTACAATATGAGCTTAATTCAGTGACGGTGGTTTGGCATTATCTTTAGCCTTTATTGTTTAACATTTTGAATGGTATTCACCAAAGCGAATGTGTTTTAGATTTGGGTTGGTTACTCGCACGGAACCATGTATCAAAAATGGGCGTCTGTTACTTTTGAATTAAATACCAGTCTGACTCTCTATCCTTATCAATATTATTATGGAGGGACCAAAAAAAAAAAGGTAGCATTACACACCCAAGAACCAAACTAAAAACGATCAATTGTAAAGTTGCCCTTTTTTTTTTCTTTCTCTCAATTCCGCAAAAGCCAAAAAACCTGTCTTTCCACACGTTTCCAAACCCCGTCTCCTCAAACAAAGGGGAGCTGGTTCCAAAAACCCTCGGCTCCGTCCTTTCCCGTCAGCTTATTAATTGAGGAATCCGTCAAACAACGCCGTACACAACGCCTTCCCCCCCAGCCCCCTTTAAGCCTTATCCTTTGGCCAACAAAAACGTGAGGGGTCAAATGTTTCTGTAAAAAGACATTTTAGTGTTGACGGTGTGTTTTATACGAAGGAAAGGGACCCTGAGAGGATCCCCGATAGCGGGGTCTTGGTTGAGAGTTGAGATCCCTTTTTTTGAAGGTCACAACGCATGGAAACGTGGACAGAGTCTTTCTCCAGAAAAAAACAGAAAGAAAAAACAGAAAGTAAAAAAAGAAAAAAGAGAAAAAAGAAAAAAAAAAAGTCAAAGGAAATAACTTCCTTTTCCTCAATGTTCTCCAAAAAAGGTCGCATCACCCGCCGCCGCCCCCGCATCCTTGGATCACATCATTGCACACCTCCAGTCGTGATTTCCATTGCATCCCACCCAAAGTTGTCACTCCTCCGCCCGAGTCCACCCTGCTGAGCACTCTTTCATTGGCTGATTAGCTTGGGGGGAGCGGCGCTGATCAACTCGTTTTAGACTTCCGACTGGGCGGATACACATGCCTTAATTGAACAGGGGCCGCAGGTTTTGGTTCTGGGCTCATTCACCGACGGGGTTAAATTGAGGAGCGCTGTCCGCCCCTCTCGAGTCATCGTCCGTTACATTAATCCAGGGGTTGTAAGAGCTGATCTTGTGCTCCGATGACTCGACGTTTCTTCTGTTTTAGATTTTCCGTGATGGCCCAACGGTGATAAACGTCAGACAGTTTCTTGAAGCATAAGCAGCATGAGCAATCAAATAAACCGTCAACAACGTCAAGGCGCTTTGTACTTTTTTTGGTTCTTTTTAGACTTGGTGGGGTCTGGGCCCCTGTAATGGAACCCACCGGGTTTCCTTTCCCAACCTCGATAATTGAACTCATGGACGATGGTCCACACTTTTTTGTTTTTTACCTTCTCGTCAATGTTTGCTATAAAAAAACTAAGCAGGTGAAAAACAAGTTCAAGTGAAGAATACGTGGGAGATGTACAAGCATCCGGCCGAACCCTTTCTGGATGTTTAGGAGCTTCCGAGCGATCGAAAACGTTGGGAAGGCATTTCCATTCTAACGGAATTAGTGTGTAAAATGATAAATTTCCTGGAGGTTTCTTAACACCAAAGAAAGGGGCCATGTGGTCATTTGAGGACAACGATATCCGGTTATTATGATGTAATAAAAATCCATGTCGTTGATGACAGCAATGCGCATGCGTCTGCAGGAAAAAAGAAAAAGGTCAAAATGGCGTTTTCCTTAAAAAAAAAGAAAGAACGAAACTAGTCTTTGAGGAGTCAACTTCCAAGAAATCTGAGTCATGATTCCACCGGTGGAAATGACGCGCGCGCAACAAAACAAAAAAACCTTCTGGTGTTAGTGCAACAAGATCATAAAAAGGGTGGAAACCACAATATATATATTTCTTTAGAGATGTACGGTGCGAGAACTCTTTTTTTGCACGAAAAAAAAAGGAAAAGGGATGGGGGGCGGGGATATATAACCAAAAAGATAGATTCTGTGCGTGGGGAGAAAGTGGTCAGGGCAGAAACGACAACGGGCTGTGTGTGCGATAAATATTAAAGAGAAAAAGAGTCCGATATATAGGTAGTTACGATAAAAGGAGCGGGCGTACGGAGGCGCTAACATATAAAAAATAAAAAGAAATGATGCAGAGCCTGGATACTACAAGTGACAAGCAAGAGATATATAATTTAGGCTCTGAAATCCTCATCAGGAAAATAAATTCCATGTTCACTCTCCCCCGTCGAATAAAAAAGGTAACAAAATCAAGAAAAATAAAAGTAAACCAGGGCATTCAATACACCCGAAAAGGACGCAGCGGGTTAAAAAAACCCAAAAGGAAGTAAATAGTTTTTGCTCAAAACTCCGATATTCTACATTGAATGCTGTCTCGGTGGATTCTGAGAAGGCGTCATCTCGTAAGCGGCTAAATGCAACGCAACTTCCTCAAACATCAGCTCCCTTTGTCTCTTGTCGGTTTCATAGTTAGGGTATTTGTCTTTAATGCCCATCATCACTGTCTTAACGGTATCATTGTAAGTTTCAGTCATGACAAATGTGCCATGGGATGACGCTAACGAATGGGAAGGCATGGACGAGGATGGGACGATGGGTGGTGAATACCGTTGATCAAGGCCGTGGAGGAGGGAGTGTGACAGTGGGATGTGACGCGGCGGTGGTTGAGCAACAGCTGCAGAGCCTGAAAAGGACCTTTGAAAGCCATTGGCGTTGTGAAAGTGGTTATGGTTGATTATAGGCCTTTGATGATTGGGAGTAACAAAGTGGTGTGACACGACGGAATGATCCATCCCGCCAAGGAGAAGGGAGGTCGAGTTGCTTGCGACAGCGGCGACAGTGTTGGTGGAGGAGGAGGGATTGTACTGAAAGGGAGACGCGATGGTGGTTGTAGGGAGTATGTGTTGACCCATCTTTGTAAAGTCTGAGGTGATTGGATCTGAAGGGGCCCTGTGAAGCCTGGCACCAACAAGGTTTGGGGCATTCTCCTCCACTCTCTGTCGTTTTCGCAAGGCTTGTTGATGATGTTGCAGTGGCACTGATGGAATGGTTGGTGGAAGCGTCGGTGGGGGGGCTATCGATCCGATTGAAGATGCCGTATCGTCAAAGTCAATGTTAATTGATGATGTCAGGCTGCTCTGGTTGCCAAAAGAGTATAGCCCGTTATGGTTGTTCGGAGCCTGGTTAGACGGAGAAGTTCGACTAGAGCTGGAAAAACTGCCTCTCCGAACAGGAAACACCTGCCCTTGGTTCAAAGCCAAGTTCCGCATAGCATCCGCTGTCTCAATCTGAATCTGATAGAAAGTTAATTAGCCCTCCTGATCACTATACAGCAGAAAAAGAAAGTGATTACGATTGAAGTAGAGATGAAAACTCACAGCAGCATCAACGAGAGCGGAAGCCCTTCGATCCGCAAGATTCCCATCACCGTGCATGGATTCATGTGGAATAAACGGCATTTGTGCAAGCATATCGAGAGCATCTAGCTGTGGTGTCCCACTCGACGACGACACACCTGGTGACGGCATCGGCGACGCATTCAGAGGAGACACTTCCCGTGGCTCGGAAGAGAAACGTGTTGCATCCCCAAAAAGATTAGGCGAATGTCTGTGTATGGGCGGTTTTGATGACGATGTTACGGAAGGTAAGGATGACGATATTGGGAGAATAGGCCGTAGGATTTGCGAGGAGGAGGTTGGATGCGAGGGTGGGACTACGGGAGCGCTGACGGGTGGTGATTTTCCAAGCTCAGACTGAGGTGATGGTTGGGCTGCAGAAACAATTAACGTTTAAGTTTAAAACTTTAATATGCTTCTAAAAAGTTCACAGGAACGTTTCAACTCACTATTTGGTGCGCGTGGTCTTTTTTTTCGTCCAGGTTCCATCCGGCTCTGTTGAAATGCATCCATGCCAACGAGATGGGCCGGAATCAAAGTATCGCTAACAGTTCCTTCTTTGCTTGTAATGTGAACAGTGAGGCTGCAACCACCCGGCACCCTTAGTAGGGCAATGGTCTCTGGTACATTGACGGTTTTGTTGACAATAAGGATGGAGTTGTTGGATAAGCGAACTAGAGAAACGCGCATTATCAAAGTCAATAAGATGAGGATAGAAAAGACAAGTAAAAAAAGCGATAAATTACGCATGTGCGCCTTTCAACTCACGTTCGATCTTGTCGTTGCCGTAAACATCGGGCGTTTGAAGGTCTCTATCAGATCCAGGATGCCTTTAAAGCAGATCAGAAAGGGGGGAAAAGGCGAGGTCAAAGGTCCAGAGTAAAAAGGAAGAGATAAGATGGTTGAACTATGAAAAGGGGACGAAACAGAGAGAATTGCGTCAACTCACAAGGGAAAGAGCGGTCTCTCGACGTGTGAGCAGGTATGAGCGCGATGGCCCCGTTGGCATTTCAAGCAGGCAAATTTGAGGTTGGCGGCGATGATCATGTTGAATGTGTGATGGTGGATCGGGGCAGGGAGACACGGGCAGGGAAGAAAGAAAAAAAAGACTTGACAAAGGGGGTGACGATTCAAAGCAGAGCTTCCAAATGGGTTGAAGATGTCGATGTCCGGTGGAGGACGCCAACACTCATCGCTGGCGAGGCCCTCAGTGTTGCTCTAATCCCTAATCAGGCGATGCCAGAAGAGGGGGTTGGTCAGTAGGTAACGGCTCTGTGGTTCCCGCGTGGCCCCCTCCGATGTCTGTCGTTATTCCCTCTGCAGATGTCTAATGCTGTAGAGTCCGGTTCCGCGCTTAAGAGTTGCACCTCTTTGTGTGAAGAGCACCAGTTTAAGGCTTTTAACCGGGGCAGATGTGGGTACTTTGGAATCCAACTGAAAAAAAAGGAACGGTAGATTCACTTGGTGATGAAGTAGGTCCGTAACTTTAAGAGTGATGGTTATCTTCCTCCTTTCCTCTTTCTTCTCTCTCCTCTTTCAGAGTTTGGTGTGCTGAGGAAAGAAGGGTGCGCCCGAGGGGAGCCTGCTTTTTCTCTTTGGGTGCCTGTAAGGAGTTGTAAATGTGAACGACCTTGGTGCTGCTGTGTTGCGGAGAAGGGTGTGTGAGTGTGTGTGGGGGGGTGCTGATGCTGATGGTGGTTGGCTGTGGGGGAACAAAGTAGACGGTTTATGGGTGGCTCCTCTTTCTAGGCCCGTAAAAGCTTGTCCTTATTTTTGCCTCACTTGAGGAGTGAAGTGTGCTGAAGTATTTTGTTGCTGGGGGATGTGTGTGCGTGTATGGACAATGCTTTCCGTATCGATAATCAACGGACGATGGTGATGGATGACGGTGATGGATGGAGAGGTAGGATGGTTGACCGACGGAGAGGGTGTGAGTTGACGAACAAACCAAGTGCTCACAGGAAATGTGGAAGATGGTGAGGGGGTATTAGTTGAATAAGTAGTATTTATTTAGTGCCATTCATTAGCTTGTACTTTTCTTTTCTTTTTTTTTTACTCTTTTCTTTTTTACTCTTTTCCCTTTTTTACTCTTTTTTCTCTTCTCCCTTTATTTTATTTTTTTTATTGTTTTTATTGATGTCGACGTCACTCATAAGGCCACAGAGGCTTTCAAATTAGTAATCATCTTTAGTCTTTATTTTAAGGGGGAGAGAGAGAGAGCGAGGAGTGAGAGAGAAAGAGAGGAGGAATCCTTATTGGGATGGAAGGCTAAAATATATTTTTAATATGGAATGAATCGGCTTGTTTCCGCTTTCCTCCTCTTCTTCCTCCCCATCCTCCTCTTCCTCTCTCTCTCCTCCTTACCAAGCCTTGAAAATTCTAGTGCAAATCTGGCGATCCGGGTCATTTTGCACTTGAATCTAAAGCCCTGGTTTTGTTCGGCAGAATGAAGATGCATTTTTCTCTGGTCCGAACCAAACCAACTCCCCCCTGAAGCCTTAAAGGGTGAAACGATTTGTTTATTTTATTTTTAAAAATGTTTAAAATAAAACCCATTTCGAGTCTATTGTTTTTTTTAATGGTTTTTTGCTTGTGGTGGTAAACAAAGTAAATATTTAAATATCCATTGTTATGAGCATGGGAGGCAATATCATGTAAATATTTACTGTCGGATGCTAAAGTCATGTCGAATGGGCTAATCTTTCGTTCAGGCATTTCGACTGATTTCTCAGATGCACCTATTGTTTTTTATGGAGATGACGGAATGAGTATTTCCTTCCCTAAAGTGGTGATGACCATTCAATTGATGCTTCCTATCATCCACCCGTTAGTCGGATCATAGGATTTATCCAGCCCGGCCGGTGGTGCCTTGAGGCGTTGTTAGTCCAACTTGCTGTTTTGATTTTTGGTTTTCTTTTTGTTTGTATTTAAGAGATTTCAAATGAGCAACGAATGTCCTCAGCGATGCCTCCAGAGCTTGACTCCTACGAATCAAAAATCGATGCCTACTTTGTCTAAAGTTGCGATTTACGTTGCAGAACACTTGTGGCAATTGATAATTGGTTCAAGATGGATAGTTATGAATGCTTAGGACTGAAGTTTTTATCCTATTATTAAATGCAGAGTATTCCAGCGCCACTGTAAACAATTTACCATTTTAAGAACTAAGAACTTTAAGTTAAAGAATGCAAGTATATCGTTGCACACCTAACTTCAAAACTTCAATAGATTTATCCGGTTTGTTGCTGTCGTAGCTGTTGATGTTTTCTGATTATCGTTCGAAAAAGTAGCAGAACTTCTGACGATTTAGAATGGTTGGTTTGTGTTGAGTCGCTAAAATCTGGTGTCATCGGAGCTTTATTCGTACCGTCATAGATCAGTGACTCCATATTATTGAATAATGGAGCCAAAACTTTTTAAGACCTATGCAGAAATACTACTCTTTCCTCCTTTTCCTCATATTGCTTTCACCATGATAAGTATCCAAAAAGGAATTACGGCTGAGTATCATTCAAAATGGTTCAATATAAATATACATTATGGTGTGCATTTACCACTCCTTTTCGGTTTTTGTCCCATCTTTTGGTCTTCCAATAAGACCGTTCAACTCTCTCCATAAGCACCTACAGTAAATGAGTATGATTTCCTATATTCAGTACCCACAGTCGCGTCGCGCGCGCGGATTCTCAATTATCAAATATTTATTACTGGAATCATGACTCAGATATTACGTAAAAGCCAGATTTCTTGGAAGTCTTCAAAAGGATGACTTTTTCAACCTTTTGGCCTTTGGGTGTCTATAAAGATAAAGGCCAAATTTTTATGTCAACTCTGACGAAATTTGGCCCTTTTCGATCATTTGGTGTCTGGGAAGCTTGCCTAACTGACGCCAACGACGTCATGGCTGGCCGGCCAAGGCCTGCTGGTGTCTCCCCAATTTTTAAACTGAACATTATCTAATTGAAGTGGTTTGTATATGAGGAAAGAAACGCCAGTGTGCTAAGTTGTGAACTACAGGCTCAGACTCTAAAACAAGGGGAGAGAAGACTGCATGACGGCCTCTTTGGTTGTTATGATAATGAACAGGACTCCCTGCTTTCGCTTTAACACCAGCATCATTTTTGACTTCTGAGTGGATTTTATAAAGAAATGTAAAAAAAGTGATGAAAAACAAGAATGTCAGGACATCGAAACATCGGTCCAACCCAGACCCAAAGACCAAAAACACACCAAAGAAACCACCCTTTTTTAGATTTCCACAGAGGCCCTGGATGAGGCTGGGGGCCGGAATCGTGGCTTCGGTGTCGTTTGTTCCTCAATTAATAAGCTGACGGGAAAGGACGGAGCCGAGTGGGGTTTTTTGAACTAGCTCCCTTGGTTTGAGGAGACGGGGTTTTGAAACGATATGGAAAGACGAGATTTTTGGCTTTTGCGGAATTGAGAGAAAGATGGTTTACGGCTGCTATTTTTTTTTTTTTTGGTCCCTCCATGATATTGATTAGAGACTGGTATTTAATTTAAAAGTAACAGACGCCCACCAACGAGACATGAGGTTTGTAAGAGTCAACCAACCAACCACAAATCTAAAACACATTCATAAAACAATAGCTTAGACAACGAGGGTAAAGGTAATGCCAAACCACCGTCCTGAAGAAGCCATTTTAAGGGGATCGTAATTTTACCGATAAGAACAACTCAAGCCGAAACCTCGCTTTATTAACGAGTATCCCACATGGGCGCTCCCTCAGATATTCTTCACGTAAAGAGTCAGACGCAGGGAAACAGGGCTTCATTTTTGTTAATGGGTTATGGGACTTCTTACAGACTCCTTACGACGTGATGTACTAGAATATTAAGGGTACAATGCGTCGGGCTTGGCGAGTCCCACTATCCCAGCCACACACACGCGAGCCCACCGCATGCTCTCTACTTTGCAAGCGCAACCATGAGGAGAAGGGAAAGGATTTGAAGTACCCGCCGACTTGCTGCAGTGCAAAGTGGAACACCTTGTTGCAGTTCAATGGTTGGAGCGAATGAGACAGAATGAACAAGCTGGGGAGAAGGAAGACGTGCCCACCGACGTGTCGGGCGAACCGGTGCATGTAATGACCGAAACGGGGTATCATTAATCAATGGGTCATTTATGACGGGTGGTGAGCGGATCCTTTATTTTTGTGTTAGAATCGCAAACATCTTTTTCTCAGTCTCCCCACACGAGAGTACAAGGTACTCTCTTGTGGGACGTTACGGATGTAAGTAGGCAATAACAGTTGACATATGCATATGCATGATATTTTTTTAAAAATGAAGCAAAAGAAAAGAAAAACAAATACATGAACTAAAAATAAAAAAATCGATATAAAATGGGATAAGCATATCATCAACGTCATCATCACACCACCACCGTCATATCCTAGGACCAATTCTCATTCGTCTCAGGTGCCATACCAGCTTCCACAGGCACCACCGGAGGAACAATATCATTCCGCTGACGGGATTGCGCATTCGCCGATACGACTGCTGGTGGTGCTGCTGCCTTCTGTGTTTTTCGATTATGACGGCCAGAGGGGGCTGGAGAGACTGGTGCAACAGAGTCCTGCGGAACCACAGCGTCGACAGCAGGCGAGACAACAGGTTTGGAGGACTTTAGAGTTGGTGGGACGATGGTGTCCACAGCTGGTTTAGTAGTCTTGACAGACGCCTTTGCCTTGGCCTTTCTACCATTATCAACATGAGCTTCACCAGCAATGGGCTTAGCAGCCTTTTCGTGTTTCCCCGTCTTTGATGGCTGCGTCCCATACCCAGCTTTCTCGACTGCATCCAACACTGCCCCTATCTCATTCACATCGGGTGTCAACACGACATCAAAAGATACTTTCTCATCATTAGGGTCGACCATGTCCACGGGAGCCGCAACATCCATATCGATATCAACCTCCATCGTCACATTGTCATCCATCGGATCAGCAACCTCGTCTGCCACCATATCCGCGTCCTCCCCTAGCCCTCCACCAACCACCACCTCCTGCTCGCCAACCTGATCCAAAGCAGAATAAAAATCTGTCACGTCCACAGCATTTCCGGAGACGGACTTTGTTTTCTCGGATTTTGAACCCGTGGATTTGGTTTTGGGTGGAACCGTATTGACGGGGAGGAGGAGTTGGGAGGTCATGACCTTTGTGATGGCATTGGCGGCGGTGTTGGGGCAGGGGAAGTTGAGTTTGCCGGTGAAGGAGGGTTTGTAGCCAGTCCATTGAAGGAAGGGTATGGTGAAGGTGGTGGTGTATTCCTATTAAACAAAGGTCAACATCAAAAATTGATGAAGGAGGCGGTTAGGCAAAGAAGAACAAACCAGCTTAAGATCCTTCTTGTGGGACCCAGGGAACACGCCACAGGATTTGAGCATGAGGATGATGGATTTGTCGGTTAGTAAGTTCTCGGGTGCTGTGACAGTGTAGTTTAAGGTAATAGGCTGTTACATGGAGAATTTTTTTACGTTAATATGAAAGGCACCGAAATAATAGTTAAGAATAATAAGGACAACTTACCAACACAAAAGTAGTGTTCTCAAAAGCCTTAAAGTTGGTGTTAAACACGCTTCCACCCGCAACAGCGTTCTCCGTCTTATTTCCTTGCTCGTCAATGAGATTACCCTATATCAAATAATATTAGAACGTATGCAAAAAGTCGGCGCCACCATGTAAAAAATGAGGAAAAAAAAAAATACGAACCCTAATGTTAATCTCATCCACTTGCAAACTAAAGTAATTCGGGGAATACACACTCCCGTTAATTGCCATATCAAATACCGCCACAAACGGTTTCTCTTTAGACGCCTCTCCCACCTCCCCAATTTCCTGGAATCCTTTTGACCCTACTGGGATGTACGGATCCGATATAATAACCTTTGGTTGTCGTGGGAACGCAAAGAATCCTAACAGGACTAATCCTATGATGATGATGAGGAAGAAGCAGCAGAAGGCGGCGCAGCACCCGCCCCGGGTCCTGAAGCAACAACAGTAGCGACGGATACGACGCGGAGGGGGGATGGGGGCGGTTGTGGTGGCATAGCTGGGGAAGTGGGAGTCTTTGGAAGCGTCGGGGAGGCGGTTGTAGCCTTGAGCGTCTGTGGTTTGTGGTTAGCGTTGGTTTGGTGTAATGAGATGCATTGAGGTAAACTAATGGTGCATGCATACAGCAGGCAACGCAACTATCCTTAAGAAAGTTTCTTGCAATGCAACCGTCGCCTTCTCATTAGAATGCGGCCTATTAAGACCATAAAGCCTCTAGCTCTACATTATCTAATCCCACCCAATCCTTCCCAGCCCCGTCCCATACAATAAGTTCAACCATCCACCTTAACCATCTATGCGTACATTTATAACCATAATTATATCAACACAAACACCAACCACTCACAATTGATAGCAGACGACATGGCTGAATTCAGTTTACTTCAAAAACTTGTCTTCCGTCTTCAATGCTTTGCCGCTCAAACGTGTCTGGACGCTTTCGACGGAATTCTACGAAAAGCCGGGAGATTGTGATGACTAGTGGAGAATGATGGAGGGGTGGAAAGCGTGATGGGGTTGATGTGGTGGTGATGGAGGCGGGAGTTGAGAGGGGAGACAGCGACGGCTGATGAGGATGGGTTTTTTGATGGATGGAAAGGAATGTCTTTGTGTTCAGTTGCGATAGCAGACACATGAGGTTGTCAAAAGAGGTTTCTTTCCTCCTTTTCTCAATTGGTGGTGATGGTTCTAGTTTGCTGTTGATCAGGACAGATAAGTGATATGGCTCGCGGCTACGCCTGTTCTTTGGCGATGAGGTGTCGTCGGCATGAGGGTATCTGGATCTATGGGAAGCTGTTTGGTAGAAAACATCTTGCTCGGGAATTGGCATGATGATGGATGCAACGGATGGACATCTCAGCGCTGTATGTGTGTTTCTTTTAAAGACAGAATCTCCCTGTTGTTTTAAAAGTATTTTAGATAAATTGAATGCACACCTTTCAATTTCTGCAAGATTTATTGTTAACTCATATCCCCGGCGAACATCGTGGAAGCGGCTTTCACCATATCGGCGTTTATATTCACCATATCGGCGTTTATATATGTTTCTGCACTTCACCCGCCATGAAATCTTCGAAGCAGTATCCTTTACTTAAGAGACGAGCAAGATTACGATATATCTTGAAGTACTGGAAGTAAGAAGACAGCCGAGACCAATTAGCAGTGAGTACACAAATAAGATGTCAACAGCGAAGTCATATACATTAAATCTCAAGTTCGAAACTCCGAATTGGATGAAGATATCTCTTGCGATCCTTTAGAGATCTAATGATAAAAAAACTCGAAGATCGTTTCCTCCAACAATATTCGCATTCCACACCACATCAAGCCCGCCTTGCCTTCACAGCATTTTTTATAGAAACTAACTGAATGACAAGTACGCGCGTGTCGACCCTATCAAGGCAGAAATACTTGCGGTTTTATGGAGAGCTGATCCATATATCATTTGGTACGATGACCTCATTGTCATATAAGCGATGTCGGAAGTTCGGGCCTCTTTACAAATGATTTCTCTGGCAAGAATAGGTAACTGGAAATGATCTTTCTCGTCCCGTGAAGAGTCTTTGAGGGTTGATGATTTTCTCCAGAATAGTCTTTCAGGCCGTCTATCGTCAACGGCACTGAAAACAAAGCATTTTGTCTAATTTCGTTCTTTGACTTCCCAGTACGTGTCATATACACATCCCACCCAGCATTCCTCCCACAATCTATCAAAGAATATCCTCGCCAGGACGGACTTAGAGTGTAGATGGTTCAACGAAGACGTCAGAATCTTGAGATAAGCTTATGCAATAGGAGTTAATAAAGAGTAGCAATACAACTGATTGTTATAATGGAGGAGCCTTAAGGGAAGACAGTTTGCATCCATGGCTTGATGGTGATGGATGCTTGATCTTGCTGTGTCTTATTTTGCTTTAGATGGGGGTGAAATATACATTTGTTTTTTCTTCTTCCTGTAAAAAGTATCGCTATATATTTGGTATCTAGAAACCCATCTATTACAGCGACATCGTATGTAAAGTATTCCGTACAAGTAAAATAAAAGGGCCAGAGGAGTTTGCAGCGGGAGCTCTTATGTGTCTTTCCCAACTTTGGCCACCTTTAAAAAGTAAAACAAGAACAAAAATAAAATTAACGCATGTCACGAAAGGGATCATGGCATACAAATGAAAGCCTGACAAAAGGAATAAACAATATCAAGAAAATATCCCCCCAAAGCAGAACTCCAAATGAGCAATGATGACGGCAGATTACAGTATCCTTGCGTCCACACGTGAATTGCGGAAACCTCTTAAGTTAAATGCTTGACAACAGACGGGTTGATCCACTTTTTTGACCTTATTTCTCCCCACAACTCTTTGAAGGTATTGCTCATCTGCTCTTTCATCTTTTGGTAACGTCAACAGTGTGAAGAAAATGGAACTTTTTCATACCTCGTATGCCAACTTCGGATGAGGACGGTGACGACGGCTCACACCAAGATCAGTATCACATCAACCATTTGACTCTGCTTAAGAGATAAGCTCCGAATCTAAAATTCTGTTGATAACGCGAAAGTAAATAAGGACTACCTTTTAAAGCTGTAATATTTAAAAATACTTCGAAGATCGCTAAAAAGATATCGGAGTTTCTAAACTCACGAGAGTCCAGCCAAATCCATGTAAGAAAATAGAGCGAGTGACCGGATTGTAGAGTGTAGACAACGCAATTTCTTAACCGGCAAGGTCATGTAAGGTGCTGAATTTCAAAAACTAAACCATCCTGTTAGGAATTGATATTACGGAAGTATACCTCGGACATATCCTACATACCACACAAATATCCAGAACCCGCCTTTATGCCGTGGATACTAACCGGATCGGCAGCATCCCTCCGGTGTCTCAATCGAAAGTTTGATTTTCGAGAGACAAATATGACCTACTTAATGTTATATTACGTGAAGAAATAAAACTGTTTACCGTGGTTGAATATTGCTGTACTTCACAACGATCGCGTTGTTACAATATTGTCATAATTCTCTTGCCAGAATGACTTCCATATATAGATATGCGTACGCAATGCATCAAATACTGCATTAATCATGCACGGCACTGTGGCGAAACGAGATCACGGCTGCAGTAGGATCACGTATTGCCTTAGTCCCTCATGTGCCCCGGCAGTGATTCACAGCTCTATAATTGCATCATCCACAGATACCCTCTATACTTAAAAGTTGATCGAGCCAGGTCTAAAGCTTGATGGAGCTGAAGATATTACACATGTTAATGGAATGGATGCAACAAGCACTTACCAAAAGTAGCCTTAGACCTCATATTTTAACCGTGGATGTCACTAAAATAGCGCTATCCCTCCGGTGTTTCATCGGGAAATGAACTTTTTATCCTCGAGAAACCATGCTCGTCAACTGAAGTAACAACGCTGGTCAGAATAATGCAAAAAAAAAAAAGTAAATAATATGAAGATACCTTATGAAGTAAACAGGGCATCTTCTCTCCTTCAGCTTACACGAAAGCAGGCATAAATACTGATACCGCAGAGCTTCAGCTTGCTAGAATTACTAGAAACAACAGTTTGTATAAAAAGAATTTGACTGAGTATACCTGTACTTTCTCAGTCCATGTGTCTGCCTTTACTATATGGCTCGCCGGAGAACGTTGATACTAACCGTTGTTTTGTCAACACCCAATCTATAATTTAACTAACAAGAAGTAAGTATCCATAACTCCGTCACATACTCACCACGTCATACTAAAATTGCGGATCACCATGACGACATCTACATCGACCACCCTCAAACATCACATACTTGAAACTAATGACGCTGTACATGAGAAAAAAATATTACAACAAATTACACAGTCAAAACCCCTCACCTCTATTACTCTAAATACCTATCTTAATTGATAACATTGAAAAATACTAGCCCCCTTCAACATCAAGACATTTGTACAGACAAATCAAAACCTCCTAACACATTAGTGATCAGACAATCATATCACATACCTTAAGCTATATGCAAGTCATGGCTACGCTTTTAGCCGAGTCGGAAATGGCGAAGTCCAAAACCAACGTACGACTAAAACGCATCACCGTCTCTAAAGTATTCCCCCAAAACTCGCCGATCATCCACCACAACTTTAACCAAAGAACTAAGAAACTCAACCCACATCTGGCCTTGAAGAAAACCCGGCGCAGCAAACCAAATAAAAAAACCCGTAAAACCCATCCATAACACCAAAAAGGGAAATTCGCATAACCCTATCGCGAAGTAGAAAAAATAAGCGCAGCAAAATTCTGCAACAGAATGAATGGCCTAAGAACGAAACCCTCCAAAAAACATAAAACCCCCACATGAAGCCAGTGCATATAACCGAAGAAACAACTAAAACAAAGGGATAAATAAAACGCCTTCGCGCATCAAAAAAAAAACCCCTATAAAACCGTAAACATGCAGAGAACTCCACAACCGAAAAAAATATGCAAACAGCGACGACTTCAAACCCTCTCCAAAACCACGAACACTCAAAGGCAAAACAAGTTAAAAATAAAAATAAAAATGCAAAAAGTTTGCATCGAATGAATAAACAGATAAATAAGAAAGAGAAGATATTAAAAAGGTGGAACATAATTATAATGAAGTTAAATATAGAATCGAAAGAAACGAAACTCAAAACCCAAACCCACACGCCACTAGCGACGCGCGTTTGGCCCCCAAAGCCTCTGAATCTTCCTGAGCCAGCGCATTGTGCGTCTAGCACATGCAGTTCGGAGATAAAGGGGAGTTGGGGCAAGCACGATGGCGGGCTCGGGTCGTGTGCCATCACAGGAAGTGCCTGCTGCACCTCCAGCTGGGAGTCTTCATTAACCCTAGGACGAGGGGCGGAGCGGTCAGAACTGCCACCGTCGTCTTCCTCGCCTATACAACAATAATTATGAGAAATATGAAAAAGTCAGGAAGACGTACGCTTCCTTTTAGATGATGAAGGTCTTGAAGCTTCATCACCGTTCTGCTCACTTTCGTCAGCCACTCTACGACGAGTAGCTGGACGGTCGGAAGAGTTGTCGTCGTCGTCATCCTGACCTATATAGAAATCATTATGATTAGATGAAAGAAGAATATGTTGAATTGTTCTTACGTTTCCTCCTGTTGGAAGAGGAAGGCTTTTGCGCTTCATCATCCATCTTCTCATTCTCATCATCATCACCATAGTCACTTTTCACAACATCTTCATCTTCCTTTTTCAGTCCTCTTTGAATCCTAAAGATCTCAATTTCATGAGTCGACAAGCGCTCAGCTCGAGGGATGTCTAAAGTCGTATCAGAAACAACCTATCGCGTGAAGATCTCACCTCCCTCTGGAACAAATAGACCAAAAGCAGCCGATCGTGAGATCTTGTATTCGATAAACTGTTGGGGTGAGCACTTGGGAAAGCCCATCGCTTTCCTGGTAGCTGTCAAATGGTCATATTATGTTAAAAGTGTCTCACAAGGTGATGGTGAAAGAATTAAATACAAACCTCTATCCTCGAAATCCACTTTGCGAAGCGCCAGCTCTGCAAGAAGGAAAGGATTAACTTTCTCTTGGTGTATCAAATACATACCTTCTTCAGTATCTATAGAGGTCAGAATCCAACTTATTTCGGCGTGTTCGCTTGAGTGGGTGTCGAGCCACTCCCTTCCTTCGACAGTGTGGAAGTTGAAATCCGGCACCGCTGTAAAAAGATTAAAACCTACACGAGCACACTCAAGCCACTCACGTTCAGGTTGCATGTTTTCTTCTTCATCTTCGATGTCATCTTCAATGACTTCATTTTCGTACAATGTCGCCTCACTACTGACGTCATCTTCTCTCGCCGTTCTTTCTGCCGGTTGGGCCTGAATGTCTTCGATCTCACCGTCGCGCTCCAACTCTGTGGCCTCATTGATAGAGTCTCGCGAGTACAAAGTAGACGAGTCGTCATCCAAGTGATCAGCCAAGCCCTCCACGGGCAGGGCTGCGACGACAGGCTCCGCGCCAGCTGGATGTACCACCTCCTCGGTAATAACTGGAGGAAGAGGCACGGGTGCTGCAGGGAGCCCTTCGTCGTTCCCGACAGCACTGTTTTGGTCCAGATCCATGTCAGGACTTGAAGCCCGTGTCGCACAGGTGCTTGAGGAAGCGTAGTCGCTAGCCACTGCGCCGACTGGAGCGGCGCCGAGCTGAATGGGCTCCTCGATCACCTGCTCGATCACGGGAATAGCTGTATGCGATATAAATGCATCAAAATGTTGAGTAAAAATAATAGCAGAGTAGACCGTATAAATAAAGAAAAGTAGAAGCGGAACGAATGGTGCGAATACTGTGGATGGGAATCACAACAAAAATGCACTTTGGGCCTATCAAAGCCCAACGGGTGAGAGGGTGGCAGGGAGCAACCCAGGTCAATATGTCACACAAAAAGTGGCGTGGAGAAGAGCTAAACAAAATGGAAAGGAAGCACGCCCACCTTGTCCCTCGGCACCGACATCTGGAAAACGCCTTTCGGTAAAAACGACGCCACAGGCAGGAGTCTGGTACGCCTCCAAGTAATCCATGTACCCGTTGTGGAGAAGTTCTTGGAGAACCTTTGCAACCTGTGGTGGAAGAACGAATGTTTAGAACAAAAGAAAATATATCCATATGATGTGTTGAAGCAGTGCAGCTTATGACAAAAGAAAGTATACTAATTGTGCGTAGAAGCTTACCGCTTTTCGGGTCTTTTCGACTTGTGGCTTGCGGTGATAGTCTTGCTTGTCAGCAAGGGTAAAGGTGACTCGAGAGCCACCGTCCTCTACAAGCAGGTCGCACTCAATTGTACGGAGGCAATGGTTAACGATGACTTCATGAGGCCTGCTGCCTCAAGCTCATCAGCCCTTATCTCATCCGACATTAAGTCGTGGGATCTCGACGCGGAGGGCATCGTTGTTGACAACGTCTATACAGAAATGTTTGTTTAGGCAGAGATTTTCACTTGAAGAGTTAAAGAAAATTGTTGTTTTTCAAGGCAGTCCTTCAAATGCCTTCATATTTGTTCGGAAACAGTATATCTCGCATAACAGCTGAAGATTCAAGACGTAAGAGGTATGGTATGTTCACACTTGGAAAGAAGTTGTCGCAATCGTGTTCATTTGCTGGAGGTGTTGATACGCTCAAAGATGCTGAAATGATTAAGGCCAAATAATATAGATTATGATTCACAGGTCTTCAAAGAAGTGGGTAATTCAAATTGAATGAGGATGAAGTAACCGTATAAGATAATGATTCGATTCCTGGCCATGGCAAAAATCCATCGGTACCGTGTCATCCTGGCATCAGCTTGGCGTACAGGAAGCTCAGACTTTGCCCCAAAATCCTCCATAAATTCTGCGAGTGGGATTGGAGAGAGTTCGAAAAGTGGCGTATGATTGAATGGAAAGATCCAGGACTGCCGACTGAGTAGTGCTTGAACTTCGATGGAGCCGTGCGGAAGTTTAAACCTTCTCGATAATAGGAAAATAAAGATGATTAGTCGAGAACTTCGTGCAGCCTCGATGAAGATAATTTATCCAGTTCCACAAACCGGCTGATAACATACTCGTTAATGTTAAGCTTGCGGTGATTTCTGATCAAAGATTCGTTCATCCATACGGTTGTGCTAGGAGCATCCACTTGAAGGGCAAACTTGACTGCGAAATCACGAGACACTGCCAAACCACCC
Organism: Chytridium lagenaria; assembly: GCA_025449115.1. Taxonomy (NCBI): domain Eukaryota; kingdom Fungi; phylum Chytridiomycota; class Chytridiomycetes; order Chytridiales; family Chytridiaceae; genus Chytridium; species Chytridium lagenaria. Next base: position 102,332 of record JAHLKC010000052.1, read on the forward strand.
ACATCTCGTGCGTGTCGACGAGTCGGGCGATTTAAGGTACAAGTTAAGAAATCCATCGGTGGTCATTAAACAAGTCAAGCGAAAATTGCAACGTTAAGATAGCATGATTAATTATGAATGTTAAATTAGGGGGAAAGCTACTCATAAACAGACAACATAACATCGTACCTTGTCAGTAACATGTGTGTGCATAAGGTAACGGTATGCCGTGGGTTTCTTTTGAGTATTGTCGCGAAAAGGTACGCGGCGGACCCGAGTGTGCATAGTATTAGAAAAATGCTGAAGCTCATTAGTAAAGTAGACGGCCCCAAAAAATATGACGTCTACGGAACAGCGCTCGGACTCCCTCCAATATCATCAGAAGTAAGAGTAGATGGTCGATGATCATCCTGATCCACCACAAGACCAGCCAGAAGTGAAGTCTGTCTCAAACGAATCCAGCAAGGCGGCCATACAACATTCCTTCCTTTTCCTCAATACATCACAATAGTCTGTATAAAGTGGAGTGATGACGATATCCTCATGCTCCACCATAGCATGTCCCACGTCCGATGGTCACAACTCCACCACAACCGGATTTTAAGCCTCGCCATTCCAAACTAAAAAAGACCAAATTATACCTTTCAGAAAGATGCCGCTACATGATATTTCAAGACTTCGATATACGATGCGTACAGGCGGTATCTAGTTCTATGCATGCCATAAGCAGGGGTGGTCTTTTTGTAAAAGAATTTGAAATTGGTAATTACTTGTACGAAACATCATTCAAACCCGCATCCATCTGCATTGCGTACTTTCTCATCGATAACGGTGGGTCAGAGGTCACAGGGGTTGTGAATTACGTCACAAAAGGAAAACCTTTGGGATTAGCACCGCCATATTTGATGCGACATATACGTGATTCAAAAAAATGGCCACCGCATTCTTAATGGTCCCGTTTTTAAAAGAGTTTAATTCAAACGCAGTGTTATTGCATACATTTTGGAGAAAAAAAATAAGAGTAAACCCCTTTGAAAAGCAACCAAAACAACCACTGTTTACAAATGAAGAGAACGAAAACTTGATAAAATGATTATGTGAGAGAATAACAAAACACTTCAAAATAGAATGAACAACAGTCGTTTAATCAAAAGGTATATAAAGCAGTTAAACTCAAGCTACGAAGATAATAAATTGTAAGAATGATACGTTAATAACACGTGTAAATAAAAAAGTGTCAACAAAACTAATCTCTAAAATATCCTGAAACCAAAAAAGCGCCGCCTTATAAGTGAAAAGGACGTCATGAATAGGCAGACCTTAAGATTCGGCAAGGCGCAAAACTTCAAGGCCAGGTGGGCAAAAATGCGTCGGAAAATCAGCGGCCGAGAAAATGCTAGTCTAGTTGGAACCACGTTCGTCATCGTAACCCGCTTACGCGAAAAACAACTTCTCACGCAGACGGCAAAAACTGAACATGGGCGAGGACATCGTTCCAAAACTTTAGGACAGCACAAGTGTCGACGTTGACAGATTTTTCCTCATGAGCAAGATCTTATATACGCGAGGCAAGTGAGTAAGCAGTTTAAGCCTGAAGCTTAATAATCTATTGCCGAAAGAAAATACTATGAGGCTGTGAGCTGATATCCTTCTTCCCAGAACGATAAGAAAAGAAAAGAGAATAAATTTATCGACATAAATACCTGGTTTAGCGAGATTGGAATTGCTACTTTGTGAGGTGGAATAAAGCAATTGGCCATTTAAATCGCTTCCTGTTCTTGACGCTGTGTAAGAGCTTGAAAAAAAAATATATGAAACAACATGAGCTTATGATTACGGAAAAAGCACACTAAGTAAAGCAAAGTTCATACATTATTTTCCATACACATTAAACGTTCTCCATCGTAGCATGGTCGCGAACGACACGCTTACTGGATGATGTTTCAAAAAATGATCAAAAAACTTACTTTCGTCAATATTCCATCTATGATAATCCGGTAGCAAGGATTAAAGAGAAGTATCGGTTGATAGTTTTCCACGCAGAAAAGATATTATAAAATTCTCTTCAGTACAGCTGAAACATAAACAAAGAATAGACGATCTCTTCCTAATCTCACCTCAAATGTCACTCGAGTAAGTAATTCCTTCAGCAGCATCATCCCAAAAAATCAGACCCGCTATAACTTTTCATCCGTATCTTGAGCATCGTTCAACGCAGAAACCTTTTTGGATGGACCGTGACAACGGGTGATCAAGGCCATTAAAGCGGTCTAAACCAATTTGATGGTCCTTGAATGCAGATTGAATGCATATTCAAGATAACATCAAGCCGATGAGGGAATCAAGACCGCATCGAACACCTCAGCACGTTTCAGCTTTTGGGTAGCCCCCGAAGTAAATCGGGCATTACTGATAAGGAGCCACAGGCAAGCATGTCAATTGCATTCTTCTGATCTTAAGTGTTGCAAGTTTTTTGAAAGGATGCTTGGAGAATTACAACCTGCGACCTGGGTGATGCTTGAACGATGTTTGCTCTCAAATGCAACGTCATTTTACTGAACCTTGCTGATGGATCACCGTAAACGAACTTTGGGATCGAATTCTGGCTCTAGACTATGCAATCACCACTTCGAGGACGATATCCTTGATGTGGATGCGGATGACATGCAAGCTCAGTGCACTGACTTTTAAAGAACTGCTAAGTTACCCTGACGGCGGCGTTCAAGCACATAAGCTGTCTTATCTCAATCGTCACTCATTTCGATCGCCATCGTTGTCAGGAGGGGTCTAGTTTATGTTATGATGGCGCCAGTAAAAGTTGACGGATATGATGTACAGAGGTTGCGGGAAGACAGCGTTTCATCATTAATGCGACTGTGCTGAATATCAACTCTGCTCTATCTTTTATCTGTCAACGAATCTAGAATGTGCGTACCTATATTTTCAATATGTTCTTTATTTTTCTTTCTAACCCTCACATCTTTCTTCACCAGCCTCCAAATATCTGATCTTCATCTGGATCCTCACCTCCCCACACGACGTGGTAATCGTCTTTTTTCGAATCGCCATTTTTTGCTCAAAGTTTTATATCGATTGACTAGCGTGAAGGGATGCGCATTACCACCCGTTTCCTCAGTGTCATTTGTTAAGTCATGTAACTAAGCAACTCACCGCCAACTCCGCAGCCAGTGTCTAGTGCAAGTGAACAAGGACGATAAGCGAACCATTTTCGAATCTTAATCTGCATGAACCTGGGCACTATAACGACATGAAGTATATCACCTATTTCTCAGCTCTGCAATGAAGAAGGATTACTCCTTTAAAAAAGTTTCCGCCAAGCCGCGTTAACGGAGCAGACTTTTTCTCTCTGTCATGATGGATTCCACATGTGACGGTAAGCTTTGATTACCGTTTATACCATCACATTCAAGATTCGTCATTATGGGAAGAAAAGTGTTTTGAACGGTTATTTTGTTATATCGGTTTCATATCAGATCCTTTCTCCCTACATTTGATTACCTTTCTTTTTTTTTTTCTCGTTACAATCAATTATGTTTGAATATTTTTTACCTCATAAGCCCGTTTTCTTTTTCAATGCCCTCATTTCTTTTCCATTCGATGACTGGATAGCCGCCACAGCTCTAATGATACGGATACTCGTCGAATGTTTTTCGACATGCCCTTTCAATCGAGTCTTCAGAAGATTTTTTTTGAGGGAACTTTTCATGAACGCTAAAACGACTCTTACCCTACAATTCATTATTTATGTTCTTCGTCTGATATTTCGATTGACGTCAGCCTTGTTTTGGCGCAGGTTTTTTCTTTTCTTTAGAAAGAATATTTCTGTAAAGGTTGTTTTTTAATGAACCAAAAAACGACCACAAAGTGATTTCCAATAAACGTATGTATTTACAAAGGGAAGGGTAGGGGAATGTGGTAGATGTGGTTTAAATAAAGTTCCGCAGCTATAGCTCGACGAAACAACATAACAAGGGATGACTATGAAAATGGGGATGATCCCCGTCGTTAACGTCCGTAGCGATTGAGGCGTGAATAGAGGCTGTGCAAGAAGGCGAGGAGTTTATACGGTGCTGCTTGTAAGCGACGGTGGAGGACGGGTATGAATGAATGTGAACGGTTCATATCAGGCTCAACGTTGTTTTGCGTTGCAATCTCCAGAAAAAAACTAACGCGAGTTACCGGACTGTAAGAGGGTAGACAAAGCAAGTTCTTAGAGGGCAAGGTCATGTAGGGTGCTGAATTTCGAAAAACTAAAACAGGCGGTTAGTATCGATAATTCGGACTAGACACATTGTACATACCACACGAATATCCAGAACCCGCCTTTATGCCGTGGATACTAACCGGATCGGCAGCATCCCTCCGGTGTCTCAATCGAAAGTTTGATTTTCGAGAGACAAATATGACCTACTTAATGTTATATTACGTGAAGAAATAAAACTGTTTACCGTGGTTGAATATTGCTGTACTTCACAACGATCGCGTTGTTACAATATTGTCATACTTCTCTTGCCAGAATGACTTCCATATATAGATATGCGTACGCAATACATCAAATACTGCATTAACCATTCACGGCACTGTGGCGAAACGAGATCCGAAACGAGATCAAGGCTGCAGTAGGATCACGTATAGCCTCGGTCCCTCAGGTACCCCGGCAGTGATTCACAGCTCTATAATTGCATCATCCACAGATACCCTCTATACTTTCAAAGTTGATCGAGCCAGGTCTAAAGCTTGATGGAGCTGAAGATATTACAGATGTTAATGGAATTGGATGCAACAAGCACTTACCAAAAGTAGCCTTAGACCTCATATTTTTAACCGTGGATGTCACTAAAATAGCGCTATCCCTCCGGTTGTTTCATCGGGAAATGAACTTTTTATCCTCGAGAAACCATGCTCGTCAACTGAAGTAACAACGCTGGTCAGAATAATGCAAAAAAAAAAAGTAAATAATATGAAGATACCTTATGAAGTAAACAGGGCATCTTCTCTCCTTCAGCTTACACGAAAGCAGGCATAAATACTGATACCGCAGAGCTTCAGCTTGCTAGAATTACTAGAAACAACAGTTCGTATAAAAAGAATTTGACTGAGTATACCTGTACTTTCTCAGTCCATTTGTCTGCCTTTACTATATGGCTCGCCGGAGAACGTTGATACTAACCGCTGTTTTGTCAACACTGAATCTATAATTTAACTAACAAGAAGTAAGTAATCCATAACTCCGTCACATACTCACCACGTCATACTAAAATTGCGGATCACAACAATGTTCATACTGCCCCTCTAAAAAGCCTCATGACGACATCTACATCGACCACCCTCAAACATCAACATACTTGAAACTAATGACGCTGTACATGAGAAAAAAATATTACAACAAATTACACAGTCAAAACCCTCACCTCTATTACTCTAAATACCTATCTTAATTGATAACATTGAAAAATACCAGCCCCCTTCAACATCAAGACATTTGTACAGACAAATCAAAACCCTCTAACACAATTAGTGATCAGACAATCATATCACATACCTTAAGCTATATGCAAGTCATGGCTACGCTTTTAGCCGTGTCGGAAATGGCGAAGTCCAAAACCAACGTACGACTAAAACGCATCACCGTCTCTAAAGTATTCCCCTCAAAACTCGCCGATCATCCCACCACAACTTAACCAAAAGAACTAAGAAACTCAACCCACATCTGGCCTTTGAAAAAACCCGGCGCAGCAAACCAAATAAAAAAACCCGTAAAATCCCATCCATAACACCAAAAAGGAAATTCGCATAACCCTATCGCGAAAAAATCAAAATAAGCGCAGCAAAATTCTGCAACAGAATGAATGGCCCAAGAACGAAACCTCCCAAAAAGATAAAGCCCCCAACATGAAGCCGGTGAATAAGACGGAAAAAGGAAAGTCATAAATCTGAATTACAAAGTAATAACTAAATCAAATGGATAAAGAAAACGCCTCCCTCGCCCATCAGACTCGCACCCCTGTTGTGCAAGCCTCATAATCATAATATCTACCGACGGCGAATTCGCCGGGTAGACCTCTCCTCCTCCTCGTCGTTGTCGGCACCATCTAAAACGCAGTAAGATTCTAGAAATAGAGAGAAGAAGCATACATTCATCCCGCCCCCTTTTGTAAGGTCTAGGGACAACGTTGGAATTCACAACCATCTCATTTTCAGTCTCATCATCACCAAAAGTCGAAGTCGCATCGTCGCTCATCTCTTCCCTAGCCTCAAACGCGCTTGCACCCACACCCATGTAGTAAACCTCTGCTGCCGCCGCCACATCAATATTCTTCCAGCTTTGATCCCTTCTCGAAGATTGAACACGAGGAACATGCCTCCTAAACTCTGTGCCTGTGGCTTTTGGGCCGCCATGCTCTCTAATGGGTCCGGTTCCAAGAGAACTCTCTGCGAAATAAAGTTATATAAAGACAAAATGGCGAATCCATACTTCTCAAGCCGCGTGGAGCAATAGTAGGAATGACGGGTGAGTAACGAACACGAACAGCTTGTCGGATTTCGGATGCGGGGCGAGGATTCCGCACCAAGAGAGAATTGGAGTTCCTTGGGGGAGGGGCGGTAACGTCGTTATTGGCGCTGTTCAAGACTTCGCCGCTAGCAACACAAGGAACGACACCAGCTGAAGTCATCGCAAACCTTTCCTTCTCCTTCTCCTCTTGGTTATCATCTTTAACAATCTTATTGTCATCTTAAAGGCCCTTATTATTACACTAGACACCTAACATGCACTTACCACTTGTCTCGGACTTTTTCTCGACAACAAGCTCATCGTCTGTTTCAAAATACGGGTCTGTATAAATCTGTCAAAAAACTAATCCATGAAAACTCTCCTACCTTCATCCTTCTTGTCAAGCTCGCCGCGCACCAATTGAAGAATAGGATCCTCTTCATCAGAGGAATCTACCAAAACATCAGAATATCAACTCAAAAACCCCTCTCTTACCTGCATCCGCGTTGCACATGTTCGCTCTAGCACGCTCGCGGTCATCCTCATCGTTACTCACGTACACTTTAAAACTATTTAACGCAGTCCAGCAACAAAACCTCACCCTCGCGGCTACCTTCATTCATTATATAAAGTAACTTTAACACGCTCATCTTCTTCCTCAGAATCAGCCACATACTCTTTTAAAATCATTAAAGGAGGACAAAAATATAGCCTTACCCTCATCCTCAGGGTACCCCTCATTAGCGCGTTCACCCTCTTCATCCGACGAAATATCTGTGATCATCAATTTTCATCAAGCTAATCTAGACTCACATTCGTCCACATTGACTGTGTCAGAAGCGGGCATGTAAATGTCTTCCTCGACATCGTCTTCAATATCATCTACAATGAAATGATTAGTGCCTTTAAAAACCTCGATTCTCAGGTCACCTTCATCCTCCATTCCCTCGCCATCAAAAACAACCATAGGCTCCACTGAATAGCAATATCAGCTAAAAAATCAACCTCTACACCAACTCACCTTCCTCCTCCTCATCGTCTTCGCGCAAAACTTCTCTCTCCTCAACGGCTACAAAGACGCCATCAGCACAAAGGAAAACAGGCAACAACTCACCTTCCTCCTCGTTCTCATCACCTTCACTTTCAGTCTCGACCCTCTTATCGAAATCTACATATACGTTATCAGCATAGAAAGAGCCCTCCGCAACTTACCATCATCCTCCATCTCCTCCTCTTCGACACTCACAAAGTCTATTTAACGGTTATAAGTACCAAATCACACGTGCACCAGCTTACCTTCATCCTCAACATCCTGTTGAACGTCATCTTCAGTGTCCTCAACATCTACGAGACCATTATCAACGTCAAACCATCCTGCAGCAACTCACCCTCGTTCTCCATCTCCTCGTCGTCACGCTCACTCTCAACCACCCTCTCATCTACAAAAACCCATCAGCTCCAGAAACAACATTGCAACAGCTCACCATCATCCTCCATCTCCTCGTTATCACGCTCACTCTCCACATCACTCTCACTTTCCACAACCCCTTCATCTACAAGAACGCCATCAGCTCCAGAAAACACATTGCGGCAACTCACCATCATCCTCCGTCTCCTCGTTATCACGCTCACTCTCCACATCACTCTCACTTTCCACAACCCCTTCATCTACAAAAAACGCCATCAGCTCCAGAAAACAACATTGCAGCAACTCACCCTCGTTTTCAGTCCCCTCGTCATCACACTCACTCTCAACCACCCTCTCATCTACAAAACCCGCCATCAGATCTAAAAACAGCATTGTAGCAACTCACCATCATCCTCCATCTCCTCCTCATCACGCTCACTCTCCACATCACGCTCACTCTCAACCACCCTCTCATCTACAAAAAACGACATCAGCTTCACAAAACAACATTGCAGCAACTCACCATCATCCTCCATCTCTTCTTCCTTGACCACAATCGACTCAACTTCTATGAAATCACCATTACCACCAAATCAATAATGCATCAACTTGCCTATCTCAACGTCGTCCTCACGCTCATCTTCAACTTTACAAAAAACTTTGTTAGCATTCAAAAATTCTGCACTTATCCACCTTCATCCTCCGAAGGCTCTTCAAACATATCAACCTCATCCTCATCATCTATGAAATCATCAACACCATGAATGCCATCTAAATCCTACCTCCCTCCACCTGCTCCCCCTCAGTCTCATCCTCAATGACATCATCTAATATGCGTCAGCACTACAGGGGGAAAAAGGAAAAGCCACCCAAACTTACTTTTTTCCTCTTCATCCTCCTCGTCATTGTCGGAAAGGGTCTCGTCTACACATCAGTTAAAAATCAGTAATGTGGGGGAAAACTGTACTGTGGCTCAAATCATCGTCAGACAATGAAGTCACATCATGTCGTCCCACGGCATACATGGTGCAATCACTTTCGTCACCCTGAGACTCCACATCATTCTCAGCTCCCATCCACCTCTCTACATAGAATCATTATCAACACGAAAACACATCAGCAAAACAAACCCTTACTTTTTTTCTCAAACCACACCACTTCACAATCCCAGTAATCTTCACTCATCTTTCCATCCTTTGCTGCCATCGTCTTCAACTCCTTTTTCACTTCATAGTCCCCCCTATCTAAGATACCTTGAATCTGATCGACGATCTATTTCACGTTAGTAGAAACACCCTAAAAAACCAACCCACCATAAGGATCGTCTCATCATGATGCTCCGCGAATATCTTAATACGACCCGTATTAGGGTCCACCACAATAGAACTCCCAGTCACTTTAGTGAACAAAACCATCAACAACTCGTTAACAACACGACCCGCAGAAGTCGCAGCTGTTGAAGCCATGGTTTTGCTGGTGTTTGCAGAAAGAGAGGAAGGAGGAATTATTTTGATAATGTTTGTTATTACTTCACCGTCGATGTTTGGGAGGGAGGGGCAATTTTATCTTCCTCCACCAATTATAGAAAGAAAGCGACTACCCTGTTGAAGGCGGAGATTGAAATATGTGTGCTCGGTGTGACATTTTTAGGATCGTCGCTCGCTGGTGAGGCTGTTATGACTCCTGTAAGGTGGATGTGGAATAGGGCTCATCTTGTTTATGCAAAAGAAAGAGCGATGCTAGTTGATGAGGTAAACAAAACCAACGATACACGGAAACAGGAAATCAAAAACAAAGACGGAGGGATTTTGAAGGAACATGGAGGAGCTAGAACAAATGAGAAAACATTGACTTCTTACCAACAATAAGACATCGAAGGAGGAGCTTCCTAGTCTTCTCACCATTTATCACGTCGATCACGTGGATATACCGTCCCCGGTATTTTTTACTTTCGCGTATACCTTAACCCATATCACAAACCCAAATACTGGAAACTATGCGATTGAGATACATACGAATCATGGCGCATTTTACGGCACAGATGTGAAACCCTACATCCACTCGAATCAACCATCTTCTGGCGAAAACACAATCAAATCACCACCTTGCCTCATTGGCATGGTCGCGGATTTTAGATACGATTTTTTGAATCTGCAACATTTTTTCAAATGCCGATCATCCAACGTGCTAGAAGGGTGCATTTACGCTACGTCTTAACCTAAAGGTTTAAGAAGCCGAAGCCTATTTGGCCTTGAGTTTTTTTCTGATAACGGTAACGCATCTTCATGTCATCCAACAGGTACACCCAACACAAGATCCGATTTTATGGATATCGTACTTTGTAGAAGTAGAGGGGTGATACGTATCTCTAGCTCATTATCAAAACGGACCATCTCCTTCTTTGTGATAAGTACGCGACCCTTACCCTCCCCCCCTGTCCAACAATTTCTGCCCCAACCACACACACACACGGATTTATTATATCCACACCATTACAGTTGCGGTATAGAGATGCACGCGGCTAGCAGGAAACTATTTCCACCACTTGGTCTTTATCAAAAGAGATTCACCTGGCACTTGATCGATTATCACTACGACCCTTCACATGACGGTGTGAGGGTTTTTAATGGGACGATGAAGGGATACGTCAGAATTTTCATAGGGTGTTCTGTTTGGATACAACATCTAGGGTCTACATCACCTTTTATGTGTCCACGACGTTACGGGACAGGTACCATCATACTCCCCTTGGCAGGTTTTGGTTCCTCATTTCCACGGCATAACCGTTCATGTGTAAGTACCACATGATACGGTGATGTCAAAGCTAGTGTCAACGTTGCAAGTAAGAATCATGATGTATTTTTTCCCCCCAATTCCAGAGTCGTTTGCACAAGATCATGGCTGCTAGAGGTAAGCTCTACAATAGATGGACGTTCAAATTCAATACAGTAACGATGTACGTGATATATACTTTAATGTTTAATTCGTATGAAATCGTATTTCGTATAAAAAAAATGCAAATGCAAAAGAGATGTTATGATTGCCGCCAAAAAAAAATGAAGGAAAGGAAACGATAAAGAATGATGGAACCGCAGCCAATAAAAGGAAATGGGTAAGGAAACCCTGAAAAGTGATGAAAATGGAGAAGCGTGAAGCGTGATGAAATATGGGGGAAATGAAAGTGATGAAAGCAGAGTGATAAAAATATTGGAGAACTGCAAGTGATTGAGAAATGGAAATGATGGAAACGTGGAGAGATATGATGAAAAAGTGAGGGAAATGGAATTGATGAAGTAAAACAAAAAAAAGGGAGATTACAATTAAGTTAAGGTGCGTGTTTGTTATTAGAGTTTCACCGTCTTCCATTACCTCCGTTGCCACAAACGGAGTCGGAGGGGATGCTTTCTTAGTAGTGTTCATGGAAGCCGGTGTCCAACTCCCCCATAATGCTGAGTAGGTGAAACCGGCACAGTGAGATTCGGCACGAATTCGCAAGATTCGGACGAGAGGTATTCCCTATGGACGGGTTCCTCGCCCACAGAGGGGCTAGCAGGGGGTGTAGGTTGTTGTTGTTGAGGAGTGTGATGGTTTGAAAGAGGGGTTGAGGGGTGGAGGGGATGAGAGAACGGTGAGGTGGGAGACGGGATGTGGAGGTAGATCGTTGACGAAGGAGTTTGGGACGGGAGGGGGAGGGGAAGATTGAGGAGTTGGAGGGAAGAAGGGGAAGAGTCTGTTCGTGGACGGGATGAGATCGGGAGACACGACGGACAAGTTTTGAGGCAAATGACATGGAGGTTGGTTGGGATGAGGAGGAGCCTCCGACACCCATGAGTGCGGCGTCACCCATGACGGATTGGGTTTGAGGGCGAGGGAAGGGAGGGGTTGAGTTGGGGTTTGAGGGTTGACGGACGGGACCGGAGGCTGTTTTGCGGAGGTTGCGTTGGTGGTTGTTGGGGGAGTCGCCGTCAAAGTTGTAGGGGTTTGTGAGGTTGGTTGTGGAGCGGGCATGTGGGGGACGTTGATGGGTTGGTGAGAAGGATGCTGTTGTGGTTGATGCTGTGGTGGTGGTGTTGGGGTGTTGTTGTTGGGGGGTATGCTGGTGAGGGTGATGATGCGGTCCACCAACTCAAAGGTCCACCAGCACTCATAGGTCCACCAGCACTCATAGGTCCGGCACTCATAGGTCCACCAGCACTCATAGGCCGGCACCATGGGCCCAGCGTTCACAGATGTGCCGGTATTACCACGCCGCCTCAACGACCCACGAAGGCGGTTCCCAACATTCATCAACAAATTATCAACAATCCCGGATACTTTTCATAAACGGTAGCATCGAAATTCCTAAAATGCTCATCGATAAACTGCAAATCCACGCAATCCGTTCCTTGACACTCATATCCCTATACTTTTGGCATTGGAACCATCGCAGGTGGGAGAGGGATCGATTGCCCCCTCCATGGGTGCTGGTGGTCACCGATGCTTCGGGGGTAGCCGCACTACGGTGAATGAGGTCGGTGCTGGCTGGAGTTGCTGGATGGAGGGAAAGGGAGAGGAGGCTGGGGAGGCGAGAGGCGGCTGCGACTGCTGCCGGTGATTGCGGCGTTGCGCACGTGGTTTTCTTTTTGCGAGGACGGTACTGAGAGGGTTTCTTCCAAAAGGAGTTCTTCGAGGTCGTAGGTGGCGTCAAAGTTGGGACGATCGCGCTGGCGAAAAGATGAAGTTAGTGATTTGGCTATTGTAATATATCGAGACATGACGAAAAAGATACTCACGTCAGGCACAACAGAGGCTTGATGGCCTTCCCACCAACCGCACCCCAATCCATCCCTGCAAACCAAGGATGCGAGAAATTCCTCCTCTCCCAACGCTCCACACCAAGTCGTCGTGCAGGATCCCGTTCTAAAAGCCCCGAATATAAAAGCATGGCCTTCAGGACTGAGAAGCACTGGACTGCGATTGACAAGACTGGTTGGAGGGAAAACAAGGTCTTCGTGAAGGATGGAATGAGTGACAGCGTCGTTGGTTTGACCTCGAAAGGGACGCTGAGGGGAGAGATAGTCAGTAAAAATGTTGGGAGGGAAAGGATGAATACTTTCCGTAAAGAAGTTCGTAGAGGACGATGCCAAGACTCCACCAGTCGATTTGCCAAAGGTATCCTTGTCCAAAAAGATCTCGGGTGCTGAAAAGTTGAATAGGTAACATTGAAAAAAATATATCAGCAAAAAACAGTATGAATGGGAAAAAAAAAAGAAAGTCTCCACGTCATATAAACAACGTACCCATGTAAGCATGTGTTCCAGAATGGGACTTTAACGTCTTTCTCTCCGCATAATTTACCGCGATATTAAAATCAGTCAAATGCGCATGTCCCTCGGTATCCAAAAGCACGTTATCAGGCTTCAAATCCCTATGCACAATATTCTTTTGATGCAAATACGCAGTCGCCGCCGAGATCTCTGCCGCCAAAAGTCTCACTGCAGGTTCAGTGAATCCCCCAATTCGATCAAGATGATACCGCAAATCGCCACCCATCATCAAATCCAGCACCATAAACATGTTTTCGTCGTCTTGAAAGGCGAAACGGAGGTTGACGATGAGGGGGTGCGAGATTTCTTCAAGGATGGCACGTTCGCGGAAAATGTTTTGGATGGCACGCATTCGGACACATTGAAGTTTGTTGATGTATTTAAGGGCGTAGAGCTTCTTGGTGTCGCGTTTCTCAACGATGCGGACCTGTATGTATGTATGTGTGAGTGTTGAGTTGGATAAAGGGCATAAATCAGAATGTAAGAAGATGCGCCATATACCGGCAGAATATAAAAAAAAATATAAAAAAAAGGAAAATAAAAATAACAATAAACAAGAGGTCATTCTCGGTTAATAGCGCAGAAGAGCAAAACAGATGAACTAAATAAATAAATAAATAAATAAATAAAAAGAATAACTATACGCCCTTGTACTACATTGGACGCACAGAGAGAAAACCAAAACTCAAAATAAATAAATAAATTTGAAGAATAATAATAAATATAGTTCTGTGGATGAATACAGGAGATGGAAGAATTGGGAAGTAGTGTGTGTGAAGTAAATAGGATTTTACCTTGCCGAAAGCACCTCTTCCCACGCATCGGAGGAGGTTGAAATGCCGTAGTTCAACTGATGATGGAGGTGGAAAGAAAAGAATGACCGTCAGACCAAAGTAGAGTGCATGCATGGCATGAGAGGGTGGGGAGAGGGGGTATATCCCATTGCCAATGATAATGACATGACGAATGGTGTGTGAGAAAGAAAGAGAGAGAGGGTGCAATGCTCACCCTCGCCGTTATAGTCTATAGGTTCTCCCTTCCAAATGTATTCCCCATGTCTCTCTTTAACCTTGCTCAACAAGGAAAAAAGCAGAGGTAATCGTAGTTGATAATGTTGATCGCTTTTATCCTCTGAAAAAGTCCTCTCCCTATGTATGTATAGCTTTCTAGTTTTTGTTCGTCCTTTCTTTTCGTCCTTTGTATGTCAAACTGATCAGGATGGAGGGGATAGGTAGATGGGTAGTGTGAGAGAGTGAGTTGTAGTCGTTGGATGGATAAAGATGGATGGATGGAGATGATGGAGATGGACGGATGGACTGATGATGGATGGATGATGGAGAGGGTTGAAGAAAAAAGTATAAATAAGAATAAAAGTAAAATGGATTCAGACAGCCAAGTAACAAGAAAGACGTTTCAAAAGTGTTTTTTGCATGCAACAAACAGGGTAATAATATTTAATACATAACATAGTGGGGTGGGGGCTTTCCCATTATTATTATTATTAATCAAATGTTTAGAAAGAAAATGGGTAAAATCTTACTCCATGCGAGCAAGGGGGGGGGGAGGGGTGAGGGTTGGCTGGCTGGCTGGCTGGGTTGCGTCATTAAATTATTTATTTTGAAAATAATAAATATTATGAAACTTGAAGGTAGTACAGTCAAAGGGCCACGTTTATTATTATATTAATTATTTATTATTTTAAATAAAATAATAGTAATATTTAAAAGGAATGGTCCATGACGTACGTAATAGTATGCTTGCGGCAAAAAGTGTCTTGTTAATAGAAAGTGTGTGGCGCTATTTATTACTAATATTATTACCCTAATACAGCCCTAATACAAATGGGTAATTGATGTAAAATAAATAAATAAAGGCGAGTTTATGGGGTATTAATTAAAGTCTGACGTTTAGTTTATAGAGCCTTCGGGCTGTTTGTAATTAGCACCGGGTGGAAAAGGCAACGACCTTTTTTCTTGTCCGGCGCTGAAGCTATCTCCAACAATAAAGACTGCAAGCTCAAGATTTTGTGGTTGATTTCCATACGTCCCAAAGTTCTGTTTAATGAGCAAATAGCCCCTTTTTATACTAAATAAAAAGAACAGAGACATGAAGACATGAAGACGGCTTGCATTCTTGGATGCTTGCCACTCTCTGCGGCCATCCATCCATTCAAGTAAATATGTCAAATGGTGGTTATTTATTCAAAAGTTAATTAAAAGTAAACAAGAATGGCAAATATAAATATACCAAGAAAAGAAGAATAATTTAGAATAATATAATTGAATACCGTGGTATAGATTAAATATAATTCCATGGAATGAATTGTCAATATGCACTTTAGCAATGGAATTGTCAGTAATTTTTGAAAGGAAGGTTCAAGGCAGGCGTTCATCAGTCGGGTCGGAATGTTTTGTCCAACTAAATTATTCTTGAAATATATTCTGGACAATATCCGATAAAACCATACCTTGGATTCTTGGATTCTTGGGTTCTTGGGTTGAAACAGTATAAAACCATCATCATCGCCATAGCATCTGCTTCATTCCCACTTGGATTCCATCTCCTCATCTGCATTGCATTCAACGTCGCCTCCTACCTTGTTACCATCAATGGTGAGTTCATTCGGATTCAATATTGGAATGGACATTTCAAACCATCTTGCTTCATCATCTAGTTTTTTTATCCTTGTGTTGACTGTGTCTCTTTAGGCTGCCCCTTGGGAAGAAAACGAGAGTCTCTCTGACCTTTCAAAGTAAGCATCGTCTGCTTGTCTCAAAAAACTGCCGCATGACGTCTTTTTCTCAAGAGCTTTGTACCAAAAAGCATACTAACATCCTTCATCAAAGAGAAGAGGCCATCATCGCCTATGTCCTCGCCAACTCTACAAAGGGTGACCCCGAATCTGTCGTTAAAGCCTTTGACGATTTCGGCTACAAGCATAAATGGTTTATGGCTGTTGGAGACGTCAAGGGCAAGATTGTCGAAGAGGTCATCACATCCAACCCTCCTAAAACTATGGCTGAGATTGGTGGTACATTGGGTACAGTGCTGTGAGGTTTGGGCGTCACCTTGCGACCGCTGGAGGAAAGTACATTAGCTTTGAGTTTGCACAGGAGTATGCCAATCTTGCGCAGAAGGCTGTGGATCAGGCGGGGTTGACAGACGTGGTGACGATTGTTGTTGGATCGTTTGATCAAAAGTATGCTCAATTAAAGGAGCAGTTTGGGCTTGACAGTGTTGATGTGAGTATTCCCTTCTTTCTCACTTTGTTGTTGGGCGACGCATCTAAAGACTGAATGTCCTTTGTCCCTTTTTATTTAAAACAGATTTGGTTCATTGACCACGTCAAGAACCTCTACCTCAGCGACTACAAGCTCATTGAAGCCAAAAAGCTCATCCACTCTGTAAGAATTCCATCCTCATCTTTCATACTTCTAAACACCCCTTCTTCCCACCCCAGGGTACCATCATCATTGCCGACAATGTCATCAAACCCGGCGCTCCCGACTACCTCGACTACGTCTCTGTCAACCTCCCTGCTGTTCCCGGCGTTGAGCGATCAACACTTATCAAGTCACATAAGCTTATTATGACAACGTTGGAATACGCTGATGTTGAGGATGCGATTTCTGTTTCTGTCATTGCTTGATGACATTTTTTTGTTATATTTTTCATCTTAAGGGTGTCCTTTTGCCCAACTTTCACTCATACGCTTGGGGTGTTTTTTTTCTTTATGGCGAGACTAAGTTGTGTCGGTTAAATATTTCATTTTTTTTACTTTGAGACTACATGTATAAACTCATAAAATATCAGATCTTGTAGAATTGGATTTCCAAGTCTTCATCTCTTCACCTCTATTTACTATTGCATAACGTGGCATACTCTATAAAGACCAACTGGATTTTACTAAACAGGATGATATATTGTCATATGTGAAAAAAAACGCTGATTCGTCAAATTATAATGTTGATTCGGTATGTGTTTGAGGATACCACACAACGACGCAACAAAAACGCACCGGATTCACTGCGATTTCACTTGCGTTTTCGCTTAGATTCAAGACGACGTTTCAACGAAGCGGCAAGATTCCTACTCGATTGATCCACAAAGCATTGTTTTGTATTTTTTTTCTTCGTGGTGCACTGACACGGCGCGGAGGGTTAGTTCGCTAATTCTAGCGACTTTCTCCGGTTCAACGCTTTGATTGATTCTTGGTTTTTATCCCTCCGTTCTCATATCTCTCGCGCCAACTGTAACAGCAGTGATAGAGACGAGCATGGGATCTTTTGTTCCCCGGTATTGAATCACACCACTTAAAAACCGACATCATGGGACGCAGCTAACTCTTTCAGAACTCCTTCCTTATTCACGCATCCACCTTCCTCGCCATTTCCCTAAAAGAAACAAAACAAGAGCGTCAATCGCACAGCAAGAAAATCAGTTGATCCCTGCACCAAAAAAAAAAAAAACAACCAAAGTCGCGCCAAAAAAACAACCTCCCCACACACCCATCAACCAGGAAAAACAAAAAAGGAAACCATCACCATCCTTCCAAACGTCAAAACCCCCCAAAAAATGCAATACTGGTCAGAAACGACCTCAAGATGGAGCAGAGGCTCAAAAAACCGACCCCAACCATGTTCATTGTGGTGGTGTGTTTATGGACAAACTCGTCAACTCCCTTATGACTCTTACGGGTTGTAAACCTATTGTCAGAGCCGGTCAAAAACTCATCTTGGCTCCTGAACTTGAGAACATTGATGTTCAACAGCTTGATATCGTCCATCGACTCCATTATGAGGTGCGAGGAGAGCTGCGTTTTTTTGGGTTTCATTGTTTCATGCTGACCTGTCCCACTTTTTGACAGGTATTGATGGCTGTGCAGGGGGTTATTGAGAAGGGAGAAGGGTGCTCGCAGGTCAGGATTCAGAAGGGGAACCGAAGAGTTAAAGTGTTATCGTTTAGCATGGTGGACCCTAAAAAAGGTAGGTTATCATTCCATCTCCACTTGCGCGTCATCCAGCCCTATCCTTACAACCCGTACTATACAACAGGCCCTATTTTCCCCGTCAAAGCCAGGACTCCATCCTTTGAGCAACGTATGATAGCCCTTGAAGAAGAACAAGAAAGCAAGTGTTGTACCCTTTTCATCGCTAACCCCTTTCTAGTGGCTGAAGAAGAAGCCCGGTACAACGACATGTTGAACCATGACTCTGACAATGAACACCGTTTCTCAATGTCTCCGAATTCTTTGACCTCGTCGTCGACAGCTGACTTGGACCCAACTACCTCTCCAGAGGATTCCTCTATCTCGACCCAAAATTCCAAACCCCTCGTCGTCGATCCCACAACCTCCTGTAAGATCATAGAGCAGAACGTTGGATCAGGTACTGCGCCGCCCATCATCGCTTACAAACAGCGCGTGAACTCTTTTTTGGAGAACGCGCAAATCCCTGTCAAGTCCGTTATGACCCCGTCCTCCACCGTCCATTACAAGAGCGCGAGAACGCATTCCTGGAGATTGCAAAGAAAAACATCGCTGAGCCGGTTCCGAACGCATCACGTTCATCACACTCCTCCATCGTTGCTTACAAGCAACACCGCATGAACTCCTCGCCTTCTTCCACAGTCTTGAATCACACCTCCATCGCTATGGACTTCAACGACGGGACGGCAAAAATATCACCACACCTTTAATAACGCGAAAGATTGGTAAATGTCCCATCTTTGCTCATATCTATGTTCGTCACCGCCCCTCGTTCCCCAACATAGTCAACACCTTTTATGATATCATCGTCTAAAACCCCCATTTTCAGCATGTTCCCCCACCATACCCGAAAGAATCATTGCGAAAAGATCTCTTGCTTCAGGTGACTTTCCAAAAACACGACGCAGTAATTAACGTGCTGATTTTTTGGCGCAGATCGTGTCGTTCGGAGTTTTGGGTGTAATGCAGTTGCGTCCCAGACGTCTAGCGTTTTTGAATTTTTAAAGAATGAGTCGGATATTACGAAAGGGAAGAGAAGGAGGGATGGTAGGTTACTTCACCTTTGACCCTTCCAATTTATGATGTTGTAGATGAAGTTGAGGTGGATGCTGAGATCAAGTCAATGCATGTGAAGAGAAAGAGGAATGGTATCGTGTCTGACGGGTTCGACTCTTTTTGCTGACTTTTTATAGTCGTTGAGGTTTTGAAAAAGGATGGTGATGAGACGCGTTCCACCATCCGTCGCAGGATTTTTTAAATCCATAAATGCATAACTCGTCCAACTATCCATTTGAGATTTTTGGTTATTTGAATGCATAACTCATTGTCCATTTGAGAGTTTTTGGTTATCTGAAGGTGGATGTATAATGCCGTGTTAATTTATTTTTTTTTTTTTGTCTATACACTTTTTTTTGAGATTGCTGGCTTTTGTTTTAATCTACAGTTTTCTTTCTTTTTTTGTCTGCTTTTTTTTTTTTTTTTGGTCGGGGTTTGCTTGCTTTTGCTATTTTTTTTGGTCGAGCTATAGACTGCGGAACTTTGTTTAAACCATACACCACATCCCCTTACCCTATTGTACATTTTTATGAAAAACACTTTGTGGTCGTTTTTTTTTTTACGTTTACAACATTTTTATTAGAAATAAACTTTAAAAAGTACACAGAAAAAATGACGAAAAGTCAATCGAAATCTCACACGAATGAAAGTAAAATGATTGTAGGATAAGAGTCGTTTTAGCGCTCATGAAACGTTCCCCCGCAAAAATCTTTTAAAGACTTGGGTTAAAGGTCATGTCGAAAAACATTCGAATTCTATCCGTATCGTAAGAGCTATGACGGCTATCCAGTTGTTGAATGTTAAAGAAACGAGTGTATCAAAAAAGAAAACAGGGCTTATGGGGGTCAAAAACTATTCTCAGAGAATTACTTGTAACGAGAAAAAAATGAAAGATAACTAAACGTCGGGAGAAACTGATATACAAACGAAATTACAAAAATAATCGTTAAAGACTCTTTTCTTCCAACGACGGATATCAAATGTGATGGTATATATGGTGATCAAGCTTACCGACACATATGTAGAATTTTTCCTATTTAAATACAGAGAGGGGGTCCATTAACGCGGCTTGGCGGATGTTTCTAAAAGGTATAATCCTTATTTCGTTGCATAGATGAGACTTTCGTAAACGAGACAGGTGATATACTTCATGTCGTTATAGTGCCCAGGTTCATGCGAATAAAATTCGAAATAGGTTCCTTATCGTCCTTGTTCACTTGCGCTTGATAATGACTGCAGAGCTGGCGGTGAGTTGCTTAGTTACATGACTTAACAAATGACACTGAGGAAACGGGTGGTAATGCGCATCCCTTCATCGCCAGTCAATCGATATGAAACGTTGGAGGCAAAAAATGGCGATTCGAAAAAAGACGATTACCACGTCGTGTGGGGAGGTGAGGATCCAGATGAAGATCAGATATTTGGAGGCTGGTGAAGAAAGATGTGAGGGTTAGAAAGAAAATATAAAGAACATATTGAAAATATAGGTACGCACATTCTAGATTCGTTGACAGATAAAAGATAGAGCAGAGTTGATATTCAGCACAGTCGCAATAATGATGAAACGCTGTCTTCCCACAACCTCTGTACATCACATCCGTCAAGTTTTACTTGTATTCGCCATCATAGCAAAAACTACAACCCCTCATGGTAAACGATGGCGATCCGAAATCAGGACGATTAAGAGAAGACAGCTTATGTGCTTGAACGCGTCACAGTCAGGGTAACTTAGCAGTGGCTTTTCAAAGCTAGTGCACTGAGCTTGCTATGTCTTCCCCTTATCCTCATCAAGAAGATCGTCCTCAAGCGGTGATTGCATAGCCTAGAGCCAGACTTCGATCCCAAATTCGTATACGGTGATCCATCAGCAAGGTTCCAGTAAAATGATGTTGTATTTGAGAGTAAACATCGTTCAAGCATCACCCAGGTACCAGCTTGTAATTCTCCAGCGTCCTTTCAAAAAACTTGCAACACAAGATGAAAAGAATGCAATCGACATGCCTGCCTTTGGCTCCTTATTAGTCAATGCCCGATTTACGTTCGGGGGCTACCCAAAAGCTGAAACGTGCTGAGGTGTTCGATACGGTCTCTGATTCCCTCATCGGCTTGATGTTATCTTGAAGATGCATTCAATCTGCATTCAAGGACCATCAAATTGGTTTAGACCGCTTTAATGGCCTTGATCACCCGTTGTTACGGTCCATCCAAAAAGGTTTCTGCGTTGATTGATGCTCAAGATACGGAAAAAGTTATAGCGGGTCTGATTTTTTGGGATGATGATGCTGAAGGAATTACTTACTCGAGTGACATTTGAGGTGAGATTAGGAAGAGATCGTCTATTCTTTGTTTATGTTTCAGCTGTACTGAAGAGAATTTTATAATATCTTTTCTGCGTGGAAAACTATCAACCGATACTTCTCTTTAATCCTTGCTACCGGATTATCATAGATGGAATATTGACGAAAGTTGTTTTTTGATCATTTTTTGAAACATCATCCAGTAAGCGTGTCGTTCGCGACCATGCTACGATGGAGAACGTTTAATGTGTGCATGGAAAATAATGTATGAACTTTGCTTTACTTAGTGTGCTTTTTCCGTAATCATAAGCTCATGTTGTTTCATATATTTTTTTTTCAAGCTCTTACACAGCGTCAAGAACAGGAAGCGATTTAAATGGCCAATTGCTTTATTCCACCTCACAAAGTAGCAATTCCAATCTCGCTAAACCAGGTATTTATGCGATAAATTTATTCTCTTTTCTTTCTTATCGTTCTGGGAAGAAGGATATCAGCTCACAGCCTCATAGTATTTTCTTTCGGCAATAGATTATTAAGCTTCAGGCTTAAACTGCTTACTCACTTGCCTCGCGTATATAAGATCTTGCTCATGAGGAAAAATCTGTCAACGTCGACACTTATGCTGTCCTAGTTTTGGGACGATGTCCTCGCCCATGTTCGAGTTTTTGCCGTCGCGTGAGAAGTTATCTTCGCGTAAGCGGGTTACGATGACGAACGTGGTTCCAACTAGACTAGCATTTTCTCGGCCGCTGATTTTCCGACGCATTTTTGCCCACCTGGCCTTGAAGTTTTGCGCCTTGCCGAATCTTAAGGTCTGCCTATTCATGACGTCCTTTTCACTTATAAGGCGGCGCTTTTTTGGTTTCAGGATATTTTAGAGATTAGTTTTGTTGACACTTTTTTATTTACACGTGTTATTAACGTATCATTCTTATAATTTATTATCTTCGTAGCTTGAGTTTAACTGATTTATATACCTTTTGATTAAACGACTGTTGTTCATTCTATTTTGAAGTGTTTTGTTATTCTCTCGCATAATCATTTTATCAAGTTTATCGTTCTCTTCATTTGTAAACAGTGGTGTGTTTTGGTTTGCTTTTCAAAGGGGTTTACTCTTATTTCTTTTTTCTTCAAAATGCATGCAATAACGAACTGCGTTTGAATAAAGCGCTTTTGAAAAACATGACCATTAAGAATGCTGTGGCCATTTTTTGAACACATATATGTCGCATCAAATGGCGGTGTTTAATCCCAAACTTTTTCTTTTGTTGACGTAATCCAGAACCCCCTGTGATCTCTGACCCACCGTTATCGATAGAAAGTACGCAATGCAGATGGATGCGGTTTTGAATGATGTTTTGTACAAAGTAATTACAAAATTTCAAACCTTTTACAAAAAGACCACCCCTGCTTATGGCATGCATAGAAATGATACCGTCTGTACCCATCATTTATCGAATTCTTGAGATATCATGTAGCGGCATCCTTCTGCAAAGGTATGATTTCGTCTTTTTTTGTTTGGAATGGCGAGGCTTAAATCCGGTTGTGGTGGTGTTGTGGACCATCGGACGTGGAACATGCTATGGTGGTGCAATGAGGATATCGTCATCACTCCAGTTTATACAGACTATTGTGATGAATTGAGTAAAAGGAAGGAATGTTGTATGGCCGCCCTTGCTGGATTCGTTTGAGACAGACTTCACTTCTGGCTGGTCTTGTGGTGGATCAGGATGATCACTCGACCATATACTTTTACGTTCTGATGATATTGGAGGGAGTCCGAGCGCTGTTCCGTAGACGTCATAGTTTTTGGGGCCGTCTACTTTACTAATGAGCTTCAACATTTTCTCTAATACTATGCACACTCGGGTCCGCCTTTCGCGACAATTACCTCTAAAGAAACCCACGGCATACCGTTACCTTATGCACACAACATGTTACGTGACAAGGTACGATGTTATGTTGTCTGTTTATGAGTAGCTTTCCCCCTAATTTAACATTCATAATTAATCATGCTATCTTTAACGTTGCAATTTTCGCTTGACTTGTTTAATGACCACCGATGGATTTCTTAATTTGTGCCTTAAATCGCCCGACTCGTCGACACGCACGAGATGTGGGTGGATTGGCGGTGTCTCGTGATTTCGCAGTCAAGTTTGCCCTTCAAGTGGATGCTCCTAGCAACAACCGATATGGATGAACGAATCTTTGATCAGAAATCACCGCAAGCTTAACATTAACGAGTATGTTATCAGCCGGTTTGTGGAACTGGATAAGTTATCCTTCATCGAGGCTGCACGAAGTTCTCGACTAAATCATCTTTATTTTCCTATTATCGACCAGGTTTAAAACTTCCGCACGGCTCCATCGAAGTTCAAGCACTACTCAGTCGGCAGTCCTGGATC
Source organism: Chytridium lagenaria (assembly GCA_025449115.1). NCBI lineage: Eukaryota > Fungi > Chytridiomycota > Chytridiomycetes > Chytridiales > Chytridiaceae > Chytridium > Chytridium lagenaria. The sequence goes on from JAHLKC010000052.1 coordinate 126,284, forward strand.
TTTCCATTCAATCATACGCCACTTTTCGAACTCTCTCCAATCCCACTCGCAGAATTTATGGAGGATTTTGGGGCAAAGTCTGAGCTTCCTGTACGCCAAGCTGATGCCAGGATGACACGGTACCGATGGATTTTTGCCATGGCCAGGAATCGAATCATTATCTTATACGGTTACTTCATCTTCATTCAATTTTTGAATTACCCACTTCTTTGAAGACCTGTGAATCATAATCTATATTATTTGGCCTTAATCATTTCAGCATCTTTGAGCGTATCAACACCTCCAGCAAATGAACACGATTGCGACAACTTCTTTCCAAGTGTGAACATACCATACCTCTTACGTCTTGAATCTTCAGCTGTTATGCGAGATTATACTGTTTCCGAACAAATATGAAGGCATTTGAAGGACTGCCTTGAAAAACAACAATTTTCTTTAACTCTTCAAGTGAAAATCTCTGCCTAAACAAACATTTCTGTAGACGTTGTCAACAACGATGCCCTCCGCGTCGAGATCCCACGACTTAATGTCGGATGAGATAAGGGCTGATGAGCTTGAGGCAGCAGGCCTCATGAAGTCATCGTTAACCATTGCCTCCGTACAATTGAGTGCGACCTGCTTGTAGAGGACGGTGGCTCTCGAGTCACCTTTACCCTTGCTGACAAGCAAGACTATCACCGCAAGCCACAAGTCGAAAAGACCCGAAAAGCGGTAAGCTTCTACGCACAATTAGTATACTTTCTTTTGTCATAAGCTGCACTGCTTCAACACATCATATGGATATATTTTCTTTTGTTCTAAACATTCGTTCTTCCACCACAGGTTGCAAAGGTTCTCCAAGACTTCTCCACAACGGGTACATGGATTACTTGGAGGCGTACCAGACTCCTGCCTGTGGCGTCGTTTTTACCGAAAGGCGTTCTCCAGATGTCGGTGCCGAGGGACAAGGTGGGCGTGCTTCCTTTCCATTTTGTTTAGCTCTTCTCCACGCCACTTTTTGTGTGACATATTGACCTGGGGTTGCTCCTGCCACCCTCTCACCCGTTGGGCTTTGATAGGCCCAAAGTGCATTTTTGTTGTGATTCCATACACAGTATTCGCACCATTCGTTCCGCTTCTACTTTTCTTTATTTATACGGTCTACTCTGCTATTATTTTTACTCAACATTTTGATGCATTTATATCGCATACAGCTATTCCCGTGATGGAGCAGGTGATCGAGGAGCCCATTCAGCTCGCTGCCGCTCCAGTCGGCGCAGTGGCTAGCGACTACGCTTCCTCAAGCACCTGTGCGACACGGGCTTCAAGTCCTGACATGGATCTGGACCAAAACAGTGATCTCGCTGTCGGGAACGACGAAGGGCTCCCTGCAGCACCCGTGCCTCTTCTCCAGTTATTACCGAGGAGGTGGTAAGATCCAGCTGGCGCGGAGCCTGTCGTCGCAGCCCGCCGGCAATTCTGCCCGTGGAGGGCTTGGCTGATCACTTGGATGACGACTCGTCTACTTTGTACTCGCGAGACTCTATCAATGAGGCCACAGAGTTGGAGCGCGGACGGTGAGATTGAGGACATTCAGGCCAACGGCAGAAAGAACGGCTGGAGAAGATGACGTCAGTAGTGAGGCGACATTGTACGAAAATGAAGTCATTGAAGATGACATCGAGGATGACATCGAAGATGAAGAAGAAAACATGCAACCTGAACGTGAGTGGCTTGAGTGTGCTCGTGTAGGTTTTAATCTTTTTACAGCGGTGCCGGATTTTAACTTCCACACTGTCGAAGGAAGGGAGTGGCTCGACACCCACTCAAGCGAACACGCCGAAATAAGTTGGATTCTGACCTTATAGATACTGAAGAAGGTATGTATTTGATACACCAAGAGAAAGTTAATCCTTTCCTTCTTGCAGAGCTGGCGCTTCGCAAAGTGGATTTCGAGGATAGAGGTTTGTATATAATTTTTCACCATCACCTTGTGAGACACTTTTTAACATAATATGACCATTTGACAGCTACCAGGAAAGCGATGGGCTTTCCCAAGTGCTCACCCAACAGTTTATCGAATACAAGATTCACGATCGGCTGCTTTTGGTCTATTGTTCCAGAGGGAGGTGAGATCTTCACGCGATAGGTTGTTTCTGATACGACTTTAGACATCCCTCGAGCTGAGCGCTTGTCGACTCATGAAATTGAGATCTTTAGGATTCAAAGAGGACTGAAAAAGGAAGATGAAGATGTTGTGAAAAGTGACTATGGTGATGATGATGAGAATGAGAAGATGGATGATGAAGCGCAAAAGCCTTCCTCTTCCAACAGGAGGAAACGTAAGAACAATTCAACATATTCTTCTTTCATCTAATCATAATGATTTCTATATAGGTCAGGATGACGACGACGACAACTCTTCCGACCGTCCAGCTACTCGTCGTAGAGTGGCTGACGAAAGTGAGCAGAACGGTGATGAAGCTTCAAGACCTTCATCATCTAAAAGGAAGCGTACGTCTTCCTGACTTTTTCATATTTCTCATAATTATTGTTGTATAGGCGAGGAAGACGACGGTGGCAGTTCTGACCGCTCCGCCCTCGTCCTAGGGTTAATGAAGACTCCCAGCTGGAGGTGCAGCAGGCACTTCCTGTGATGGCACACGAGCCCGAGCCCGCCATCGTGCTTGCCCCAACTCCCCTTTACTCCGACTGCATGTGCTAGACGCACAATGCGCTGGCTCAGGAAGATTCAGAGGCTTTGGGGGCCAAACGCGCGTCGCTAGTGAGCGTGTGGGTTTGGGTTTTGAGTTTCGTTTCGTTCGATTTTATATTTAACTTCAGTATAATTATGCTCCACCTGTTTAATATTTCTCTTTCTTATTTATCTGTTTATTCACTCGATGCAAACTTTTTGCATTTTTTTTTTACTTTAACTTGTTTTGCCTTTGAGTGTTCGTGGTTTTGGAGAGGGTTTGAAGTCGTCGCTGTTTGAATATTTTTTTCGGTTGTGGAGTTCTCTGCATGTTTACGGTTTTAGAGGGGTCTCTTTTTTTGAATGCGCGAAGGCGTTTTATTTATCCCTTTGTTTTAGTTGTTACGTTATGATTCAGTTTTATGACATTTCTTCTTAGGTCATATGCACTGGCTTCATGTGGGGGTTTTATGTTTTTTGGAGGGTTTCGTTCTTAGGCCATTCATTCTGTTGCAGAATTTTGCTGCGCTTATTTTTTCTACTTCGCGATAGGGTTATGCGAATTTCCCTTTTTGGTGTTATGGATGGGTTTTACGGGTTTTTTTATTTGGTTTGCTGCGCCGGGTTTTTCTTCAAAGGCCAGATGTGGGTTGTTATTTGTTAGTTCTTTTGGTTTAAGTTGTGGTGGAAGATCGGCGAGTTTTGAGGGGAATACTTGAGAGACGGTGATGCGCTTTAGTGGTACATTGGTGGTGGACTTCACCATCTCCGATGCCGCGATAGCGTAGCCATCATTTGCATATAGTTTAAGTATGTGATACGCGTTTGTCTGATCACTAATGTGTTAGGAGGTTTTGATTTGTCTGTAAAATGTCTTGATGTTGAAGGGGGCTGGTATTTTTCAATGTTATCAATTAGATAGGTATTAGAGTAATAGAGGTGAGGGTTTTGACTGTGTAATTTGTAGTATGTTATTTTTTCTCATGTACAGCGTCATTAGTTTCAAGTATGTTGATGTTTGAGGGTGGTCGATGTAGATGTCGTCATGAGGCTTTTTAGAGGGGCAGTATGAACATTGTTGTGATCCGCAATTTTAGTATGACGTGGTGAGTATGTGACGGAGTTATGGATTACTTACTTCTTGTTAGTTAAATTATAGATTGGGTGTTGACAAAACAACGGTTAGTATCAACGTTCTCCGGCGAGCCATATAGTAAAGGCAGACACATGGACTGAGAAAGTACAGGTATACTCAGTCAAATTCTTTTTATACAAACTGTTGTTTCTAGTAATTCGCAAGCTGAAGCTCTGCGGTATCAGTATTTATGCCTGCTTTCGTGTAAGCTGAAGGAGAGAAGATGCCCTGTTTACTTCATAAGGTATCTTCATATTATTTACTTTTTTTTTTTGCATTATTCTGACCAGCGTTGTTACTTCAGTTGACGAGCATGGTTTCTCGAGGATAAAAAGTTCATTTCCCGATGAAACACCGGAGGGATAGCGCTATTTTAGTGACATCCACGGTTAAAATATGAGGTCTAAGGCTACTTTTGGTAAGTGCTTGTTGCATCCAATTCCATTAACATGTGTAATATCTTCAGCTCCATCAAGCTTTAGACCTGGCTCGATCAACTTTGAAAGTATAGAGGGTATCTGTGGATGATGCAATTATAGAGCTGTGAATCACTGCCGGGGCACTGAGGGACCGAGGCTACACGTGATCCTACTGCAGCCGTGATCTCGTTTCGCCACAGTGCCGTGCATGATTAATGCAGTATTTGATGCATTGCGTACGCATATCTATATATGGAAGTCATTCTGGCAAGAGAAGTATGACAATATTGTAACAACGCGATCGTTGTGAAGTACAGCAATATTCAACCACGGTAAACAGTTTTATTTCTTCACGTAATATAACATTAAGTAGGTCATATTTGTCTCTCGAAAATCAAACTTTCGATTGAGACACCGGAGGGATGCTGCCGATCCGGTTAGTATCCACGGCATAAAGGCGGGTTCTGGATATTCGTGTGGTATGTACAATGTGTCAAGTCCGAATTATCGATACCTAACCGCCTGTTTTAGTTTTTCGAAATTCAGCTCCCTACATGACTTGCCGGTTAAGAAACTGCGTTGTCTACCCTCTTACAGTCCGTTCACTCGCTCTACTTCTTACATGGATTTGGTTGGACTCTCGTGACTTCAAGAAACTCTTTTGTCGGATCGAACAATTTCGCGGCCTCTTTTCACCGCTCTTCCTTGTATTTCTTAACGTTACAGCTTTAAGAGGTATTTCTTCTTACTTTCGCGTTATCAACAGACTTTTAGATTCCGAGCTGATGTTTTAAGCAGAGTCAAATTGTTGATGTGATACTATAAGGATTGAGCGTCACCCTCCGCATTCAACGTTGGCATCCGATGTATGAGTAAGTCTCATTTTCTTTACAGTTCTGACGTTAGCAGGGATGATAGAGCATATGAGCCCGCATCAAAGAGTTTGGAGCGATATGGTCAAAAACGTGAATCAACCCAACTGTTGTCAAGCATTATACTAAAGAGATTTCGGCAACTCGCGTGTGGAGGCAAGGATCTGCTGTCATCATTGTGTTTTTTTGGAGTTCTTTTGGGGGTTATTTATTCCTTTTGTGAATTCAGTTTTCGTGTGTGTGATGTATGCCATGATCCCTTTCGTGATATGTGTTGATTTCATTTTTGATCTTGTTTTATTTTATTTTTTTAAAGCGGCTAAAGGCACTTGAGCGCTCCAACCCCAAACTCCTCTGGCCCTTTTATTTTACCTTTACGGCATACTTTACTTATGACGTCGCCTTAATAGATGGATTTTTGGTTACCAAATGTATAGCGATGCTTTTAACAGGGAAGAAAAAAAAAATTAGACCCTATCCAGAGCAAAATGGGACACAGCACGATCATGGATTTATCACCATCGAGCATTGATACAAAGTCTCTTCACAAAAGGCTCCTCCATTATAGCATTCAGTCACGGCACCGGCTGTGTTGGTACGTATCGCAAGATTTGACATTTGCGTCGATCATGATCCATTCGGTTCTTCAAGAGCCTACTCTAGAGCTGTATATCGCAACTTGAGGAACGAAGGCACGGTCAATTTCCCTGCGACCGTTTGCTTTTCTCTCCGGCCGTCTCCTATATACTTTGATTCATGTTGATACGTGTATCCAAATTGAGGCTTGCTGTCGTCCGGGTAGGACTAGAAAGATGCGTGATCGAGGTGGCCTATGACGGTGTACAAGAGTCCCATGCAAGTCTCGGTGCTCCAATCGTAGCGAATTATGCATTCACCGAATTTCATGGGGGAGGGTTTCCCATGTGTCTTGCCGCGACGGCCAACTGAATAAAACTGATGTCGTGTTTGCGTTGCCAGGTACAAAGCCACATTTAACTAATTTATACGCGCTCTTGCTTTCATCGATTTGCAACCTTGCTACGGCTATGTCTGAATGAAAGATGCTGGGTCTAGCCAATATATGAACGTGGGCGGTAAGGTAATGCGGTGTTCCAAGATACAGGCGCGCGCTTGCAGCATGAGCATTAGCACCACAGCCACTTGATATAACAGCCAGTTGATGTATCCCACTAATGTCTCGTGGAGGGAGAAACAATGGATAAGTTACGTGTGAGGACCAGTATTCATATTAACCATTTTTGCACGTTTTACTACTAGATATAAATATTTGATCGCTCCAGCTCCTGTCGTGCTAATGTAAACTGCAGCACCTCTCAAAAAACCAAAAAAAATTTCACCCATAATTCGATATAAGAGCATTGGGTATATACCCAGGCATCAAGGTATATCTGAGTTAAAGCACTAACTCACCATCTGTTTTTCGGTTTTTTTCTTGAGTCCATCATCTGTTGCTTCGTCACAGCTTCCACCACCGCAGTCCCTCTCAACGTCTATCCCTCCACGCCACCGGCACCTCCCTCGTCTTCCTCTCTTCCTATGCCGCAACCCGTCTCCCACCAAAATCCAACGCAATCCCCTCCAGCTCCGCTCAACGCAACCCTGCCTTGACCCACTCGAGAGCGCACACAAAAGACAGACTTGAACGGGACAACTTCCATGCACTGTATATTGCGTTTCTTGTAGAGTACCAATCCACCGACATTTAATCATCCTCCGACGACTGGGAATCCGGGGAAGAAGGACAAATTGAGGCCGTGCAAACTTCATGACCATGTCGGGAAGTTGAGAACCCACCATCATATCACGGAAAGAAGATTATGCATTCTCATTATTTGGAGCTGTTTAAAGAGTATAAAGGAGTTGCGCAAGTAAGATTTCGGCCTTTTCTCCTAAATGGTTTTATGACAGCTTTTTTTTTCTTTGTTTGGATCTTCAGTCTGTCCGATAGTAACTGCCGGCAGTAAAGTTTAATATCGTCTGTATTCATCTAGATCAAGGCATGGTCTGATGTGGCCAGACGTGTGGGTTACGATCCCAAGGAAGCAATATTGCAGCAAGGATAAAGAACTGGATTGAATTCAACCACCTCAACTCATTTTACGACTACCTTCTTGGCATACCAAATTCCTTTTTTTACTGGAAAAGTTCCTCGGAGCTCGATGGCTCCCACTGATACTGAAGAGGAAGTCAATCAGGTCATCAGTTCATTTTGGCGAAGACTGGACCTCAGGCGAGAGAGACTATGAAAATGAAAAGACTGAGAAGGGACCAGGAAGCTATAAATAGGGTGCTGGAAGAGGCTACAAGGCCGCGGGGGGAGACGGGTGAGGCTCCTGTACAGAGAACCCCATTACCTCATCTCCCTAGTCGCGTTTCATCGGCAAAGAATGGGGCTGCCAAAAAAACTAGAGATCCAGTGATCGATGGGGCATGGATTCTTCGTCGAGTTCCGAAGATGATTCGGATAACTCTTCATCGTCTTCTGGATCATCATCAGAGTCTGAGGATGAGTGGAGGATATGCAGCGACCTTCACGGCATACGCCTTCCGTGCCTCGCCGAGTTCCTCAACCTGCATATATCCCTGTAACTTCCCCGGCGGCTGCTGTGGTTGCCTTGCCGCAAATAATGCAAGTCCAGTCTGGCCCTAGGAGACCTGCACCTCTTCTTGACTCTGAGATTAGGATTTTGAGTGAAGTAGAAGAGGCACTGCGCATGCCTATCCTGAACCAATCTCCATCCATTTTCGCCCTTCCCAGCCCGCCGAGCATCCTCTTCATCAATGGACGTGGATAACCCCGGAACCGCACTCGTCCTCTCCTCTAAATCTCATAACGCCGAAGAACACGAATACAGCACCTTCCTCGTCTCCTCAGCCTCAACACGACTCACTGAACTCGCAAACGACTTTGAGCGAATTCGTGACCTAGCTGTGTCCAGTGGCATCATGGATGCTCCTGGGCCACTTGGTTTACATTTTGGGCAGGGCGACGAAACGGCAGTTGATCATGGATCTGTACTACGCGCTGTGCGCTTCCCATCGTTGCCCGATTACCTACCCCCTGCGCCTGTTGTGCATGTGGGACTATGACGGACCCTGTCTTGCCAAAGCGGGGCTGTCGCTGAAAGCGGGGCTATTGCTGAAAGCGGTGGGGATCTGGAGATTGTGGAGAAACTTGAAGCGCAAAATCGGGAATTGAGAGATGGGGTTGCATTGCTGATGGAAGTTCTTTTGAAACAAGGGACGGTTGTGGAGGGGTTGAGGGGACGGCTTGTGGAGCCTGGGAGTGCAGGGGTTGGGAGTGGGCGGGGTGTCGAAATGGAGGATTGGTTGAGGTGGAAGAGGGATTTGACAAAAGTGTTAGATAGTATGCCGTCACCTCCGCCGCCTGTTGTTTTGGTGCCGGCTGTGGCGGAGGACGAGGCTTGATGGGTTATCTTGTTGTTTTCTTTTATTTTCTTTTATTGTTTTTTTTGTTATATTTTGCTTAGCAGCTGGGTATTGTATTGTGTAATTCCAGGGCTTCCTTGTTGCATATTCTGACTCCATTTTTTCTTTATATATATAATTTTTGTTATAGGAGGGGGGCTGTTGTCGTCGTCAATCCTTACCTTCCTTCCGTTGACCCCCCTCTTCGTATAGTACTCTCTTTTGTTATCCTACTGGCTTTCTCTTACTTTAAAAAGCCATGGGTTGCTGTATTTAATAAATTGACGAACCGGCTTTGTCCGGCTTTTAGCCTTTTTGTTTTGCTTTCTTACTTTGCTCTGCTCCCTACTCTAAACAACTTGTCATCAACTTGAACCAAAATGATTGCATGCCGAAGAATCCTGTCTGGACCTTTCATCACCCAAAGACTGCTATCAAGACCATTCTCCACAGATCCACCCATCAATGATCCCCAATACCGCCCATCCCTAAAACCAAACAACCCATCGAAATCCTTGATCAAGACCTCGAAGAAAAGTTTATAAAAGTACCCTAATCGCCTTACCGCAAACTTACTTGACGCAAAAAGGTTCGGTCCAGGTGGACAAAAAATCAACAAACGTTCCAACTGTGTTCAGCTTCGTCATATCCCTACAAACCTCAGTGTAGAGTACGAAGTCCACTCTATTTTCTAAACACCTTATTGATTGTAAGTTAGTGTCAACGATTTAGGGATTTGACGGCGAATCGAAAAGAGGCGAGGAAACTGTTAAAGCTGAAAGTGGATGAATTTTTAAATGGGGAGTTGAGCGTGAGGGGTATTAGGATTGCAAAGGAACAAAAAAGGAAACGGAAGCAGGCACAGAGGAGTAAAAAGAAGGGGGAGGCGGAGGAGGAGGATGAGACGAAAGATGGAGGTAGTGATGGCGATGGGTCGTCTCTGAAATAAGCGAATTATATTTTTATTTCAAATTAATTATTCAGAGGATTGTATTTATTATAACGAATATAGAAAAAAAATATGGTAAATAATGAAAGTCGTTTATCAGTCAGAAACATATATAATCCCATTCATATATGTCCTCGTTAAGTATTCATCCTTGAACGTTCTAATAGCAATTTAAAATGTCCATCCACCTTCCTCTTAAGCTCCCCAGCACTTCCAGCCTCCACTACCCTCCCTCCATCTAAAACAACAATGGTCTCACAAACCTTTCTAAAAACTCTACGCGATGGCTTACAACAATCACCGTCAAATCGTGATACAACGAGAGGACGCGTTGGACTGCGCTTTCGGATTCAATATCGAGAGCCGAAGTGGATTCGTCAAGGATAAGGGTTTTAGGAGAGCGAAGGATGGAACGAGCGAAACAGAGGAGCTGTTGTTCGCCTGGAGGTTTGGTTAGTTTGAGAGAGAAGGGAAGGAAGGAGTACCTGATGACCAAGGCCGGTCAATGATCATGGAGTGGAGACCATTTTTTAATGATTTAATCGGCTGTGATAAACCAAGCTGTGTAAGAAGATCCCAAATGTCGCCATCTAAAACATATCAGAAATAAATAATTGTATTAAAGCTACCTTTGACTTTATCATATGGGTCTAAGTTAAATCGAATGGTCCCTGAGAATAGGAATGGGTCCTGTGAGACAACGATATCGAAGACCGAAGAGTGTTTGCCGTCAAATCTTTTACATCAACACCATCCACTTCAATCCTTCCATTGGTTACATCTACAAGCTTCACCAACGTCGACACCAACGTCGTCTTCCCCGACCCCGTCCTTCCCGCAACCCCAACCTTCGCGCCAGCCGGAATAATTACCGAAATATCCTCCACCTCCGCCGCCTGTCCGAATCCCCATGATACTTAACACTAACCCCCTTAAACTCAATCGCATTTCCACCCTCCCCGTGCATTAATTCCCGACCGTTATACTCTTCCCTCCCTAAACTCCCCGCAAACTCTACAAGCCTTTCTCCCGCCATCATTAACCTCTCCGTCTCCGAAACCTGTCTCACACACCAAGTCAATGAAGCCGATATACTCAAACAATAAACTAAAGTCATCCCACCCCAGCCCATCCCCGTTGTCCCCCACCTTACAACATCAACAAAACATAAAAGCGCCGTCATCGAGCTTAATAAAGCAGCGCCCATTTCAAGTCGAATCGACAGCCATCGCTGCATATGAAAGAATAGGAATATCGGGGTATTGTAGCGATCAAGATGAGATGCAAACTTGGCCTCAAAGAATGTAAACGCGTTAGACCGACGGATCGTGTCACGGCCTGTCATCATTTCAACCATAAAGCCGTTGAGTTTGCCGCGTTCCATGTTTTCCAGGCGTTTCATCTGTTTAGAAGACTTCCTGTAATATTTCTGCACCAGTCAATATTATAAAATGAACTTAACTCACCTGTAACGAATACAAGTACATGAGGGTCGGTATGAGAACCCCCAAAAAAGTGTAATTGGAGAATGCCGCAGTGAAAAGATTGAAAAGAACCAATGATAGCGTAAAGAAAAGGATGCGAATTGTTTCAGGAAGAAGCGTATCAAGGTCCATCAAATCTTTACTGAACCTAAGATATTATGAGATTTCAATGAACTAAATAATAACTTACCGACTGGTCACAGCGCCAACAGGGTTTTGAATCATAACTTTGTATGGTGCGTTCATGAGGCCTCCAATGCTCTTCGGTGTAATGTATCCGAAGCTTTCAAAGCAAAAGCACCAATTACCCCTCCTTGCACGAGTATAGAAAAGACTTGAGCAACACCCATAACAAGGAACAAAGCAATCCCATTAAACCGAGATGAGGAGTCCTGTCTTTTAATAAAACTAATTAGCCTAAAAATACATATTAGTAACCACTAAGAATAGAACACAAAAACCATGAATCCGTCAAAACACGTAGAAACTGTGTTCCTAGAACCAAAACTGCGATAACGACAAGAGGCGGTAGACCACCCGCAGCTTTGCTATACTCCATAAACATGTTTCGGCTTCCTTTTGCTATGGGAGGTTTAGACGGTTTTTTATCTAGCTCCATATTTCCTTCTTTCTTCGGAAATGACGCCTTCGTTGTGGCTTTTCCGACAGACGTATCCGCTTCAACCGTATAAATAAGCTTGTTCACAAAACTATCAGGGTTTTTCTTTAAGTTTTCAAATGTTCCGTCCTCCACAACAGATAAATCGTTCATCACAATAATTCGATCGAATAGATGAAGGAACTGGAAATGTGTCGTTGCGATGATACGGGTCTTATTTGTCCATTTGTTCAAAATCGTATCATGAAAAAGTTCATGAGCGACCGAAGCATCTATCCCAAGCAACGGCTCATCCTTTTCAAACAAATTTAGCAGATATAGCCACGTGTCCTCTCTCACCATTAATATGATATCAGCATTCGAATATACCGCCCTGGCCAATCCCACACGATTCCTCTGTCCACCACTCAGCACCGCCCCATTCTCTCCAACAGCCGCGTCCTCTTTGTCCTTGAACCCAGCCACGTCTTTTTCCAAACGCGAAAACTTCAACGCGTCACTCAAAGAGCGCCTTTCCCCGCCAAAAGTGATGTTATCAGCAACGCTTCCGTTGAAAAGCCAAGCGGGTGATGAAGAAACCGTTGATACACCGGTAATGCCAATACTTTCGGTCCGTTTGGTTCAAGGTCCCAGCGAGGGCTGACATAAACAAGGATTTACCTGAACCAGTGGGACCAATTACGGCAACTAAGGCCCCGGCTTGAATGGATATAGGCTTAGGTATCTTGAGACCTTCTATTCCTTTTGATGGTGATAGCTTAAAACTTGTAGTTGGAATTCGTATGGATCCAGTTTTGGAATCAGAGGTATCAAGCTTTTGAGTCAAAGATTTTCGGTCTTCGGCAGCAAGGAACGCCGAGATAGTTTGTAATGAATTGAGAGCGTCGATTGCCTACAGTATTAGTACTTGATAAAGGGACTAAGCTACCTGCGCAACAACTTGCGGGAAGAGAATCATCGGAACCCTAAGACTCTGAAATACCGTAACAGATGAAAGAACAAAAGAAACTTCAGGCTTATCCGTCGCTTAAACAAATAATACGCTCCAAGCGTCAATGTCAACGCGGAAAAGGGTACAATCTAAATAGGTTAATGTCATTATAATAAATATTTCAAACCTGCGTCATCCCGGCAAGCGAACTCTTCCCCAACAGATACATCTGGGTCAATCGAGTTTCGTTTCTCCTCAATCTCAAGATTTTTTTGGTAATCGCGTTCTCCATTACCGCCAATTTAAGTGCCTTGAATCCTGTAAAAGCTTCCCGGGTCTCCTTCACTCTCCGATTCGCGGCTAAACTCAAAACCTTAAATAAATCGCTCAACTTTTGCATAGCAAAGGAATTCATGTACACGAATACAAATATGAAGAAAACTCCGATAAATGCTGGGAACATTAGAATCATAATAGGGGTAGACTTTTTTCTTAAGGTACCTGATTTTCCAAGCCAACTGTAGAGCATAATTAAGGACAGTGTGATTATAAGAGGTGCTGAATATAATGTATGGATTGATCCAAGTGATGTAGCGATTTTGTTGCAGTCTATAAAACGTCAAGAGAATTATCATTTCGCCAATACCATTTTCGATCAAACTTATAATATAATCAGTCGAGTATTGCGCTTGAGACGCTTTCGAAATTGTAGTGCTTTTACGGAAAATCTCGTGTGTTAAAGCTGTTCGAACCTTTTAAAATTTAGGATAAATAAAGCCTCTTTAGAAATACCTGAAAAGCAACCTTAAGGGCTCCCTCCAAATGCATATTCCCAAAAACCGACTGTCCTAATTGCAACACCAAAAGCCCGATAACAAGAGCCAACCCTCTCCAAACTTCTCTGTTGCAATCCGATCCAGATTCGCACGCATGACTTGACCATGCAATGAATTCTCTCAAGACAAACGGGATCATTAAAATGCATGCGTCTGAAGTCAACTTGAACAACACAGTTATTAACGCTGAACGTCCGAAAGATGTGGTGAATGCTTGGATGAGAGAGGTGTATAGTTTCTTCCCGTCCTTGATTCGTGTCGACCCGATAGCGTTTGAAAACGTTTGGTGGATTTGGACATCTTTGAAGTTTGATGGAAGGGAAGGAAGGTCCTCCAGTTTCAGGAATCGACGGTTTCCCAGTTCGAATAGGGGATCCAACCATCCATATGGCAGCTTCATAATTAAAGTTTGTCAAAGTGTCAAGAAGTCGTCATGGGGAAATTGCAGAAAGCATTGAGAGCTCAACTATCAAAGAAGCCAGACAAGAAAGATAAAGGAGATGCACTAAAAGGGGTTCAGGATAAGCAAAAGATGAAGAAACCCTCGGGTCCGATCAGAGTACCAGCAAAGCATAAAACTTTATCATTATTTAATGATAACGACAAGATTTTACGTAAGCTTTTGATGCGTTTAGCAGCTATCTTCCCTGCATCCAGCAACTAAAAAGATGAACTAACCTTTTTTTTTCAATAGTCGTTGGGGAAGGCAACTTTTCATTCGCAAGGTCACTCTGTGATATCCTTGGTCCGAAAGTCCTCATCGCAACATGCTACGATTCGGAGGAAACGTTGAAAGAAAAGTACCCAGAAAGCACCGAAAACATTGAAGCCATTACTCTGGCGGAAGGAAAAGTGATGTATGGTATCGATGCAAAGGGAGCTTACAAAGCATCGGCCGCTAAAGGGGAAGAAGTTTTCAAAGATCGTCTTCAACTTTCCGCATGCAGGAAAAGGTACATTTTATTCCCCATTGGATGACCAATAAACTTGTTACGACAGGCATAAAGGATCAAGATAGAAACATAAGATCAAATCAAGATCTATGCGGGAACTTTTTTAACAGTGCGAGACATTTTTTGGAACCGGATGGCGAGATTGTAAATATGACTTTTATCACGATAACCTGTATTAACACTCTCAGCTTTTAACACTGCGCTCAGGTCAGCCTTACGACTCATGGGACGTCAAACCACTTGCTAAAAGCGTCGGGTTGGCAACAAAAACAACCACCATCTTTACTCCAGACGACTTTCCCGGTTACGCACACCGCCGCACGATTGGTTTCGACGAGAAAATATCTAGTGACGCCAATGAAGATATCCTTCGATCTAAATGTCATACCTATGTGTTTGTTTTGAAGGCTGCAGCCGATAAGCTGATGGCTGCGCAAATCGCGAATAAGAAGGGCGATGAGAGCGAATGAAAAGGAAAACGAAAGAATTGTCAAATCGTTGGGACTAAAACAAACCTGTGTTTTTGAGACAACTCAGCAAAAATGGGTGCGAATCGGCGGGAGAGGTTCTCTCCGACAACGCCATTCTCACAATTCATCCATCCCACCTCCTTTCAATACATCCTATCCGCTGGGAAACAATTCTCTGTTCTATCTCATAGATGGGTTAGAACAAAAGGCTTTGTGCTGTCATTATTCATCCTTCTCATGCTGTCGTTTGTGCTGTACTCTCCATTCTCCAGAAAAGCTTCCACAAGGTACATCCATTATTCCCATCATCCCTAACTCTTCTCCAGCATAGTAACTTCTGATGCATCCCTTGGCTCCTTTCCTCAACCCGATTCTCGCACAAAAGCTTTAACAAAGGAAAGTGCAGCAGGTCTAGGCGTCATGTCTTTAAAAGACCGATACTTTCGGGTTTCAGGCTTCAAGTTCTGCGAGACCCTTAACAACGCTAGTTTTGATTCATTGGCGTATATCGAGAAATGGGGTGAGACGGTTGCTGAACGAAAACCTACCATGTCAGAGTTTACGACTTTTTTGGATAATGAGGCAAAGAGGGTCATGATGGTGTTGATGGCGAAAAATCGGTTCTTGTCGATAAAAGTAAATACTCCTTGTTCTTTCTTAAGATTTGTTTTAATACTGGAATTAGGAAATCGGACGGTTTGCTTGCTATTGTGTTGCTGAAGGGTCGAATAGCCTGGCTAGTATATCGCCTACAAGACTTTTGGATGTCGTAGACCCGCTTAAATACTTTAAAGGCGTCATCCCCGCGTACGCCCCAAAACCATCCAAGCTCCCAGCTCCCAGAAGAAACTATAAGGTAACCCTCTGCACGGTGGTATTTTATCAAAAAATGAAGAAAAATGAAACAAAGCAACCTGACTATTAATATTACCAGCTCGCTTTCCTCCTCATGGTCCATGGTGACAAAACCATGCTCGAAAACATCAAATTCCTAATCGACGAACTCGACGATGGTTCCTCCATCATTCTTATCCACGTTGACCTTCATTCCATCGAACTCTTTGAGGCCGTCGCCGAATACATCACAGACGTGACGCTAAAATGAATTCCATCCTTCGACCCAACTCGGACCCTCTACCTGGAAACGTTCATCTCGCTGAATACAGATACCATGGTCGATGGGGACATATCAGTCTTGTATGGATTCAATTAAGCGGGTTTTGGGAGTTATTGGATTTAGCGAATTTTCAACATGTCATTAATCTCTCTGGGGTTTAATGTACCGCTGAGGAAGGGGAGAGAGATTCAAAGAATCTTGGGACAAGCGAAATTCGCGGATAAGAATTTTATCAGCCATTGGGGGCAGTATTGTACGTTAGTTTGATAAAAACCCATTGCTTATCCACCTCTTTTCTGTAGATCATATGGCTCAAAGAATCACTCGACCACATCTTCCACGTATGGATAGAATGCATACCGAATTCAACGTCTTTCATCCAGAAGAATCCGGACTCATGTTCCCTCCATATCCTCGTTGGGCAGTCTGCAAACACCATCAATGGCTCATCCTCACAAGAGAAGCCGTCGAACACATGAGGGAAAGCAGTCAAGTCGCCACAGTTCTAGGTTTCTCCGAACACGCATGGATCCCAGACGAAGGTTTCTTTTGTTACGGTAAAAAACCCCACGCTTTTCCTCTGTGTCTAACCTCCCCCCAAAAAAAACAGTTCTCCTCAACTCCCCCACCTTTAGCAAAAAAATTATCAACGACAACAAACACTACCTCACCTTCCCTCCCAACAACTACCACCCCAAATTCCTCGACATGGAAAACACCATCGATATCGGAACGGGCGATGAGGAAGTGGATCGTGATAACCCGCGGTTCTTGTTTGCCCGAAAAGTCGATGTGAGACATGAAGGGGGGAGGGAGCTTGCGAAATGGATATCACAGCAACATCTTTTGAAACATTTGAAAAAGGATCACGAGTATGGGATTTTGGGAGGGGAGGATTTCGTCGTACCCGCACATTTCGATCCCTCGGATTTCGTGGAAAGATGATCATCCCACTATGCTTTGTTTTGATGTCTGATATTTGGACATACTTTTAAATCACTATAAATTTCTATAAATTCTGTCAAAAGGTTTCATATCATATGTTGGTTTTCCGCTGTATTTTAGTTTGGGAGATTCTTTCTCCATCCGAAAACGATCAAGAAGAAAGTAAAATGTTTCGATGATAAACGACAACATTTGAGAAAGGACGAGTATAAGATTTTGGGGGAGGATTTCGACGTACCCGCACATTTCGATCCCTCGGATTTCGTGGAAAGATGAAAATCCCACTATGCTTTGTTTTGATGTCTTGATATTTGGACATACCTTTAAATCACTATAAATTTCTATAAATTCGGTCAAAAGGTTTTACATCATATTACTTTATTCTTGATGGTTTTCGTAAGCGACATCTTGATTAAAGATAATTCCACGTTATTTCAATGACACATATTGAAATGTCAAAAAAAACCTATCATAAAACCGCGAACAAAATAAAGTGGGATGGTGTAATGGTAAACCATGTATTGAAATGTAAGGATAAAACACGGTGTATGTTTCGATGACAACCATCGTAAACATGATCAAGACTAAAATCGAATGGTTCAACGTTATTTCAAAGACACATACAAAAACAAAAAAATGTACCAAAAAGGGAGGGGGAATATCGCGAAAATGAAATTTCACAACATTCGATTAAAGGAATCAGGGAGGTTGAGATTTTGTGGGGTATGGAAATAACAAAAGAATCTTTTCAAAAAAAACCCCCCCCCCCCATATTAAAAATCATAAAACCACCATCACGACAAGAATGAAACACAACAACGCCCACATAAAAAAAGAACCCCCACCTTTCCCACCCCAAAAAACCACCACACTCAAAACCTTCCCCTCATCATATCCGCACACACCTCCCCAACCATGATAGCCGGCGCGTTCGTGTTCCCACTCACAAGTGTTGGCATGACAGACGCGTCGGCAATTCGGAGGTTAGAGATGCCGTGGACTTTAAGGGTACGGGGGTCAACGACGGACATGGGGTCGTTCCGGGGTCCCATTTTGCAGGTGCCGACTGGAGGTATAGGTTAGTGATGAGATGGGAGTGGGTGTAGGGGTGTGAAATCAAAAGGAGGCGTTTGCCGAAATAAGGAGGGTAAGGAAAGAATTGGGGTATGAATAAGGGCCCCAAAAAACGGAGGGAGAATAAAAGCAACAAAAAAGTAAAGAAAAAAACAAACAAAAACGAGTTCTTATAAGTAGGTTGCGTAGTAAACCCCCAAAGTATTCTATACTTTTCCCGAAACAAGGAACGAAACAAAGAGGGAAAACAAAAGATTGCTAAATCTTACCAGGATGATACAACGTGACCGCACCCCTCCTAACCAATTCCCTCAAATACAAATCACTTTCCACAGCCTCCCCCTCCCCACACCCCAAAACCCTCATCACCTCCAACACAACCCCTCGATCCACAACCTCCCCTCCAATAGCTCCAGGTCGAATCTTCTCCATCCTCTCAAACACTTTCCGTGCAGCCCTCATTCCCCTTCACCAGCGTGTCAACATCATCATCGCGGGAGAGGTATTGGGGGTCAATGAGTGGAGGCGTCGAGGCATGCGCAGAGGAGAGACGGATGGTACCGGTGGAACGGGGGTGGAGGATCGTTGGCGCGATGCTGATGTAGGGACCGGGGAGAGAGGGGTTGAGGGTTGGGAGGACGTGGAGGGAAGCTTCGGCGGGGTCGTGGGCGTCGGGACGGGTGGGATCGATCGGGCCGAGGTGGCGGGTTTGGAGACGCATCTGTTTTTTAAGTGTTAGTTGAATAAAACACACAAACAACAAAAAAGCTCAAGCAAAAAAAAAAGCCAAAAACAAAAAACAAAGAAGCGTACAACATCTTATAAAAAAAAAACAAAAACAAAACTCTCTACCTTATTCGCCTGCTCCCCCTCCACCGAAATCCCAATCAAATGCAACTGCATATCCGGTTGTCCATGCCTCTCCTCCTCCCCATCCTTATTCACATTCAGAAACGCATACCCCTCAACCCCACTGCAACTCAACATACCAGACTTGAAAAACTGGTATTCCAACAACGCCTTGACAATCGCTCCCGGTGTGGTTCGATACACGCTGTTGGTGAAATCTTGCCGGGATACACCTACACAGAGATGGTCACGGAGGTTGGATCCAACTCCAGGGAGGGATTGGACGATGGGGATGTGGAACTTGTCAAGCTCCGAGCTGGGGCCTGTGGAAAAAGAAAGTAAGAACAAAACCCCGCCAAGCGTAAAAAACAAAACAGAAGGAAGCATGAAAAAACGAAAGATGCAAAAAAAACGATCATTCAACAACAACAAAAACAACGTAAACGACAACAAACCCCAATCCCCCCCCCCCAAAAAAAAAAAAAAAAAAAAAGAAAAGAAAAGAAAAGAAAGAAAGAAAGAAAAGAAAGAAAGAAAACAATCAAACTCACCAATCCCTGACAACATCAACAATTTAGGCGTATTAATCGCTCCACAACTCAACACAACCTCCTTCCCAGCCCTAATCACCCCGTTCCGCCTCCCCCAAAACCCTTTTTCCCCTCTTTATCCACCGCCCAAACCGCAACCCCCTTAACCCTTGTTGTCTCTTGACCCTCCTGGTCATACACAAGCCTCACCGCCATCACATCCGTCACCACCGTCAAATTCTTTCGGTACTTGGGGACCTCCGGTTCATAAGGTCAGAGAGGTAGGCCGTGGCCGTATCGCAGCGGGTGCCGTTGGGAGATGGTCACCTTTTTTTTTAGAAAAAAAATAACGGTTTAATGGTCATTGCTGGGAGAAGGAGATACCTGGCTGACGCACGCGCCATATTGTTCGTCACCGTTAATGTCAACACCGACGATACGGCCTTTGGAGTCCTTCTTGTAGCGATCACGTTTACCAATCCCGGCTTCCATGCAACCTTCAACAAAGAGATGGGTGATGGGGACGGGGTTCCCGCGTGTTGACCTGGACACCTTTAAAGGTCCATCGCGTCCATGGTGATCCTATTTCATCATACGTTAAAATCATCAAGAAAGACAAGAACCAATAGAGGAAGGGGACAAAATCACCTTATCCAACTCGTCTTCATCAATCTCACAGCCCTCCATCTTTTCAAAATAATGTTTCAGTTTGTCATACCCCCACCCTTCACATCCGTGTTCACTCTCCCATCGATTATAATCGTTATGAGCGCCCCGGACATATAACATGGCATTAACAGAACTGCAACCCCCCAACACCCTCCCACGAGGCCAATAATGAACACGATTTCGCGTCAACGGTTGACGGACTGTCAGGTCTTTCCAGTCTTTGCCCGTTTCTTGGGTTGTGGAAAAGAGGAGCGGCGTGTTGATCTAAAAAAGAGGATAGGAGGGGTGAGTTCACGATGCATATTTATCTTGGGGAGGAATAACGAGTGACAGATATGATGAGAAAGGGTAATAAAAGGAGAAGGAAAGAAAGTTTCGATCCCGTCGAGGGTAATCAGTGAGAGATTGATATAATAAGGAGGGTATACACTTACACTCGAATCCTTCATCCCATTCCCTCCAGCCTCAATAAGACAAACCGTCACCCCCTCATCCTCAGACAACCGACTCGCAACCGCGCATCCAGCGCTCCCACCACCCACAACAACATCTAAAACCACACAATCAGTTTTCATCCGCGCAAACCCAAAAACAAATAAAAGGGTGCTTACAATCATAAACCTTGTCAGCAGCAGCGAGGGTTTTCTTCTTCTTGCCTAAAAGTTTAGAGATGATGATGGTGGGTGTGTAAAGTACCTAGGATGAGCGCAAATGGCCAGATTCCGAGTTTTGCGAATAGAAATGGAAGGAGGGATGTGAGGAGGACAGTGGTGATGGTCTTTTGACGGGGTTTGAGGAGGTTTACGATGTCGAGCATAGTGGTGGTGGTTGGTTGGTTAGTGTGGGAAAGTACTAAATGTATGTGAGTATGCGTAGGTGTGTGTGTGTGTGTGTTGTGTGTGTGTGTGTGTGAGTGATGGGCGATGCAGAATAGGGAAAGTGATGACTGATGGTCCCTTTTTATACTTACTTCTTCATCTGATATAAAAGTATATAATAATAATATATTAATTACTTTTGAATGCCGAATAAAATGCTTGGATGTGCTACCCTACACACCATGTTCAACACCTGTCCTCTAATTATTATATACAGCCACCTGACTGGCTGGCTGACTATATACTTGCAGGCTGACTGACTGGCACTAGTACTGACTGACCAAGGCATATTAAAATTAATTACTAATTACCTATTTATTTATTACTAATACAGAATAACCTCTGTGCCGGCTTGTCACATTGTGTTTATTTACTATTACTATACACTATTTCTGTATGTCATATTCGTCAAGTATATTTGGACTTTTCATAAATTGCTTTTACAAGAAAACTAGAAATATATGTGGCCGTGACGGCGAGTCCGCATCCCTGAAGATCCCACAACTTCAACGAGGTATTTGCTAGGCTCCTCTGGATGGATTGTCCGGAAGCAACGAAAAACAATAGCCCAACCATCGCAGGTGCCAGCACATATATCGGCAGCCCCTGACGTAAATGATCTTCCTCCCCTGGTTGCAGCGGCAATGGCCTTCACTCCATCTGTACCAGAGGATCAAGATGAGATCCGCATTGACGATCAAGTTCGCCAATTGTTCAACTTAGCATTGAGACGTACCACATAATCTCCTGTAGCCCACCCTCTGTTAAATTTGACACGCTGGAAATACCACGGCTTGTGGCAATCACCCAGCAAAAGCTTGCAGAGGAGGCTGTCTCAGCTAAAGCTATGCAGTTAGCCTCAGAAATATATTGGCAAACACGTTACTTTCTTACAACAAGAAGCAAGAAGAATGGGCGCGTTGGTGTGGTCGCGAGTATCCCAACATGCCAGGTCGCTACTTCGTTACTTCCAACAAATGAAGACGGAGCGTCTCCTTGAAGGCCACAAGCTGTACAGGAGACCGAAGTCTGTGAAATCCCGAATGTAGAAAACGGTGTTCCTTTGACAAGAAGTTTGCACTCGGAAGGAAAAAATCGCAAAAGAGGAATCCTGCAGGAGAAGCACCGGATGCAGAGCAGCACACTGGTGACTTCCACGCAAGAAACGTTGTGTTGGGATATTGACGTATGAGCAATTTTGGCAGTTTTAAGCGATTGGTGGAAAGCACATCTTAGTGCCTAATTGTAACTACCACATGAAATCGTTCCATATATTCATTTTTATTCTGATATTTGTCATGTTAGACCATCATCGCTCCGAATCTGGGCCAAACCCACGCATGAGCACTTACATGCATTTTTTAAACAAGCTCTACAACGTCTTTTGTCGGATTTTTTGAAATCTCCATGGATTTCCGTTATTTCTTTGGACTTTCATCAATCACCTGTTGACACCCCTTCTTCTGGTCGATAAGAGTCATGTTACCGTTAACTCTGGAGCTCTGGTGGTAGTCTCACATCGTGCTTGGGCATCCGCCCTGGTCCTCGGATCAACGCAACCTCAAACCTTCCAAAAATTCCAACAAATACGCGCAAAACGTCATCAACACCGAACCCACCCTACGCATCCAACCCCCCGCACCCCAACAACATCTTCTAGTATCCAATAAATGCATTCACGAAAAAACACAAGAACAAGATTAAACCACGAAACACACCATCAACGCATCCTCCAACCTTCCAAAAACACCAACAAATACGCGAAAAACGTCATCAACACCGAACCCACCCTACGCATCCAACCCCCCACACCCCACCAACATCTTCGGACATCCAACAAACACATTCACGAAATAACACAAGAACAAGATTAAACCACGAAAAAAACATCATCACCGCATCCTCCAACATTCCAGAAACACCAACAAATACGCGAAAAACGTCATCAACATTCCACCGAATCCACCCTACGCATCCAACCACCCACACCCCACCAACATCTTCGAATATCCAACAAACATTCACGAAAAAATACAAGAACAAGATTAAACCACGAAAACAGCATCACCGCAACCTCCAACATTCCAAAAACACACAACAAATACGCGAAAAACGTCATCAACCTTCCACCGAATCCACCCCGCGCTTCCAACCACCCACACCCCACCAACATCTTCGAATATCCAACAAACATTCACGAAAAAATACAAGAACAAGATTAAATAACGAAAAAAACAGCATCACCGCATCCTCCAACATTCCAAAAACACACAGCAAATACGCGAAAAAACGTCATCAACCCCACAATCCACTCCACGCCTCCAACCCCCATACCCCAACAACATCTTCAGATATCCAATAAACACGTTCACGAAATAACACAAGAACAAGATTAAACACGGAAAAACAGCATCAACGCATCCTCCAACGTTCAGAAACACCAACAAATACGTGGAAAACGTCATGAAACTTCCACCGAATCCACCCTACGCATCAACCACCCACACCCCAACAACGTATTCAGATATCCAACAAATACAATCCGATAAATACAATGACAAGATTAAACCACGAAAAAACAGCATCACCGCATCTCCAACCTTCCAAAAACACACAACAAATACGCGAAAAACGTCATCAACCTTCCACCGAATCACCCCGCGCTTCCAACCACCCACACCCCACAACATCTTCGAATATCCAACATACATTCACGAAAACAAGAATAAGATTAAACCACGAAAAAACATCATCACCGCAACCTCCAACCTTCCAAAAAACCAAAAAAAAAACGTTCCTCAACACCACTCTTCAGATATTCAGCAAATAAATTCAATATAAAGCATATGCCCAGCACAAAAAAAAACTCAACCACGGAAATAAAATATTCCTGCACCAGCTACACCCTCTTCAGATATCCAACAAATATATTCAATATAAAGCATATGCCCAGCACAAAAAAAAACAACCACGAAAATAAAATATTCCTGCACCAGCTACACCCTCTTCAGATATCCAACAAAAATTCAATATAAAGCATATGCCCAGCACAAAAAAAAAAAAAACTCAACCACGAAAATAAAATATTCCTGCACCATCTACACACCTCCCCAACAACACTCTTCAGATCCAACAAATAAATTCAATAAAAACATATACTCAACATCAAATAAAACAATAAAAAAATCAACCACGATAATAAAATAATGTTCCTCCACATCCATCTACTATCCTTCCCTCCAACAACTCTTCAGATATCCAACAAAAAAAATTCAATAAAACATGCCCAGCACAAAAAAATACTCAACCACGAAAATAAAATAGTCCGGCACCAGCTACACCCCTCCCCAACACCACTCTTCAACCATCCAACAAATAAATTTAATAAAAACACGCCAAAGAAAAAATCACAACCACGAAAATAAATAATATTCCTCCACACCCAGCTACGACCCCTCCACATTCCACCAACTCAGCCAAAAGAATCCCCCAAAAAGAACAATTTTAAAAAATCAAAAAAAGAAAAAAAAACAAAAAAAAAAAAACAACCACCAACCACCATATCACCCTTGAAAATAATTAAAATACGCAATACACGGATCCCGATACCCTCCCTCCGTATTAGGGACAACATGAATGCTCAAATTAGTGTGCGGCTCGCTACCAATGATGGATGCGAACCCAGGTCTAATCACGTATGGCCTGTACCCACGTCGACGCGCCCAGCCTGAAAGGTAGACGTCGTCGTGTCTACAAAAGATGGATGCGGGGGGTGAGGGGGGCAGGCAAAAAAAAAAAAAAAAGGTTAGATTGGGTTGCGTGAATGGAAGAATGTAAAGAGGTTGGGGGGTAGGAGAGGTTGAGAAAAAGAGAAGACGAGAAGGTTTGCGAAACATCCAACAAAACGTTTTGTGTATAAAGAGAATGAAGAAGCAATCCAAGCAATCATCGGAAAGCAAATGGAAAAAAGAAAGAAGAAGAAGCAGTTGACTTAAGCATCGACAAGGATAGGTCAAAAAAAAATAAAGCAACAAAGCAATCATCGACAAGGATATGGAAAAAAAAAACAAAAAAAAAAAAGAAGAAGCTTAAAAAGCAAGCATCGAAAAAAGGTTGAAAAAAAAAAAGAAAAAAAAAAAAAAAAAAAAAAAAAAAGTTTCAACTAAAAAAAAAAAACACACACAACCGCATAAAAAAAAAACTCTTACAATTTACATCCATCCGGCACCCCCTCATACGTAAACACCTCCTCATCAAAATACCCAACCCGATACGCCATACTCGCAAACGCATTCCCCCATCCATCACAAAAATCCTCAGTATTAAAATACTCTGAATGCCCTTCATACCACATCTCACAGATAAAGCACGGAATGGCATCAGAGTGAAGCTCAATGGCGCCTACAAGGACTTTGACAATATTGGGGTGATAGGACATGTCGTCGTCAACTGCAAAAAAAAAAAAAAAAACGGGTGAATATCAACGTTTTTGGGGGAAAAAAAAAAGGGGTGAATATCAACGTTTTTGAAAATTTTGATAGTGGTTTTGATAAAGAGGATGGATGGAGGGGTGATGAGGTGGATGTGTACCTGTGATGACGATGGTTTCGGGATCTTTTTCGACAAGGAGAGACCCGAGAAGTTTAGTGCTATAAAACAACACCAAAGAAAATTAATTTTTGGGTTTCCCGCGTTATGGGGTGAACAAAAAAAGAAACGCGATAATAAATCGCTATAAAACAACACCAAGGAAATCTAAGTTTTGGGTTTCCCGCGTTATGGGGTGAACAAAAAAAAAACGCGATAATAAATCGCTATAAAACCAAAGAAATCTAAGTTTTTGGGTTTCCCGCGCCATGGGGGTGAACAAAAAAAAAAAAACGCGATATAAATCGCTATAAAACAACACCAAGGAAAGTTTTCGGTTTCCCGCGCCATGGCGGTGAACCCCAAAAAAACCACGCGAAATCAACCTACCTTGGACCATAATCCTTTGGATGGGTGACAATCAACCACCCCTCATATTTTTCAACCAACGCATCGATAACAGTGGTATCCGCGGCGCCCGACTGAATCCGTTCAATCTTTTCAGGAATGTGGAGGTACATGGCATCGGGTCTTCGAGTTTGGTTGTAGATGGAGTCGATGGTGTTTCGGATTCTTGCGGATCTGTGACCAAATGTGGAGAGGGAGACGACGACTCGGGGACGGAGGTAGCCAAAGGATTGGGGGGGGTGAGAGAGGGTGTTTGGGGGGGTTGAGAGAGGGTGGTGTTTGATGGGGGTGGGTGGTGGGGTTGCGTGGTGTTTAGGGTGGTGTTTGATTGGGATGGGTGGGGTTGAGAGAGGGTGGTGTTTGATGGGGGGATGGGTGGTGGGTTGAGAGAGGGTGGTGTTTAGTGGTGTTTGATTGGGATGGGTGGGGTTGAGAGAGGGTGGTGTTTGATGGGGGGGATGGGTGGTGGGGTTGAGAGAGGGTGGTGTTTGATGGGGGGGATGGGTGGGGTTGAGAGAGGGTGGTGTTTGATGGGGGTTGAGAGAGGGTAGTGTTTGATAGAGGGAAGAGTGATGGGATTGAGAGAGGGTAGTGTTTGACGAGGGATGGAAAGCAGGTTGTTGTTGTTGTTGGTCATTGAGCAAAGGTGCCCACAAGTTGGATTGAATGTAAAAGATGTGTAGAGACACAAGCACCGCGACAGCCAGGAGGATGGTGAGTTTTGGAATGGCCGTGATGGAGGAGAATGCTGAAGACAGGAAAGAGGGTGGATGCGGTGGTGATGGTTGTGGTGGGAGTTGTTGTGATGGGGATGATGGTGACATGAGTTGTGATGGAGCAGGGAAAGGTGATGATGGTGATGATGAAGGCTTTCGGACCCTCATTATTTATTTTGTAAATTGTTGGAATAAAATTATTTTTGTTCATTGAAATACCAAGCATCACCCGCTCTCATCCAAAATCATAACCTTGTTAGGTATTCCCTTGAAAACATATAATAATATTCCGTTTTTTTTTTTTAACCCAACACAAAATAATACTTGTGGAAAACAACAACAAAAATAATGGTTTATAAAAGTGTAATAAAAAGAAAAATAAATGAAAACAAAGGGATAACCCCACATTCCTACCCATTATTTCATAAACGCGGTGGTGGAGGGGGTGAAATGAAAACAAGAATCCATCAACCATCCATGCAACAGAACATGATAACAAAACTAAAAAAAGTATGTAAAGAAGAAGTATGAATGAAGAAGAAGAAAACAAAACATGATAATGACGATTGATAACGATGATGGTATTGTAGGGGTAAGATTTTTAAAAAAAAGCATATTCCCATTCCCACCGCACCCATCACAACAAAAAAAAAAACCCATCAAACATAACAAAAAGAAAAAGAATTTTAGACAGAAAAAAAACAAAAAAGAAATAAAGATAAACCCACATCCCCCCTATATTTTTCACAATTCCACAACCATCCCTTAAAAAAAACCAGACACGAAACCCAGTATAAAACCAACACAAAAAAACCCCCCACCTCCCAAATCCAACCATCTTTTCAAACCCAACCTTCTTTATAATGTCACATCTTTTCCCCCTTTTTAACAACTCAATGCTTCTTCTCCTGCAACCTATACAAAGCCAACAACACCCCTTTACTAGCAACCCTCGCCCCCAAATCCGCCTCCGCCACAACCTCATCCTCACACTTGAACCACTTAAACCCCCCAAACTCCTCGTATAAGCCAAAAACCGTCCCTCCGTCTGCGTCACAAACCCATGCAACTTATAAAAAGTACTCCGCTCCTTTCCCCCATGCTCAATCACTTTAGCCGCCTTTCGATCCAACGCAAACCCAAGATCAAGATCCATCGGCATCTCCACTGCAGTTCGATGATACACACCGGATAACGTCAACGGACGCTTGAAACTAAGAACAAGAAGTTCGGGGAGCCGCGTGAACCGAACCGTGGGGGTGGCCGCGGTGGGTTTAGAGATGGACCCGGACCGAGGCCGAGAGAGAGGCGTGGGAGCTCTCGTCACGTCTTTGAAAAAATCGAGTTCCTCACAAGCCCGTTGGAGGCGTTTGGGGTGGGTCCACCGAAAAAAAAGGTGGGTTGTGGTTGCAAACCCAGCGTTTTGTTGATGAGCGCAATCACATTGACTGTATCGTTTCAGTGTAATCGTGAAGAGGGAGGGTGACCATGTGTGGGGAATCACCCAGGCATAGGTTCCCTGTTGATCCTTTATCCTTTTCAGCAGCGGCGGCGCAACCGTCATTGTTGTTGACGAGAGAGGACGCGCTGAATTCTGATGAGGAGGGGGTGGTTCGGAGGTGTCTTGGATGAGACTAGAGGCGGAAAAGGTGAAGCTGTCTTTACGGGTGGGGCCAATGGAGGAGGTGGAGGCGGAGATGGGTTTTGGGGTGGGGGGGATATCCATTTTGCGTTCTGACACGAAACGGCGACCGATGCGAGATGGGCCGAGAACATAGTCTAGAAGCGAGCGGCTCAGTTTTTCATAGTCTGCGATGGATTCAATGAGGTCCTACACCCATTATAAGTGATTTTAAAAAAGAAGTTTTCAGTCAGTGTTGGTAAGAGGTAAAGAAATAGATGGCTCCGCTTGGGGAAAAAGAAAAAGAAAAAGAAAAAGACTAGTTCTATATACATACATCTTCGGGGGAATCAGAGGAAGACGGGAGACTTGATAACTCTCTCCACCAATCCATGTCCACTTTATCCGCTTCGGCCACTTTGGTGGCATTGCAATGAACGTATTTCACAGTTGTCACAAATCGACGTGTACTCTCGCTCGATGATGAGAAGGGTAGCTCTTCAGTCATTTCTGTTTACAGTATAAATAATAAAGGGTGATTAATGATAATGAATGAGCATGTCCATGGAGATGAATACGAGTTTTGTATGAAAAGTCCTTTAAACTCTTTCCCGTGCACTCGCTCTTGCTGTTTAAATCCATTCAACACTATTTAATCTCCTCTCTACCTATTGCTCGCTACGCTCGCTCTTAACTACCTATTGCTCGCTACGCTCGCTCTTACTACATATTGCTCGCTGCGCTCGCTCTTACTACTCTCGCTCTTTACTACATATTGCTCGCTGCGCTCGCTCTGGCTGCGCTCGCTCTTACTACATATTGCTCGCTGCGCTCGCTCTCGCTACGCACGCTTTTCCTACATATTGCTCGCTGCGCTCGCTCTGGCTGCGCTCGCTCTTCTTACATATTGCTCGCTACGCTCGCTCTAAACTAACCTGGCACGGCCAAAAACACCTGAAAGGTTGAATTCAACGCCGACTGCACCCTCGACTTTCTCAGATTGGGCAAACCACTCAAATAATCATTTGCGGCAAAGGAGATGGAGGGTTCATCGCCATCTTCTTGAGGAGGATGAACAATGATGAGGGAGCAATGGGACGGGATGAGGAGGTGAGGGATGTTGTGGAGGAGAGGAGGGAGGAGGTGGAGATGGAAGAGGTTGCGACGGATGTGAGGGAAGAGGCGGAGAAGTGGAGTCGGTGAAGGTTTGGGAAGAGGAGATGGTGGACATTGAGGTGGGGGGTGGGGATAGTGGTTGGTGGTGGTAGTAGTGGTGGTGGTGGTAGGTAGTGTTTTTTTTTTGTTGTTTAGAGGATGAGAGATGGGATGAGGATCATTCAATCAATCAATGGTGGTTGGTTTTGTGGTGTTTGGGTTTGTTGGTGAGTATAGAGAAGTAGTATTTAGTAGTGGACGTCACTCTATAATATAATAATTAAATAATTATTTACTTTTAATAATAATAATAATAAATAATTTATTTTTGTTGTGGGTTGTCTCACTTGCAAGCAGGCAAGCAAGCGTCAGACCCTCCTCTATATATATAATATAATAACAAGTAAAAAAATTTAATAATAATTTCTAATAAAATTTATTTATTAATTAATTATTCATTCATTCATTCATTCACCATCATCATCATCATCATCATCGTCATCGTCATCAATTGCAAGATGCATAGGTCTACATACATTTACATACATTTATTAGGTATAAGTGTCAACAGTAGTTGATTTTTAAAGTAGATCAATAGGATCATGAATGAATGAATGAATAATTATCACCACCTTTTACTTTTACAATAGATGATGTGTGTAGGAGAGAGAGAGTGTGAGTAAGAGAGAGTGTGTGTGTGTGAGTGTGTGTGAGTGTGGTAGTGTGTGTATGTGATTGAATACATACATTATCACATCCATTTCATACTGCTAGTGGTGTATATATATAAATACTTTCATGTGTTTACTTATTACTACTTTACACGCGCTTTTCATTATTAATAATTCACATTCATTATAAATAATAAGTATTATATATTTTCAATTCCAGCTTTGTATCACCTTTCTATTATCATTAATTATTTATTTATTTAATATTAATAATTAAATAACAAAATGGGAAAAGCCCAACCTTCAAAACAAACATTCAGTTCCATATATTATATTGACTATTAGTATTTATACTCAATCCATCACACACACACACACTCTCTCTCTCTCACACTAAAACAACCTCTGCCATCACCCAAAACATACCCCGTCATTCATTCATTTCATTTCATCCAGTCATCCATCCATCCATCCAGTCAACCTCTCTTTCGTCTATTCATTCCATCAACCTCCTCACCCTTCCCCCCCACCACCATCCATCCACACAACCGATAAAAGGGGCTCTTCCCCAAGAGCAAACGAATAGAAATGACCCCACTCAACTCCCACTGGTCCTCTCCACCAACCCCCATCTCCACCCCTCCTCAAAACCGCAACCCCGCTCCACTCTCCCCCGCCACCATCCTCGACGTCCCAGATTCCACCATTGACAAGAAATTCCGTCGTCGTCCTTGGCTCTCACTCTTGAAATGTTGGGGAAAGAATGTCCGTGTGAGAACGGTCGTTGTCACCGTCGTGCTGGTCGCCGTTTACGTGGTCTTGTCGAGAGCGTTGGAGAGAGGCGTGGCTGTGAGACATGAGTATGTATCCCTTTTTCCTGTTTTCTCTTTCTTTTTCTTTTAAAGAGGGATGCGAATAGAGTACTGTGGATTGTGTTCCAAGATAGATATCAACATTGACGTGAGCTTAAAGATCAGATATTGTAAATTCATGGTTATTCTATCGATTGGCAGAGATCATGCACATATTTATTCACACATTCATATTTTCTGTATACATTTCTAACCTCATCCTTCATCTCCCTTACTTGAATCTACACAAAACCAGCGGCCAACAACCGCCACCACCACCACCATCACCACCATTCCTCCTCCCTCCTCCCCTCTCCCCCCAACCTCGACCCCCACCACCTCTCCTACGTCAACCTCAGCGGCGCTGGTCTCTACTCTCTCCGCAAAAAAACCTCCTCCCCCTCCGGCTACGACCCTGTCTACCTCGACTCCCCACCCATCCTCAGCGCCTCTGCCCAAACCGTCATGACCACCATTGCTGCACTCGGTTCCCAACGTTATTTCACTGCAACGGGATTCGAGTTCTGCACTGCACTCAATAACGCTACGTTTGATAGTCTTGCCGTCATTAGTGAATGGGGGGATGTGACTATTGCGAAACGAAACCCGAATATGCAAGAGTTTACAGAGTTTATTGATCGACATGCGAGGAGGATCATGTTGATGTTGTATGGTCGAAATCAATTCTTGGAAGCTCAGGTATTTATTTGCTCACAATCACCATCATATATTTTTTTTTTGCATTATTTATTTATTTTTCTATTTTTTTTTTATTTTTTACGAGTATCCCGTCTTTTTCTACTGTATCTCGCGTAAACACTTTTATTTCACTTTATGTCTTTGTTTCACTTACCATTTTCATCCCACCTCAACTTTTATCTTTTAACACGTTCCCACCATCAACCCCGTCCATTTTACCCCTTTACATTAACACGTTGCCAATTCACAGGAACTCTCCCGCTTTGCCTGCTACGCCGCCGCAGACGGCGCCAACTCTGTCGCCAACCTCAGTGACACCCGCATCCTCCACCTCGTCCACCCCGACCACTACATCTCCCCCATCATCCCCCTCATCAAACCCTCCCCTCCCGGATCCCAGGCCCCCGTCGTCACTACAAACTCGCCTACCTCATCATGTCCCACGGCGACGACACTGTCCTCAAAAACATCCGCACCCTCCTCGACTCTCTCGACGACGGATCCGCCATCTTCCTCATCCATCTCGACCCCGACGCCGACACGCTCCATCAATCCCTCCTCACCTACATACAGGAGCGCGAAAAGACCCTCAAAAACACACCTGGAAACATTTTTCTCTCGAGTTTTCGGTATTCTGGATTGTATGGACATGCGGGACAGGTGTGGATGCAGTTGAGCGGGTATTTTGAGTTGATGGATTTGGCGGATTGGGAGAGTGTCATTAATTTGTCGGCTTTTGATGTGCCGTTGAGGAAGAGTAGAGAGATTGCGAGGGTTTTGGCGAGGCCGGAGAATAAAGGGAATGAATTTATTGCGCATTGGGGGATTATCGTGAGTTTTTTTTTTTTTTTCTATTGTTTTCTTTTCTTGACGTACTTTTTTGTATCGCCCTTTTTCTGCCCCTTTTTTTTCTTGTAACAATCATCGTCAACCACAACCCTCCTCTTTTGAATGTGAACCATCAGTTTCCAATTTGCAATCATTCAACCTCCCCATCACGTTTCCATCCCTCCTCTTTTTAAGACAAACCATCACGTTTACATTTTACAATCATTCAACCTCCCCATCACGTTTCCATTCCCTCCTCCTCTTTTTAATACAAACCATCACGTTCCACTTTACAATCATTCAACCTCCCCATCACGTTTCCATCCCCCCTCCTCCTCTTTTTAATACAAACCATCACGTTCCACTTTACAATCATTCAACCCCCTCCCCTCAACCCCCTCCATCCCGTTCCCATGATGCACTCATCCAACCATCCCCAAACTAACCCCTCTCTTTCAGAGGAAATGGCTGTCCGTTTCGTCCGTCCCCACCTCCTCCGCACGGACCCCTCTCCACCCGAATTCATCACCTTCCATCCCCCAGAGGCAGGACTCATGTACCCGCCCTTTTACAGTTGGAGGGTGTGTCGACAGCATCAGTGGATGATTTTGACGAGACGGTTTGTTGCGCATTTGAGGGGGAGCGCGGAGGCGATCACGGCTTTGGCGTTTGTGGAACATACTTGGGTGCCGGATGAGAATTATTTTTGTTATGGTGGGTGGTGTTTTTTTTTGGTTTTGGAGGAGGGGTTATGGGTGTGGGTTTTTTTTTTTTCTTTTTTGGTTTGTTTGTTTCCTTTTGTTTAGAATTGGGGGCGGGTTTTTCTTTCTTTCCTTTTCTTTAGATTGTGGTTCTTTTTTTTTCTTTTTTTTTCTTTTTTCGTTTCTTCGAACCCTCTTTTTTTGGAGAGGATGAGTTGATACTTTCAATTTGCTGTTTTTTGTTTGTTTTTTTTTTTTTTGGTTGAGATGAATTACACCAACGCGCTGTTCGCTGTTCGCTGTTTTTTTTTTTTTTTTTTTTTGCTTTCTGATTGAGTTGATGATACACACCACTTTTTTTGTTTTGTTCTGACTATCATTTTTATTATATTATTTTTTTTGTCTATTCATCCAACCCGGTTTTCTTTTTTCTTTTTCATGTCATCACTATAGATATCCCAACTAACTCTTTTTTCAATCAGTCGCCCTCAACACCCCCCAATTCACATCCAAAGTGATCAGCGACAACAAACGCTACGTCACCTTCCAAAAATGCACGCCCGCCACCTCGAATACGACCAACGCAACGAACTCGAAGTCCCCGGTCTCTACGACGACCCCGGTTTCGACCCCCACACCCTCAACGACACGGACAAGAAGATCTCCCAAGAACGAGACAACCCGCGGTACTTTTTTTGCACGGAAGATTGATGTTCGAACGTTGGGTGGAGCGGAATTGGTGAGATGGATTCAGGAGACGCATGTGGAGAGGTTTGTGGCGAGGGTTGGAGGGTTTTATGGGGTTTTGGGGGGAAGGGTGGACGAATGATGGGTATGCGAGTGAGGTGGGGAGGGTGAGGAGTGTGGAGTTTCCGCCGGGAGTGTTGCGGAGGAGGTTTTTGGCGGCGACGGGGGGGGCGGGGGGGTGACGGGGCCTGAGCAGGGACCGAAGCAGGAGAAGGTGGATTATTTTTTTTTTTTGTGTGGAGGGTGTGATAAATTATAGAATTGTTTATTTCATTGAGGGGTTTATTTGTAGATCTCTTTTTCTATTTGGGAGTGTTGGAATGATTTAATTTATTTGTTGTGTGGTGGGATGTTCTAATTTATGTGTTATGTTTTTGGTGGTGGAGGGTTTAATGGAGTTTTTAATGACATTGGGATAGTTGGTTAGGTAGGGTCATTCTTCCTGGTTTTACTTTTTGGGAAGGATTTTGGGGTATAAAATAAACATGTATGGGTGAAGTACGCTTTAGTGGTGTTTGAAGAACTTTTTATTTTTCTCACTATTCCTATTTTTCTCACTATTCCTAAAAAGCAAAGTGTTTAAAGAGGAATCTGGGTGATAAGTAAAATAGCATCGGAATTATTTTTTTAAAGTCGTGGTTTAAAGTCGTGGAAATAGGTTTTTTTGGTTTTGTTTTGAGGCGTGTTTTTTCTTTGTGTGGAGGCGCTTGGCGCTTTTGAGTTTGTCAATTTCAATTTGTGTTTTTGTTTTTTGTTGTTGGCGTTCTGCGCCATTATTTTGCCCGTGCCAGCTGCGGGAGGGTGAGAAAGTCTATTAACCTTTTCTTTCTCACGGCTATTTACTTTGTAAATTGAGTCCAGCTTATACATCACTCTTGTTGTATTTGCGCCACTTTTTATTTACCCATATTTTAGTGCTGACGCTTTTTATAAGTCATTTGGGTTTGGTTCTTTGCTTGGGAAGTCACTTTTATACAGTGCTCACGCTTGACACCTCATCACCTGCATCTCTCGTTACTTGCTCTACGACAACCCTTAACACCGTCATCTCTATCCAACCATCACCCTTTTACTATCGTCAACTCCTTCCAACCGTCACCTTTTATTACCGTCACCTTCTTCTAACACCGTCAGCAACATCAACCGATCCTTTTTATCACAGTCACATCCTTCCAACACCGTCACCTCCATTCAACACCGTCATCACCAACCAACCGTCACCTTTTCCACCGTCACCTCCATCCAACCGTCCCCTTTTACCACCCCCGTTTCCTTTCACCCACCTCCACAAATGGAAAGCCTCAACCCCCTCCTCTCCACCCCGACCTCTTCTCCTACCACCACCCCACATCCCCTCGCTCCATAGCCCACCACCTCCTCCTTCTCTCAAAACATCGCATCCACACGTCATCGTTGGAAGGGATCGTCGGATCTGGTGAGAGGATGGAGGGGCGGAAGAGGAAGGAGATGATGGATGAGGAGGAGGAGGAGGTGAGTATCGTACCTTGAATTTTTGGCGCTTGCTTTTTAGTACCTCCACTCGTTCACCTTCTACTTTGTAAAAGCGTCGCTTGATGACGTCTTTTTCGTATCCCTTTTCACTTCTTTACCCTCGTTTTACAAGTAAACTGGCGCTGGTCATCTTTTTAGTACCCATTTCCACTTATCCACCTTAACTCCACATATGAAACTGTGCTTGCCAACGTCTTCCGTACCCCTTTCGTCCACTTATCCACCCTCAACTCCGCAAAAAAAAACTGTCGCTTGCCAACGTCTTTAGTACCCCTTTCATCCACTTATCCACCCCACCCACAAAAATACCGCTTTCCAACTTCTTCAATACCCTTTCATCCACTTATCCATCTCAACTTAACAAAAAAAAACTGTCGTTGCCAACCTCTTTAGTACCCCTCGTCCACTTATCCACCCCCACCCACAAAAATGCCGCTTTCCAACTTCTTCAATACCTCTCCCCACTCATCCAACCCCACAACAAAATACTAACCCTCACCCAAAAAGCCCATGCTCTCTCCCCACCTCACAACAACAACCTCCGCAGACGCCCTCCACCATCTCCCCAAACGCACCACCACAGCCTCCCACGATACACTCCTCCCATCATCTTCGGTACGTCACGGGGTCCCTCCATCCAAGCACCATTGTGAAACGAGCGGAAGCCCCGACAGAGTCGTTTCCGTCTACAAAGGCGTCGCCTTGGTGTATACCGCGTTATCGGGTGCCTGTTGCTAGTGCGGCGGAGAGTGAGGATGTGGTGATGGGGTGATGGAGGGGATGGGCGTGGGCGGTGGAACGCGTTGGTGGAGGCGTGTTGCTTGCGGCGGAGAGTGAGGACGGGGGCGATGGTTGGAGGGATGGGGGGGTCGTGGAAAGGATAAGGGGGCTGAGGGTAGGGTGTTATTGGTGTTATTTATTTATTTTGTCTTTGGAATAGGGATTTCTATGATGTGGTGGGTTTTCTTTTGTTGGAGATATGTCTCCGTTGCTCACATCTCTGCTTTTTTTTTTCTCTCGTCTCTTCTTTTTATTGCGTTTATTGTGGTGCTTCACAGAATTCTGTCCACCCTTCCCCATACCACAAAAAAAAACTGTTATGTTTATTGTTTATATCTTTATTCCTGATTGAAATATGGTTTGTTTTTAAAAACCGCTTGTTTTCTTTTTTTTTTTTTTTCGTTGTTTCTGGGATTCGAGTATCCCCTGTTGTTGAAAAATGGTATCCATTTGCAAATAAAAACGCCTTGTCAACGGCTGTTTTTTTTTTCTTACACCGTCATGCCGAACCCATTTGATATGATTGAGGGATGGGATAGCGTCGCCCTCCATGATTTTCCTGAAACAGGACGAGGCCTTCAAGCACTCCACGATATCCCTAAACATCACGCCATTCTCTCCGCCCCTCCCTCCATCCTTTGGACGTCCCAAGCAGCCCTCACAGACCCGATTCTAGGTCCCCTCATCACCCCATTCAACCTCTCCACTGACGACACACTCGCCATCCACCTCTTGTACGTCAAACACTCCCCTGCGTGTACTGATACAGGGGTGAGAAGACATCATGTGAGGATTCTGCCTGAGACTTATGAGTCGAGTGTTGTGTGGGGGAGGAGTTGGAGGTGTGTCGGGGGACGTCGGTGTATGGGGTTACTGGGAGGTTGAGAGAACAGATTGGAGAGGATTTTGGGGGGTTGGTGGAGAGGTTGTTTGGGAAGAATCGGGAGGTGTTTCCGTTGGATCGGTTTACTTTGGAGGAGGTAAGTCCTGGTTTATTTTTTTTGAACGTCCTGTTGTTTGTTTTTTTTTTTAACTGTGGATCCCTCCATTTTTGTCTGTTTGGGGTCTGATCTTACCCGCTTTATTCCTTCATTTACATCTTCTGTTTGGGTACTCGGTTTATTTCTCCATCTTCTTCTGTTCGGGGTTCCCTCTTACCTGTTTTCATCTTCTTTTCGACATTCCCTCTTACCTGTTTTCATCTTCTGTTCGACATTCCCTCTTACCTGTTTTCATCTTCTGTTCGAGGTTTCCTCTTACCTGTTCAATATCACCATCTTCATCTCCCCCGTTTCAATTCTCATCTTCATCTCCCAACCATTTACTTCCCCAACCCTCCTACACGTTCGTTTAACCATGACATTAATTCTATAATGGGGAACATTAGTACACATGGGCCCTCCTCACCGTCTACTCTCGAGCGATGGATTTCAACGTCCCCGCATCACCTGGTGTCCCGGCCTTTTCGTTACGATGCATCGTGCCGTACATTGATATGGTCAATCATTCGGGAGAGGCGGAGCAGTGTCATTTGTATGATCAGAAGACGGGGTGTGTCAAGATTGTGGCGGGGAAGGACTTTAAGAAGGGGGATCAGGTGAGAGCTTTTTTGATGGGTGGGGTTTTTTTTTCGGGGATGGGAAATTTCACGTTGAAGAAGGAGAGTTGAAGGATATACATATGGATGAAAGCAACAAAGTGTGAGCTTGAAAGCAACAATTTATTGCTTATGTTTAAAAGATTGAAAGCAACAACATTGCTAATTTAAAAGCAGCAATGTTGTGCTATATCTCGTTTTCTCGGACATAGTGGGAAACACCATTTTTCCATCCGTTTTCTTGTCGAATAATCCCGCTGTTCTCTATGTCTTTTTCGTTCTCATCTCTTCATACCGATCCTTACACTTTTCTTTTCCTTCCTCTTTTTAACATCACCCTTCAAAATTCCAGATCTTTATCAATTACGGCCCTGTCTCCAATTCCCGTCTCCTCCGTCTCTACGGTTTCGTCATCCCCAACAACCCTCACGACACCTACGATCTCATCCTAACAACCCACCCTCTCGCCCCCTTCTTCTCTCGCAAACTCTCTCTTCTCCTTTCCCAAAACCTTACAACAGACGCTACAACCGCAACCTCCACCTTCTCACTCTCCCTCACCGACCCGCTCCCAGAACCCCTTGTTCAGTACCTCCGCATCCAGCGTATTGAGGATGAACGTGACTTTGAAAAGGCTGTGGGGTTTGTGGGGGTTGGGAATGAACGGGTTGTGGTGGGTGCGGTTGTGGATGCGGTGTGGGATATTTTGGAGGGGATGGGGGAGGAGAGTGGGGGCGGCGTTGTTGGGAGTCGGAGGTGGAGTGCTGGGGTTGTGGTGGAATCGGAGAGGAGGATATTGAAGGCGACGTTGGAGGTTGCTAGGAAGAAGTTGAGGGAGCTTGATGAAGATGAGTAAGGGGGGGTTTTTTTTTGGAGGGATGGTTCATTTTGTGTTGAAAACTTTTTTTGGGTGCAGTGGGGGTCGGGAATGAATGGGTTGTGGGTGCTGTTGTGGATGCTGTGTGGGATATTTTGGAGGGGATGGGGGAGGAGAGTGGGGGTGGCGTTGTTGGGAGTCGGAGGTGGAGTGCTGGGGTTGTGGTGGAATCGGAGAGGAGGATATTGAAGGCGACGTTGGAGGTTGCTAGGAAGAAGTTGAGGGAGCTTGATGAAGATGAGTAAGGGGGGGTTTTTATTGATACCATTGTTGGATTTTTTTTTTTGCGTATGTTTGCGAGGAGGGGGATAACCGTGCCTCTTTAAAGATTGGATATTTTCTTTGCAATCATGTGGATGGTTTGATGTTTCCGTTTTTTCAAGATGACCGGTTTCATCCTTTAAATTTTATGATATCAATGGAGAACACGACGCTGTATGAGCTTATGAGTAATTCTTTACCGCCCAACTGTGCATTAGCCAGACCACAAAAAAAAAACACTTACACTTAAACACAAAGTATCGACGCATCAGAGGTTGACATGCTTTGGGTTGGGTTTTGATGTCGCGTTGCGGGTTCATTTGCTTACAGAACGACGTACTATCTCACACAATGAGCACTTGAATGCCATCGTCGGCAACTTTTTTCATCAAGATAACGGTGTGATGTAAATAGCTCATGCAAGTAAGTGTTTATTAGGCTCATAAAGACATTATCGCCTTGTTATGGTTTAAGCAGGGTTAAACGAGGTATGATGTAA
The DNA here is from genome assembly GCA_025449115.1 of Chytridium lagenaria. Classification (NCBI taxonomy): domain Eukaryota; kingdom Fungi; phylum Chytridiomycota; class Chytridiomycetes; order Chytridiales; family Chytridiaceae; genus Chytridium; species Chytridium lagenaria. Next base: position 165,648 of record JAHLKC010000052.1, read on the forward strand.
GATACAGCAAAATAGATGTAAAGAAACACAAAAAAATTATGCCGAATTGGGAACAAGGAACAATTAAACGTCCAACGGATCAAATTTCCTCCCTCATTGATAGTAAAGAACGTCAACTTATCAAACACCATAAACGCAACAACAAATATGGCATCCGTGATCACAGCCGCCACGCCCATCCATAGACCCCAGAATAACTCTACGTTGAGGCTCTGACGGATACGAGGACGGAGATCAATGGAGAGGATGATGGCGATGAGAAGGAAGGAAGCGTGGAGGGAGGCAAGGATGAGGATGGCGAGACGGAAGGAGTCGCGGACGCGGGTGACTTGGTGGGTGGTGTGGGCACGGGGTTGGTACCAGAAGGAAAGGTTACGCCATACGAGAATGTTATCAATGTACTTTTTTTATGAATGTAGTTGTTAGGTTTAGTAAAAAAGAGGATGGAAAATAAAGATGATAGTAATAAATAAAGAGAATGGAAGAATAGATGAACTTACAGCTAACATGGCGGCAGCACCAGCAATCACAGCTAAGATGGCAAAGGCTGCGGCAGCCTTTCTCTCACCACCACAAAGGGCGTCCGAAAGATCAATAGCAAAGGGATCCTTGTCCTCTTTCACGTCCTTGCACACATCCTGGATGTACCGACAATTGCTTGTCGGATCATCCGTGCAGATACGGATGAGACCAATGTAAGAATCTGAGAAGAAAAGGGTGGGTTGCAATTGCGTGGAGACGTTTGTTGCGCGGTAGATTGTTGGGGATGACAGGAATGCGATGGAGAAGACAAGGGGGACAAAGAAGAGAGAAAAGTAGAAGAAGACGCGGGGTGCGTGGATGGGGGTTGATGCGTGGGATGGATCGCCTGTAGCTGACTTTGCGGCGTCGGTGGCGACCAGAACCACTGCCGGGGTGGTTTGTTTTGGATTGGGAGATGGTGTTGATACTTGTGATGCCATTGTATGTAAATGATGTGAAGTAGTTTGGATGAGGTGAGGATGAGGTGAGGTGAGGTGAGGTAGTGTGAGGTGTGAAGAAAGCAAAGAGAGTGTTTTTATATTGATTAATGAATGGGGGAATGGTAATAGTGACGACATCATAGACATGCTGTAATTTGTGTAACACAACTAAATCTGTGATGTCATTGCTGATAAAAATACTATTAATAAAATACTTTGTACTGTTTGTTATGTAAATAGTAAATACTATAATAATTATGTAGCATTATGTAGTATTAGTAATCAATAATAAATACATATAGATAGATAGAACTGACTCATTGATGCTCTTGCAACGTCATGATGCATCTCCATCCTTACCATTGAAATTCTTCTCTCTGATCAAATATTAAAAGCTGCGCATTATTCTCGCACTTGAATGGAATATATTCCCCTGATATGTCCAACTACCAGAGATATCTCCACAGCAATATGTTATGCACTCTCTTTCTCACATTTCGTTATCATTGAGTGTCGTAAGCTTTGTTTTAAAAGACTCCATGACAGCAAGCAGTACAGTGCTTATACTCTTTCCCGTCAGCATAACATTTCAAATTACCGTTAACAACCGGGATGTTGCGTAATTTTTTTCTAAAAAAAAATAGAACGCTATAGGGAAAGGATGCAAGCAAATATAGTAAGGCGACAGCGGACACATACCACATTTCTGCTGCTTATACACGCACATGGGCGACGTCTATATTTCCCTTACAAATATTCATCAAGTTTCATGAATAGTATACACAGATCATAAAAGACAACTTACAAAACTAGCAGAGTGGAAGAAAAGCTTGCATGGCAAACTATTGAAGGATTCACAGGTATCGACGTAGTCTTTCGACATCAACTAATGTTGATGCTCGATCTTGTGGTCACATCGTCATGCAGACTGCTCCACAACAATTGGTCATATCCCTCTTGAGCTCCTTGCTTACTTTCTGAGAACTATGTAACCATCATGATACAAAAAAAAAGACATGCCTCAGCTGTATGCATGGTTTTAAAAAGATCATCCTGAATTTCTACTGTGTCGGGAGCTTGCAGGAGGGAAGGGAGAGGGCGATGGTTGGAGGCGATGTAAAGTTGGCAAGCCCTGCTCTTTGTTTTGGTGTTCCCCACGATGTTCTCTGATAACCCCCTAATTGAATTCCATCAGGGTCGGCGAGATGGCTGCATACTGTGTAAGGCAGCCTCCTTGCAGACTCTGTTATATCGTCAATTTGGGGCTGAACTTCAGTCTGGAATTTGGTCTTTGGGACCTTGGCTCTGTCAAACAGTATTTTTGACCACCCCTTGAATCTTCAGTGGTGAAACCATAAGAACAAACACACAACAACAACAACAACAACACAACGCCTTCACCTCCTGAGTTCTGCGACGAAGCGTTGCGCTCAAAGTAAACAGATCCTTGCTACTACGTCTTTAGTCCCGTCAACTCCATACTCGTTTATCCTCATATTCGACATCAATATTCAGTACCATATTTATAAAGACGTCATTTAATCATCAGCCCACTACCTCTTACTACTCAACACTTGACTCATCATCAAAGTAAGTTTTGTAAAGGCAACACGCGAGAAAAGGCAAATCACTCCAAGAGACGCCCACCCTTCATTCATAGATCGCGTGCCCATTGCCGTTGGTGGCTGGCTTCGAACAACTATCAGCCCTTTGAAAAGTAAAACAATTTCCAAAAAATCACCGCATTCCGTTCCGCCCCAACAACTAACAAGGGGAGACACACCTTCCCCTTCATTCATTTCAACGTCACCGCTCACCGCCTCCGTTTCTGGTTCTCAGAGAAAAAGATATACCCTGCGGTTATTCTGTGGCGCGCATCATACATACCCCGCTGCATTCCCGCTGTCGGATCTTTTGAGCATCACATCAGTGTGAAGGACACAAGTATCCAAGCAACAAATTCAAAAGTCTTCTGATCTCTTAACGTTTGAAGAGTCATCATGGTGCGTTCCATCATCCATCCCACCCATCGTCCTTGCGTCATATCGCATCTCCTTTCTATTCTTATTTTCTTCTTTCTTCATAGTCTTACAGCGACTCAAGACCCCTCCCGACAGGATGGTCTGCAGCATGGGACTCGAACTACGGACGTTTCTATTACATCACCCCAGAAGGAACCTCCACCTGGCATGATCCAAGAGCACCTGTTTCCACAACAACTACAGCCCCATCTGCCTCAACATTCACCTCTGCCCCCTCTACGGTTATTTCTGAACCAACTCCACCACCCGACACACAGGTATAACTTGTTTACTAAGACATCTGTTTAACGTCGTAGGATCTACCTTCTGTTCCGGCTATGAGGACGGCCTCGCCGTTGCCTATTGAACCCACACCTATGTATGAGGAGAAAGGCATTGCGGGTAAACCTTCAATGACTTTTTCGGATGTGCCGTTGGCGGATGGGAGGAGTTCGTATGCGGCGCCGGATAGCTATCAGAGTGGAGCCCCAATATTGGCTGGAGCAGGTTTGTTTTTTGCTCCTACTTTATATTTAGTCCAAAATGATGGTTTATCGTTTACATTATTTGTTCAAACCTAACCCTTTTTCCATTACCTGTTTTTCGGTTAATTCCCAAATAAACAGCTCCCGTCGCCTACTCCAACATCTATGACCACGCCAATTACAGTTACGACAACGGAGGCTCCATGCCCTCCCAACCAGACCCAACCATCCAAAAAATGTTTGACCATGACCAACCCCGTCGTGCCTCCGCCGCTGGACTCCTTACTCACCCCCACGACCCCAACAGTGGCTACTACGACCCCAATTACAACGCCTACGCCTCCCCGCAGGCCGCTCAACTCCGCGATCGATCCGGCAGTATCCCCAACACTGGAACCTACTATGCTCCTGGAGTTGGAAATGGGCCTGGGGGCATCCATTACTCCCAACTCCCCACTCAGGACGCCAATTACGGCACTTCATCGTCTGGGTACCTTACCGACCAACCATACCGTCAATCCCTCGCTCAGCCCCACAACCCTTCCACGACAACCCCATACCGTCCCAGCACCGCTCCCACCCGCGTGTCTTCCCCACCCCCTTCTACCCGTCGTCCATCCGACCCTACCTTCCCACCGCCCTCCTCCACCGTGAATCCCCATAAGCGGTCTCAACGCTACTGTTGCGGTTGTTTCCGTACCCGTGGTGGGTGTTGTGCGTTCTGGTGGATCCTGGTCTTGTTGTTCCTCGCTGGAGCTGGTGTTGCTGTCTTCTTCTTTTTCCCAAGAGCGCCTATTGTTGTTGTTGGACAACCTTATGTCAATCCTGGGACTACTGGATTGAAGACGTCGGGGGATTTAGCGACGGCGAGTGTTGCAAAGCCCTTTATTATTGAGTTTGATTTGAGGACGGATGTGTCGATTTTCTCGCCTAATAGAGTTAATGTGAAGGTGGATAAGTTGACGTTTGTGGTAAGTACCCTTCTTTGGTTGGCTTATATCTAGTTGTTTTATTGTAAATGACATGCGCCAAAATCGAATTGTTGCTTTAAGATGTGCAACTAATTACGTGTTTTTTTAGGGCACTTTGCTTGACGCTGCCCGTAAAAAGTTGAACGCAAGGGCGAATGGACAGGCTAACAGTGTCACTTTTAAAAGCAACGCCAACACTACCTTTACACTCGTAAGCCCACCTCTCTCATCTATACGTATTTCTTTACCATACCAACAAACTCATACCCCCCTTTTTTCCAGCCCGTCACACTCGCCTACTCTATCACAACGCCCGCCACATTCATCGCCCTTGTTCCCGACCCTGTCGTTGCGGTTCTCTACCAATCCTGCTTGGCGCCTGGCAGTAAACCGAATCTTCGGATGAGTTATACCACGCAGGTGGAGATTGGATTGATCAGTTGGACGGGGTATAAACCGAGTTTTGATGGGGATTTGGATTTCCCTTGTCCTGTCAATGGAGCGACTTTGACGAGTTTGTTGTCTAAACGAGGGGGGAGTAGGTTTTCGGGGAGTTTTTTGAGTGTGTGGGGAAGTGCTTTATGTTTATGTGCTTTATGGTGGAAGGAGACTTTGGTTTTAGGTGATTTGGGGGTGGTGCTTGGATTGTTTTTTTGACTGCGACAGTAAAGTATAATATATGCATTATATCAACGAGTTGGGTTGTTTTCTTTTCTGTGGTGTTGAGGATGAGGTGAGTGAAGATGGTAATAGTACAAACCTCTATCGCGAAGATGTTAATGTGCTTGCAACCCATAAAAAGAACACCCTAAGTATATACTCTGAGACTTTTTTCGTGCACGTTGAGGAGGTATAGGAAGGAAGTGGTGATTGATACGACGCGTTTTTTTGGTGGTGCTTGGTGCGGGTTTTTCTTTTCGATTGAGATCCATCGGATAAGGGGAAACTGGATTTGTTACGGCTTATTATTAACCCTAACACTAATAAATCACGAACTGATTGTTCTCGCCGCGACAAGTAAGCTTTGCCTTTTGTAATTAGTCAAGGTCAAAAGTAAACCCCGGACTTTGCATGCACTTTGATAGTTAAATCTGCAGCAGGTGTAAGCCGAAAAGTGTAACTTTATAAAGATTGATGGACTATCAAGCACAGAATAGGAGGAAAGATTAATAAAAAGGTATGATGTAGGTATGTCTCGTCTAAATGGTCTATGGATTTCTTTACTGTCCACCTTCCTTCCCTCACGTCTATCGTAGATACCAATAAGATTTTGTAATAACAATATACCTTTAAAAGATGACACTTTTTGTTGTATGGGATACGCGACCAAGGTTCACTAATATAGTAATTATTGTAATAATTATAAGCGCATCCACTATATTCCGAAAAGAACGTAAGCATCCACTGTAAATATTCCGAATAGAAAGCGTGGAAAACACGAAAGGAAGTTTGTTTGCACCAAAAGTGTGAATAAAGAGTGGTTTATTAAGTAAGTTGAGTGAAAAGTTGGAGTGTGTCAACTAGAGGGAAAGCGCTTGCAAGTGCAAAAGGTGGTGTGAGGGAAAGGAGGTGAGTGCTCCTTTTATATGCGAGCGCTGTTCCCTTCAGAGTTGCTGCGGGCTGCTTCAAGGGAAGCGTACCGCCACTTTGGCGTTTTGAGACGATGGGTGAAGGGGGTGAGTTGAAAGGACAGTCAAATCAATGAGTGTAACCTGTTTATAACCCAATAAATCAGTATACTTGTGTAACTTGATTCTTTATTTGTTTTGTCTCCAAGGTTGGTATCCCAGGAGTCCGTCGGCCTTTGGAGGCGGCAACGGAACCTCACTGGTTTCCAACACTTCCCCCCAGGTTTGGAAGCTCGGTAGCTTGCAAAGATGCAAGTTGACGCATGCCGAGGGATTCTCTATGTTTGAGAAAAATGGTTGGAGCGAGTGCTTTGGTAAAAATGTCAGCGATGTTGTCGGTGGTGCCGACTGCCTTACTTGAAAGAAGTTCTGTTCAACTAATTCGCGTATATAGTGTACGGAACGTCGAATATGCTTGGTTTTCTCGTGATGTTCAGGATTGTACGCGAGGTGAATGGCTGACTTGTTGTCGTTGTAAAGGTTAACAGGATTTAGCGTGACGCCAAGTTCTTCAAGAAGTTTGAAGATCCAAACAATCTCTCGTGCACTCTCAGAAACGGTTTGATATTCTGCTTCTGCGGTTGAGAGAGAGATGGTTCCTAACTTCCAACTTCGCCATGAAACCAGGTTCCTCCAAAGAAGAACGCGTACCCGACTTGGGACTTGCTGTCGTCTGGATCGGACTGAAAGGATGCATCGCAGAAACCGACGACGGCATTGTGTCCCTCATTTGTATAAAGGATGCCTAAGTCACGAGTGCTCCAGACGTAACGGAAGATACGTTCAACCGTTCTCCAGTGTGTTTGGGAAGGATTTCCCATGTGTCTTGCCGCAACAGAGACGGAGTAGCTTATGTCGGGTCGAGTTTGGGTTGCTAAGTACATCAACGCACCCACAACTTGAGCATATGGACCGCTGGAGGCTTCTTCGCTCGGTTTCTTGCGGAAGATCTTGGTCGTGGAGTTCATGGGAGTGGACTCGGGGGTAAGGTGTGTGTCCGAGAAGAAACGTCGTTTAAGTTCGTTGACGTACTTATGCTGGTGTAGCAGAAGTCCTTCTGGCACCTTGGTGAATTCGACACCTAGACCAAAGCTGGCAGATCCAATGACCTTGACCTCGAAGCGGGCTTGTAAGTAGTCTAATGCCGTCTTAACGGCTTCGTCCGTTCCAAAGAAGAAAAGGTCGTCGACATATATGGCGATGAGAACACCAGGTGTGTCCAGAATGAAGAGGCAAGGGTCAGCGCAACTTGGAAGGAAACCAATTTCCTTCAAGTAATCTGTAAGGCATATATTCCAAACGCCGTCCAGCTTGCTTGGTGCCATATAGTGACTTGACGAGTAACCATACTCTCTTGGTGCCATCGCCGAAACCTTCAGGCTGTTCCATGTAGACGGCGTGGTCCATGTCGCCGTAAAGATACGCGGTAACCACGTCGGCCATGTGAACTTCGAGGCTGCGAGATACGGCAAAGCTGAAGAGCCAACGGAGTGTTTCAGCACGAACTACGGGAGCGAAGGTCTCAAGGAAGTCAATCCCGTACTTCTGCGTGAATCCTTTGGCGACCAGTCTTGCCTTGTACCTTATGGTTCCGTCGGGATTCTTCTTGAGGCGAAAAACCCACTTGGCGCCTATGACATGCTGACCTTGAGGTCTGTCTACGAGGGCGTAAACACTTCGAAGTTTGAGGGCTTCGATTTCAGCCATGCATGCGTTTCGCCATTCTTGACCATCGGGGTGAGAGAATGCTTCTTGTTCGGTTAATGGATCAGGTTGGTGTCTTGGTTCATAAGGTTCAGTAACCTTGGTGTTGTAGAGATGAGTTGGCTTCTTGACCTTGCGGCCAGAGCGAGTCCCATCCGTTGTTGGCATAACCTCGTCAATGCTGCGGTCACTATAGTTGCCGAGGTTGGATTCTTCGCTCTCGCTTGATGCTATTGAAGCGTCATCCAATAGGTTGGTGATGGGAATGGTTGCAGAAGTCCCGTCGTCCTCGCTTGTGGACTCGTCTGGTTTGGACCATAGAGATGTGTATCTCTCGTGTTCAGGGTTGGTTCCTGAATTTGTGGGTTCCAAGTCAGAGTCCGTGTCAACGTGGCTTGATTGTTGCCTTCCCCCCGGACGAGGGACGTTTGGAAACACGGGGGTCGTGAGGAGGTGGACGATTCTCACGGGAACGCTGTAAGTATAAGTTAATAATTGAAATATAATGAAATAATAAACAAAATTAAGCTTTTTGTGAGAAAAAGAGTATATTAATGGATGATGCGGGCATAAGAGCCAAACAACTTTGCGATGTTTTCCACTCATTAACTACAACATAAAGGTATGTGCTCTGTGGCTACACATGTCAATCCACAATATTGATATTTTTCATAAGGTAAATTATTTTCTGAAGTTTATCAAGCAATACCTTAGCGGTAAGGGTGGTTGAAGCGAATTCTTGCTCATCCTCGCTAGTGGAGTCGATCTCGACGTTATCTTGTTCATCTGCACATGAAAGACAAGGTGAGAAGATGAGAAGAAGCATTGACACGGTTTGTAGTTACCATTAATAAACTGCAAAGGTTCCCTCATGTGAGAGTGCGAGAAGACGCGGTGCAATCTTTGAGCCGTAGATTGCGGGAAAACGGCGATCAAAGAAATCGCAGTTTTTGAGGTGAGCCGCATGCTCATGGCCTGTGTGGATGTCGAGGACGATTGCTTTGGAGGAGCTTTCGAGGCCGACAAAGATGTTCTTGGCCATGCGAGGCGCCATGCGGTGAGTGCGGTTGATTTTAGTGACATGAATGCCTACTAAACAACCAAAAGGATGAAGATCTTGAAGAGTGGGTTGCTTGCCGTAGAGTGCTTCATGTGGAGAGAGAGCGCCTTTCTTGGTGGATGGTATGAGGTTATGGAGATATGCGGCATGGTTGACTGCATAACCCCAACACCAAAGAGGAAGGCGGCATTGAAGCATGAGGGCGAGAGCTTTCGTGAAGATGGTGCGGATATGGCGTTCAGCGACGCCGTTCATCCAAGATGAGTCGGCATCAGTCCATGTAGGTTTGATGCCACTCTTTTCGCACCAACTAACGAAGTCGTTATTCTTCATTCTTTAGCTTGATCGGCGCGTAGTTCAGTGACGATGGGATCTTCAGGAGTGTGATGAAATTCTCGTCGAAGTGTTTCGATGAGAGTGATGACCCTGTCAGCAAGCTGGCTTTTGGTAGGGAGTAGACTGACCCAAACAAACGAGGTTGATGAGTCAACGATGACTGCAACCGTGGTGCTGCCCTTGTGGGGTGCTTGACTCGGTCCGAATCCGAGGTCCACGTGTATACGCTGAAGACGTCGAAGTTGAGCTCTTGTGGAGTCATTCTTGGAGGTCTTGCGTTGTCGTGTTGAGGAACAAACGGTGCAAGGGTCGAGTGCGTCTAAGTACCGTACCAGTGCCTTTGATCCGATGCCGTAAGCTTGTTTCTTGCGAAGCATGCGCTTCATTACTTGCCGTGATGGGTGACCGAGTGAGGTGTGAAGTTTCTCAAGTTCTCGTTCCATGACGGTTTGGTTGGCAAGATCGAATTGCCCATCAGCATGGAACGAGGAGAAGTCGTTGGAGTCAACGATGTGGTGATTGCTCCAAATGTTGGTGGGAGCTCGAGTCCTTGAGGGGAAAGCGAGAGGATCATTAAGCCTGAAGGGGAATCAATGATTTCTGCTACTTCACCGTCACCTGGTCTTGTGAGGAAAGACCCTCCTGGACCATCTTGCATGTAGAGTCCAGCATCTCGAAGAGTGTTCCTTGAGACTAAACGGACGCGTATGCTGGGAACATACAGAGCAGGGAATTGGATGGGATGGCCAAGGTTTGTGAAGCCTTTGACGATCCCAAGCATTTCACTTTGTTCACCAGCAAAGGCACCGTCAACGCCAGCGCGATACGGTGTTGGGTCTTGGAGGTCCTCGAGGAACGGGGTGAGAGCTTGGTCGGTGAGTCCTGTGTCAAATGCCCATTGACTCACGCCGTCGTCAAGGTCCGGTGGATACGAAACTTGCAACTTGAAGGGCGTCAATGTTGACAGCGGCAAAGAAAGCAAAGCGGGGTCTCTTGGGAGGTATGCTAGAAGTATCAATCTTTCGTTTGCCGTGATCTTGTCGTTCGACGACTTCAATTACTGGGAAGGTCTCGTTCCTTGACTGGACGTGGTTGACTTGGGTTTTGCGCACAGACGACGAGTTCTTGAGTTCCGAGAGTTGCTCCTTGAGTTCGTTCACCGTTGTGAGTAAGGCTTGCATGGTTCCCTTGTAGCCTGTCTGGGTGTGCGAGACGGTCTTGGTACCAGCAACTTAGACAGTCGATGGAGATTGCCCTTTGGTGTTGCAGGCAACGCAAGTTAGGTCTTTGCAGACTCAAGCGTCGAGGCTTGGTCATTCTTTGAGTTGGCCGAATGTAAAGCCGGTCGAGTGCACGGAGTTTGGTCCTGCCTTGGCGATCAGCTTTGCATCTGGGTGCAACTGGTGGAGTCTGTCCTTGCCTTGACCTTTGCCTTGTTTTCCTTGCGCTTGAGTTTTTCCTTGCGGAGGACCAGAGTTGGTTACCGACAACACGAGGGTTTTGAGTCGGAGTTAGTGCGATTGTGAATGCTCACGAACGACTCCATGCTTTTCAGCATTGTGAAGAATTACATGATTCACATGGCCTATGGCTCATAAGGACATTCCGTCTAAGTCCGTTGAGTTCCGTTATATCCCGCGTCGACGCGTATATTTACGCGTCATATTGAATCCTCCCTTCTTTTCCCTTTGGGTTTTTTATATATATACTTTTTCCCCACGTTTATAGGGTTTTTATTGAAGGAGGTAGCGCGCATATGTGCCGTTTATATGTGTGTGCATATGTTGTGTCTATTATTTATTTGTATTTTGTGTATTACTTTAATAGGAGAGATTTCTTGATTTAATTTGTACCTTGTTGAATTAAGTAGTTGATATTGAGTTGATCCCCCATCCTCTATCACCACGCGCGTGGCCTCGCGGCGTGATCTCCCCTTCACTCTTAGTTGGATGACAGTCGACCCCTCTGCCCCCTTACCACCTGGTGAAGCTGCAATCCGGCCGTTTGAGACGGAAGGCTGTGATGGAATCCCTCCTCATTCACAGTGTCCTTTAGTCGAGGCTTGGTCAGCTACATTCCACCTCTGGTGCTCTCTGACCCGATGATCAGGCGCTAACGGCAGGCAATGAGTGAGGTTACCCTGTTCTAAGCTCTGAGAGGCAAACGAGAGCCCATGTTCCAAAAGGTGCCATAGTAGGATGGCATGGAGACTTATAGCCATCCCCGATCGCCAGGAGACGATCTGGTGCTGATATTGGTTTAGCAGCAAGGTAAGTCGATAATGAAGATACTAAACACGTTCCCTTCTCCCTTTACATAAGCAGAACCTCGTGATCACTCACCCACACCATCGCCAAACAACAACAACATCACTTAGATTCAGGAGTACATCCTGTCCCTAGGTGCTCTGTGGACTTGCTCTGCTGGAGCAACTCCTTTACTCTTCTCCCCTACCCCTAGTCGAAGCTAGGTAGGGAGGGATGGGTCAAGAGAAGATCACAGCATGTTCTTGGTTGTTGTCTCCTTGGCGAGGTCATCACAGCGTGACGATGTCCAAATCGGGTTGATTTGCCGGCAATTCGGAGTGCCTTGATGAGATGCTCGCAAAGAAGACTTTCCGTGGCTTGCTCGGCTTGGTTGGCTTTGGACAAGGTGTCCCAAAGAGATCTCGCGCGAGAAATGAAGGACACAGGCGTGTCTTTAGCCTCGTACTTGATGTCACGGAGCTTCTCGCGGAGTTCACCAACAGCCGAGGTGTTGTTCATGCCGTAGGTCTTCTTAAGGAAAAGAAGAAGTTTCCTTGCCGTCTTCGAAACCTCTGGAGGCGCCTCGTTGATGATCTTGAGGATGTCCCCAGAGACGTTGCTAAGGATAGCTTGGACAACCTTGGCGGAGTTCCTCATGCGCTTGTCGTATTTCCTGTGATTTTCGTCATAGTACGCAGTGGTGAAGACGCCCTTGAAACTCGAAGTTTGACGAGCAACCCAGTTCTTGACGCCGTTGATGAACGCGGGCCAATCAGACGGGTTGTTGAGCGGGACGATACCAATGTTCTTGAACGACTTGTCAGAGGACATAGCGACGCGATGAAGAAACTTGAACGAGGGACGCGAGTGCGACTTTGAAGATGGAAGGGAGTGGGGTTCTCTTTAATGTACACGAGTGGTGTGCACTTGACTGCGAATCTGTGGAAAACACGAAAGGAAGTTTGTTTGCACCAAAAGTGTGAATAAAGAGTGGTTTATTAAGTAAGTTGAGTGAAAAGTTGGAGTGTGTCAACTAGAGGGAAAGCGCTTGCAAGTGCAAAAGGTAGTGTGAGGGAAAGGAGGTGAGTGCTCCTTTTATATGCGAGCGCTGTTCCCTTCAGAGTTGCTGCGGGCTGCTTCAAGGGAAGCGTACCGCCACTTTGGCGTTTTGAGACGACGGGTGAAGGGGGTGAGTTGAAAGGACAAAGTCAAATCAATGAGTGTAACCTGTTTATAACCCAATAAATCAGTATACTTGTGTAACTTGATTCTTTATTTGTTTTGTCTCCAAGGTTGGTATCCCAGGAGTCCGTCGGCCTTTGGAGGCGGCAACGGAACCTCACTGGTTTCCAACATGGAACATTTTGATCAAGTTTCGTGAGTGTGGCACTGGTGGAGTTTTTACGCAGAGTATCTTCATTCATCTACTTTTAGCGTCTTTGTGTGTGAAGTCACATTATATGTTTAGAGTTAAACAACTCTTTCCATAATATGGCAAGATGTGGTGTGGAAGATCTCTAATGCTGTTAATTATTACACAGCTGCTAACCACAATAAACTTGCACCTTACTAAAAAACCGAAAATACTCACAGTGTCTTGATGAATCAAAAATTTAAGGAAAAAGGTGAGGAACGTAGTTATAGGATCAACTACAGATGTGTAAATAAATATGGAAAATACTTACGATAATATTGATTGATGGACTATCAAGCACAGAATAGGAGGAAAGATTAATAAAAAGGTATGATGTAGGTATGTGTCCTCTACATGGTCTATGGATTTCTTTACTGTCCACCTTCCTTCCCTCACGTCTATCGTAGATACCAATAAGATTTGTAATAACAATATACCTTTAAAAGATGACACTTTTTGTTGTATGGGATACGCTACCAAGGTTCACTAAATATAGCAGTTATTGTAATAATTATAAGCGCATCCACTATATTCCGAAAAGAACGTAAGCATGTAAATATTCCGAATAGAAAGACGCGCGTCGTCCTCTGGATACTAAATCATGTAGACGTGGTAGCGCGTGTCTTTTTATTATAAAAACAGAAACTAAATATAACATTTGGTCGTGTTTGTAATGCAGGTCACAAAAGTGTCTGATTTTCCTTAAAAGGCAAACCATTGCTATTAGGGGTCCTTGACATATGTACTATAATTACTTGAATTAATCTTTGGATTCTCATTGGTCATGAATTGTATTGAGGATTGATTAAATGATGAATATTTATATGATATTCATTCACTTGAAGCCTGTTTCTTTATCAAGAAAAAAAAGGGAGAGAGAGACGGACTCTGAGGAGTCCATCGCCTTTATTTGGTTAATAAGACGTCCTGGCATTGTGAGCAGTTCAACCTACTTGTATACCTCATCTCCTCTCGTCGACCATTCATCATCACTCGTCGTTGATCATCATCATTATCTCACCTCCAATACCTAAATCATCGCTGTCAAGAATCATCAACACTAACCCCACCATCCACTTTCTCACCCGACCAACTCGACAAAAAGAATGTCCACTTTTCCTCCCCCCATTTTATCCATCACTCCCAGCAAATGTGAATACGTGACCTGGTACGAGCCTCCCCCAAACACTGGTCTGACCTCCATGGCCTCGTGTGTGCAAACATGCCTCAATGAACGCAATGGCGACTCTACCCCCACCGGCCTCCCAAGACCCATCCAGGTCGGCGTTTCTCGTTCAAACGGTACAGAGTTCAGAGTCACGTGTGTATGTCCCAGGCAGCGCGGGTTACTTTGAAGTCTCCAGAGCTCCCAACGGAAGAAACTGCAACACGCCTTGCGCGCAAGGAAGCATTGCTTCAGGATATGCCCCGTACAGTTGCGGTTTCTTTCCTATCCCAACGAGACCGGGTATTCCTGGTACCATTAATTACCACAAACGTTGTATTTGGCTCATCTCCCTCTCCGTCTCCTTCCCCTTCCCCTTCTCCATCTCCATCTCCATCACCATCGCCATCACCAGATTCTACCACCATCACATCACCCCCTCCATCCTCATCCGTCTCTTCAACCCAAGTATTAACAACTTCCGTTGAAACCCTCGTCTTGACCTCCACCCTTTCTGGAACCGTTGTCACGTTTTTGAGCACGAGGACATTTACTGGCGTCACGGATGTAGCTGGGAGTTCCTGTCATCACTGATTCCAGTGGAAATGGAAATCCCACCATTGGTACCGTGGAAGCCACTGGTCTAGCCCCGGTTCAATCGTCTTCTGGTACGCCCGTCAATGTGGTATGTATTTTATTTTCATCCTTTACCCATCCCGCTGCTAACCTTCCCTCTCTCTGTAATGTCAGCCCGTCGTCGTCGGCGCATCCCTCGCCTCTGTCGCCGTGCTAGCAGCTGCAGCTACCGTTCTTTACTTGAAGATGAAACCGCGTGTCCCGAAAGTTCCTCTTCCTTTGCGTCAAACCGGCAGCACCTCCTACCACTACTACTACACCTGCGCAACCAGGGCAGCCTAATCAGCATTTGCAGCATCATCATCATCATCATCATCATCCTGGGACTGGTGGAGGTGGTGGTAGCTATGGACCGGCACAACCACCTGGAGGAGGAGGAGGTGCAGGAGGGGGCGGTGCTGGAGGAGGAGGAGGAGGGGTGGTGGTGCTGGAGGAGGAGGTGGTGCTGGAGGAGGAGGAGTGCTGGAGGAGGAGGAGGTGCTGGAGGGGGCGGTGCTGGAGGAGGAGGTGGAGCGGGAGGTGGCGGAAGCAACGTTCCCGTTACCGGAGGAGAATCATCATGGGGTCAATCCGGCGGCGGCAGCAGCGCTCCCACAAACGTCCCAGGTACAGAATCCACCTGGGGTCAATCCGGCGGAGGCGCCAGCGCTCCTACCGCCCCCACCGGTGCAGAATCATCTTGGGGCACCAGCGCAACTCAACCCACCGTCCCCGTCGATCCCTCCGCAGGCGTCTCATCCCCGCTCCCGCTCCCACAGCTCCCTCAAACGTCCCCGCTGGCGGTCCCACTGGCGCCGAATCTGTCCCCACAGGCAACGGCGACTTCCTCTCAAACCTCACCGACCCCTCCACCATTGCTCAAACCGCCACTCCCAACATTCTAGGCGCCATTGGCCGTATCGCCCGCAAAAAAAGCGAAGAAGATCGACGAAAAGCCCTTCAAGCCACCGCAGGCGTTCACACTCTTCCCCCTGATTTCTCGGGAACTACACAGGTTATTACCATGGATCCCCTTACACCGTCCTCAAAACCCTTATGCAAATCAAGCCGAATACATGGCGTCCGCAGAGTACCAGGCGGCGTATAATGAATACTTGAGACAGTATGCGCAGTATGAGAGAGACATGGTGGCGTATCAGGAACAGTCAGAGGCGGCAGCGGTGGGGTCTTCGTTCTTCCCTGATCAACCTTATGATGAGGTCGCGGGGCAAAACTATGCAAAGGAGAAGTCGGGGCATCATGGACAGGGAGCTTTGTTTGGGGCGCATACGCAACAGGGGTCTTCGAGCGCATCGGCTTATGATGGGAAACCGATTGTGAACGATAGGGTGTATGGAGGGGATGTGAAGGTGCCTTTTGCGAATACTGGAGATGTCAAGGTGCCCTTTTTCGACGACGACTACGACGGCTTTGGAGCTGGAGAAGAAACGGTTAATGTATGAGCAGCCTTATGTGGAGATGGAGAAGGTTGTCGTGCCATTGACAAGGGTTGCACCACCTAGGACTTGGAGTGGAAGCGTTACAGCAGGGGTAATTTTCTTTCAATATATTTCTGGAATTGTTCTTTTTTTTTTTTTTGGTATACTTTTACTAATGGACATGTGTAGAATGCGCTTTCGTGGACTTCTGATCAAGTGCGAAATTTCTTGCTGGGAAAGGGTTCACGCCTGATGTTGTTGCGGCGTTTGCAGGTACGATTTCTCCTCCTGTGTCGAATTGTAACGTACTTTTTTTTTGGTTAGTTCAACGTATTGACGGACTCGTGTTCCTTGCCACTCACCGACGCTGATCTTGTGAGAAGGAGGATTGGGAATGAGAAAGTTAGGGAACGGATTTTGGAGGTTGTGGAGGAGGTGAAAAGTAAGAAGGTAGTCTGGTTTTTGTGTAGAGGAATATTTCCAAATTTTGGGAATGTTCTATATCAAGTTGTGTCCTTTCCTTTCTTTAAGTTCCTTTTCTTTGGGTGGACGCGGTGTTTTCGGTTTCAAGTGGATCTTTTTCCTCTCTTTTTCGATACTGTTCCATCTCCCCCTTTTTTTTCTTTTTTCTGTTCCAGTTGTTTTCCTTTCCGTCTTTTTTTTCTGTGAAAAGAATGTATCGTGTCGGTTTTTTTTTTTTAATTGCTCTCGTCCCCTGGTGGGAAAGCGGAGATGATATAACGCCCTTCCCATATTTTTTTTTCATTTGTGTTTGGCTGTTGTTCACTTTATATGATGATGGGTCTTTTGAGGGTGGGGATTCTACATTTGTGTTTATAAGTAATCAGTAGATCTGGATATCAGCTTCTATGAAGCAATGAATAACATTGAAGTATACATTCCATTTAGGGACCCCTCTTAATGAAATATGACATGCCGGGCCAGTTCCGGAGGATTATAGTAATTCTGATAGAAGATAGGAAAATGCTGCTACAGAAAGTTTACAAAATATGACTATCAGACTCACCCTTCTCACCATTCAACTTCTTTCATCGTAATTACGCGTGGGCAGCGGAATATCGTCCGGCGAAATCCATGACACAATATATCGAAGATCCCTTTACCTTTCAAATTCCTCACAGATACTACTTTATTTGGCTCAATAACGCTTTCACCCCGTATAGAGTGAACCCATTCTATCGCGTTTCACATTCACCTTTCGTATGCGAAAGCTTTGTTAAAATATTAGCAGGAGAAAATGGAGGGATTACCACTGAACTGCCCAATATAGCCTTAGGAAAAGGATTTGTAAGACGGTTTTGATGAATTAGCGTCTATTTCGTCACCTCCCTCTCGTCCCCGGTTCGGGTGGGCTGGTGTATTTGGTGAGAAGATCTGGTATATATCATCGGCCGTAATCTGCGTAAAAAGGCACCGGCCACTAGATTCACGAATGAGAAAGTAAAGAAAAAAAATATACAATTTATAGGTGCACCCTGTCTTCCCTGTATACTACTCTTAAGTGCTTTTTTATCGTGCGTGCTCTCGATTGATTGTAAAGGCGCGAAACTGTATGGTTGTCTAAGTCCCAAAATTGTTTTCAAACTGACCTGGCCATAAAACTTCAATTAGGATAATGTCATAATACACAAAGTTGAGAATTGCAGATTAGGGTCGAAACGAAGTTTACATATTGAGAGGAGAATGATGTCCGAACGACAGTGACCAGGTCATTATCGTGACGAGCTTTCAGAAGGTCTGCAGAGAGCTGCAAGTTTTAGATCTCCTGCTGATTATTGTTAAGAGAAATCGTACGGAGTGTGAGCAATCGCACGGGCTTACTGTGTACAGGTATTTGCAATATGGTGGACTGAGCCGATTGCCCAAAGATCATCGCAACAACACTGTATTAATAACTACGCGTCACTGTAAAATTTTGGATCCAATTCCATCATGTCCTCCACTTCGAACATCACAGGAAACAACGACGACGACCTAAGTCGCCGCGCGGCTACTTCTATTGAGGCTTCACAGGCTCCTCTCAGCTCATCCGTCATTCTCAACCTACTTGCGGACTCCGTATCCACCGCTACACAGCAACAGGATGCGTCAAACGGTCTTCGGTCACCAGCTGACCTCGTCTTCGCCACCCTCCATGCCATCATGATCAGTTTAGGATTTCGATTCAGAGGACTTGGTGAGAGTGGATCCACACCATCTTCTGGGAGGAAGAGACTAGCCGTGCCGAGGGGGTGACAGGGATCGAGGTAGTGCAGTTGCCGGAAGGTTGGAACGCGCGGTGGTGGAATGTATGCTTTTCGATATACACATCCAAGGTCGGCCTTTACGTTTTTGTTAAAAGGGATGGGTATTGCGGACCGACTAGTCATTCACTGTCTTGCTATTGAAGTAAGATCCTATTTTAATCCTGTGTATGATACGTCATTTATCTAACCTATCACTTCAAAAAGGATAACCGCCTTCAGAGCGTAGAATTGACCGTCCCTACCATCGTTGCCAAGTCCGCCACCTTCCCGCCGTCTGCCCCATCTTCATCATCGTCTGGCGATTCATCATCATCCACCAGCAACCCCCTTCTGTCCCTCTTCGCCAGCGAGAAGGCACTCGTTGACCTCATCTTCAAGTTTAAGAAGGACATTGTTGACAAAGTTGCACCAAATCTCGGCAAGGAAGGATACGAGCCTACCGCCATCGATGCGGCATCGTCGTCGTCTGCTGCGAGGCAGGCTGAAAGGAGAAGGTTCCCTGAATTTGGCGGGATCGTAGATCCGGGGTTCGCGCCACCACCGGTGGGCGGTGGGTTTGGGCCGAGAGGTGGTTTACCGATGGGTGGACGGAATCCTTATGGTGTTGGGGATGTGGATTTGGATCCGTTTGCGGCTGCACCTGGAATAATTCCTCCTCGGTGAGCTTTTAAGTTTACATTGTACTCGTCTCTGCCATCATTTTTTTAACGTGATTATGTGCGTTTTCTTACACCTTTTCATTACAGTGGCGGAATGCATCCAGGTGGTGGAATGTTTGTTGGACCTGATCACCCCATGTTTGGTGGTGGTATGGGCGGCATGGGAGGAGGTGGTGGGCGCTTCCCACCCGGTGGAGGGGGCTCTTTCCTGCCGCCAGGTGCGGTTCCGCCAGGTGCAAGGTTCGATCCTATCGGTCCCTTTGGTCCGCGACCAGGATTTGGAGGTGGAGGTATGGGAGGTGGACCTCGGGGACCTTTTGGACCTGGAGTTGGAGGTGGACCTTTGGGACCGTTTGGGCCCAATGCAGGTGGTGGGGCTCTTGGACCGTTTGGACCAGGTGTGGGAGGGGCCTCTTGGGCCGTTTGGGTCGGGTGTAGGAGGTCCTAGACCAGGGCTGGGGGTCCTCGGGACCCAACGAGGAGGTGAGCTTTGTTCGTTGTTCTTTTACGCCTTTGGATTGCTAATACAGTTCAACTTATATCTACTTTAAGATCGGACCCTGACTTTGATGAATTGCTTCCCCCTGGGTACGACAACATGTACCTTTAGAATATAGCTTTGTGCCATACTTGCAATCTCCGTTGTTAGTGAGCGTGACCCCTTTACTTTAGAAAAATTCTTGCTCTATTGCTATAAGCTGTTTATCTGTATCATTTTAGAATATTATGAGGGGATTTAATGAGCGAGCTGGAAAGATCTGGAGATTTTATTTTATCACGCCCGCTTTAACGCTGGTTTTACAGTAATGGCCCTCCATTATATAGAAGTGTAACCTTGCAATTTGCGACGGACAAGGGGCCAACCAACACCTCCCAAACACCTTCCAATACTGCACCCGTCATTCCCTTATCACCACACGGGGTCAGGCACCTAACGACGACGTACTCTGCAGTTTTCAAGTGTTTCCTTGACGCATTTCACCCATAACGACCTGCGCAAGGAGACCGAGCATGCCTCCGCCACCCTCTGATAGCACCTATGTTGGTGGAGGATCCAATTCAAGTTCATCGTCCTCTACGGTCATCGACCCACTTCTTGGTGGCCCGTATGATGTGCTGCTCCTAGATGGAGATTCTTCTGCCAATCCACTCAGAGCAGTACGTTCGTTTGTCCGTTTGGATCCTACCATTGCAAAAACTGATTGTGCTTTTTTAGGCTGTCAAGGAAACGGAATGGTCTGTTCTGGAACGGTTTTCACGGGTCACCCGACTATATAGAAATACTGCCGGTGCGTTCCTTGCATCTCAATGCATTACTTTGCAATTCTTTGCAGGTTCGAACTATATACTAACAAACAACAAATACAGCTCATTTTCTTGGACCACCCCATGGCTAAACCTCTCCTCCCCTTCATCCCCTCCGCCCTTGCCCCCGAGCGTCATCCTATCCCACCCCCCCACCATGAATACGAGCCCGCAAGAGTCTACCTTGCCCGCTTCGCTCACGAAACTCCAAGTCGCACGTTCTCGCAGTGACTCTGTTGATCCAGGTTCTAATCCTCACAACCCTTTTCCAAATGCCAATTCTCCCTCGTCCAACCCTCCGTCTCCTATGCTGTCGTCATCTATAAGCTTGTTGTCGGGATCGGCGATTGCGCATGCAAGGACGGCGATCCCAGATACGGCGGGGAGGTTAAAGATGTTGAAGGAGGAGAGTATTGTTTGGGATGAGACTGTGGAAGCTCTTACTGGACTTGGTGCTTTTGAAGTGCTTAGCGTGAGTACCTCACCGGTCTTCTTTCTTGGTTTTTTGTTGCTTATCTAATTTAAATATCTTTTAGACCGACACAAACTCCCCCACCTCCAAAAGTTGAACGTCTTCGCCCACTCTCTCGCGCCGAATGGGCTCTCTACTTTGATGTTCATCGTGGCCTTCCAAAGCCAATCGATCCACCACCTATGTCACTCAGTGACTCTATAATTCACGTCAGTCACGAAGAATCACCAAAGGAATTCAAAGGAGGACTTGGCAAAATC
Organism: Chytridium lagenaria; assembly: GCA_025449115.1. Classification (NCBI taxonomy): domain Eukaryota; kingdom Fungi; phylum Chytridiomycota; class Chytridiomycetes; order Chytridiales; family Chytridiaceae; genus Chytridium; species Chytridium lagenaria. Next base: position 186,657 of record JAHLKC010000052.1, read on the forward strand.
GTGGTTCCTGTTATGGAGATTCGGAGAAGGATATTTGCAGGGGTAGGTTTTGTTTGTTTCGCATCTGATGTGACGCTAGTGTTAATCCTTATGTATTGAAGGGGGTGGATCCCGAGATTCGACCAGAAGGTACGTATTGATTCGTTTTTTTTTTACTAAATTAGTTATGTTTCCAAATTCTAACATTGGCTGTTTTATTTCAGTCTGGCGTTTTCTTTACGCATTGTACCATTGGGACTCCTACTCATTCCGAACGTATTGCCACAAAGCCGCAAAGACGTGAGTTATTTCAAGTTTCCTGAGTTTACCTATATTATCTCTATTTATCTAATTTCTGTGTAATCTGGGAAGTGAGGAGTATTATCGTATGAAGCGTGAGTGGCTGGACATTGCGGAGCGGCTTGGAGAAGATGCGGATATGGAGGCACCCGGCAAAGGGAGAGGATCCAGATGCCGATATGTACCGAGATGCAGTTGTACGTGTTGATAAAGACGTGCATCGAACGGGTGAGCCTTCTGCTTTATTTTTGGTTTTTGTTTTTTTTGGAAAAGGAATCCTTGAGGGCTTTCACTTTGGGGAATTTTTCACGATTTTTTCCACATTTCTTTTCTTTCTAATCGCATTCATCATTTTTTAGATCGTGGCCACCCTTTTTATGGCCAGGAATCCATCTCGTATTGCCACACCCGAATCTTTACCCAGCGGCCAGTAGGCGTGGACCTGGAACTCCCAAATATGAACAAGTTACGGGATATACTCATCACCTACGCATGCAGTACCCTGGATCTGATCGCCTTGGGTTGTTCAAGGAATGGCCGATTTGGCGTCTCCAATATTGATTACTCTGGAGGGCGATGAGCGGACGCGTTTTGGTGTTTTACAAAGTTAATGACAAGAATGGTTAGCATAAGTTCTATTTGGTGTTGTTTTTTTGTGCTATTTATTCAACGATTTATCATGATATTTAATCTTAAATCATTTTTAAATCATCGCAGAAATCAAATTTCCGCCATGACGGTCTCGGCATGCGGACTCACCTTACAACCTTACCTCCCTTCTAAAACTCACGGACCCTCATCTTTACATCCACTCGACCTTGCAACGCTTCCAACCTCTTCTGCTGTTTTCCGCTGGTTCTTTGTCTTATTTAAACGAGAATTTGCATTTGCTGATGTGCTAAAATTATGGGAAGTTCTTGCTTCGGGGTGGGGAGGGGACGAGTTTGAGTACTTTGTGGCGTTGGCTATTATGGATGAGCATCGGGATGCGATTGTTGGTGTTTAATGAATTTTGATGAAATATTGAAGGTGGGTTTCGTCGTTCGTCGATGTTTGTTATTTATAACTTTCCGCAGTACGTCAATGACCTCTCTGGTACCATTCCTCTCGATCCCACACTTGAGGCTGCGGAGCTCCTATATCTCCGTTTCCGAGTTCGTGCGGCATCTGTCGGGGCTGTCCTCTAAAACTGCTCCTGGACTTGTTCCGCTAACCGTCCCCTTCGTCATCTGCATCTTCGTCAACTTCATCACTGTATCGGTCTGCACCGGGAACGCCGATGGAAATGGAGGGGAAGCTGAGGCTTGGGGAGATTGTAGAGAGGGTGAGGGACGCAGAGGAGAGTGCGAGGGCAGATATTTTCGGCAGGGAGGCTGGAGGGGACGGGAAGAAGAAGACGGAGTGATTTGTATGTTTTTTACGTTGGGGTAATTTTTTGGGAGGATTTTTTTGTCGGTTGTTCCCTTGAAGCATTTCTTTTGTTTTTATGGATATTTCGTTTGGTTGTTTTGTTTTGTACTTTTTGCTTTTTTAGTTTACACGGGTTTTGCTCTCATATGTACACTTCTTGACTCTTCTTTCACCCTGCTTAAAAAAACAATACGCATGAAGATATTTAAATTGTTGCACTATTCTTGCTTTGTTACTTTTTGGCGGACTTTCGAACGAAAGGTCCCCAGCCCTTTGTCATTGTAAACCCTCAATGCCACTCAACCTCTCAACGTCAATGCCACATTTCCAATCCCCGTGCGTCATTACCTCCTCACACTCAACATTAATTACTTTTCCACTCCTACTTATAGCAGGCTCGTTCCCCGCTCTTCCTCCTCCTTTCGATACCCACCCCAAAGCCTGAAGCACATCATCATGCTTGGAGTAGAAATTAAACACCCACCCCTCCACAGCTTTCGCCGCCATATCCCAATCGCCTTTCCCCGCTGCACTAGCGCACCCAAATAACATTGCTTTTACAACCCGTGGACGGTGCATCACGCATGTGTCTATCGCCCTCAATGCGATCAAGGACATGTTGGATTCGCTCATGAGTTTTAAAGTTGTAAGAATCAGCGATGCTCCAAGGGAATGACCTAGCAATATGACTTTCCCGGGTTGGATCGAGTCGCGAAATAGCATCTCCAAGGAGAAAGGCGGTGAGATGGCAATTTTGTCGAGCTTCTTTGTACGATGAGAGGATTATGGATGCTATTGTGGGTGTTTGAAGGTTCGTACCCCATGATGGGTGCGCGTCCCACTGTAAACTTAGCCTATACTTGGGTGAGCTTAGTTGATGAAATAGACCTGTTGATTACCATGTATTGTTTGGGAAGAGTCGGTCGATGATGGGTTTCCAGTGTTTAGCGTGAAGTCCAGTATGGAAAAACCCATCAACGGAAACGATTACTGGGAGTTCAGCGCGTCCCTGCCTCTCTTTGAGCAATGTCAACACGATTAAAAGAGGTCAAAATGCAAACCTAATATAAACCCTCGTTCACGAAACGCCGGCATGCTCTTATAAATCGCGTATGCAACTACACAGCTCGCACTTGTCCAAAGGGTAACCCATTCGCTCCACAAGCCAAACCACCAAATCTTGGTCGCCCAATCCCCTTCCAAGCGTCCTCCGACGACATAGACCATACACCGTTAAACGCTTTCATAAACCCATCCTGAATTAAGGATATTGCGGCACCTGCTACTGCCGACGCGACAGGAGATACTGAAACAATACGCGTAGCGCCCGCAGCAATTGTAACGACCGTTCCAACAATCAGACCACGCATCACGTCTGAAACATCCGTTGTAATACTTGCATGGATGGAGCGATAGCTTTCAAGGGTTGTGAGGTTCCCCAATGGCTTTTTGTAAAGTCGGCGACCACCCCGCCATGGAGGAGACAGAGCCAGTCGGAGCGGTCGATCCTTTTAGGTTTTGCAATTTCACTCGAGTAATTTATGAGAGTTGAGGCTGAGGAGGCTGAGGAATGAGGGGATTGGTGTGACCGACGAGTATGGCTTCTGTTGGGTCTACCATGCTGTAGCCGTCCACGCAGGCGAAGTGGATGCAGCCAGGGAACATGCAGGGATGGAGAGTGCGTTCGCAATCTGGGAAAGAGCAGCGGGTGAAGAGGTAAGATGAGTCTTTGGAAGATAGGGTTGGTGCGTTGATGAGTTGTCTCATACACCATGAGCAGAAGGCCTTTGACGACTCTGTTGAGACTCCACCTCCCATAATGGAAATTGTCAATGAGATTGTCAAACACATCAGATACTTGACCGAATCTGTCCATATCGAACATATAAGCGTTAAAATGGATGAGGTAGATTTTTGAGAAGGAGTCTCTTGTCCAATATCGAAGGAGGAGGAAACTTTGTGATGGACAAGATCCTTTTGTCACTAACACGCCAAAGATACAGATAACTTGGCCGATTCATATGAGACATGATCCGACATGTCGGGCATTCTACATAATAAGAATGGAAGTAATACTGCTACACTAACCCCGTCAATCGAGTGTTTGGGTTTAATCAGTTTCACGACATCAGATTAGCATGATATATGCATTTTTTTTAATAAAGTTGTATGATCGTCTTTTTATTAACTGTTTATCATTGTTGGACATGTGCAGAGGAGAGAGCTGCTGACGGATTGAGTTTCTCCTTGGGAGCGTCTGGGCTGAAAATATGGCCTTGGCGCATGTAGTAGATAAGAAGCGATGTGCAAAAGTGGTGAGAAATAGCCTGCACATGAAAAAGAGGCAGTTAGAATGATGAGAACAATATGATGAAAATAAGCACACAAACAAAATGAAAGATTTTATCATTGGAAGCGAAAACAGAGAGAAAAAAATAAGTAAAAGATACCTGAACGACGGTAAATGGGATCAAAGTAAAACTTATCGCATTGAGTTTATGAAACTCTGCTCTCCATCCCCACGGATCCGAACAATTTTCCGCTATTAATTGCGGAATCATATCATTCTTTTGAAGCTTATTGTCCATACAACTATCCAACGCGTTATACGTGCTCCGCTCACAGCACCGTATTTGAAGAAATGTGGCCTCAGTTTGAAGTATGAAAAAAATGATCGATATGATGAGTGTCCAGAGGCCGCTTGTAAGAAGGTACTAGGGGTAGTTAGATTTTATTGGGATATCGGGACTCACGATGAGGTAGAGAAAGGCGAGACGTTTTTCGTTCGGTGGATGTTTGGGAACGATGACGAGGCGGTATATGAGGAAGAGGAGACTGCAGAGGAATTGAAGGCCGCAGACAAATGAAATGTACCAGCGGCTGTGGTATGGGAGTAATGCTACGAGTGCGATCGAGATGAACTAGCACAAATAATTTAGTCTTAGCATAAAATGATGCCACACGCGAATACAAGGCGAAAATAAGGAACTGAAGTATAATATGATAAAGGTAAATGATACTCACACATTGGATGATTTGCAAATTCGTCTGCGTCGTCTCATTTATCTGAATAACCTCAAACAGCTTTCGATACTTTTCGACAAATCCGAGAAAACTTTCTATCCTTGTTGGAGCTGCTTGTAGTGGGTGTCCAGGTGGTTTGGCTAAAGCTGTTGCCGCTCTTGTTGCTCTCCTTTGTTGGTTTGTTTGATGAGATGGATCAGCGGATAAAAGCCGTTGCTGATGCTGTTGTTGCTGCTGCTGCACCTTATCAAGCCGTACTGATGATTCTTCCATTTTGTGATCTGTTCTTTTGGGGACCATGGGGAGGGAGCTCATGTTCTGTTGTTGCGCTGACATATTTCTGTTGAGGGGGTCACTCTTCCTTGTTGATGCTACCCTTGCTGTCCTTGCTGTTTATCTGTTCCTTGCTTGGATTTCCCTATGCAGTATTATCCCTCTCCTGCGTTTATAGCTTCCTGTTGTTATCGTTCGTTCTCGACAACTTCCGGCGACGTTGTCCTGAGCAAGTTCGTTCCTTGTCACCTTTTTTTTGACAATCTTTATTTCTGTTAAAATGATATTGACTGTAAGGTGCCAGCAAAAATTTCATTTTTCACCATGTCCTTCTTCAAGCGCATCCTCATCAAACCATCACGACTTCCCTACATCGCCGGCGGTTTTATTGTATATTGCTCGAGCACCTATCTCGCATTTCACGGATACCGCCTATATCGTCTGCCATCACCTCCTGAAGATATTGCGGATCCAAAGGCGCAGAGTCGTTTCTCGCATGTTTACACAGGGCTCGCCAGTTCCTACGACAAGAGCATTGGATGGGACGAGTGGCTGTTGGGATTGCACGGAAAGAGGTCAAAGCTTTTAAAACAGGCCAAGGTAATGAAATTAGATGGAAACACGTACTGAGATAATGCAAATAAACATGTAGGGCGATGTCATCGAGTTGGCAGCAGGAACTGGAAGGAACATGGATCATTACCCCCCCAAACCCATCATCACCTCCCTTACATTCACAGATAGTAACTCTCACATGCTTGAACAAGCTTTCAACAAGTACTCAACAACAGACTCCCACCGCACGCGACTCCCACCAACGATGTTTTCAGTCCTCGACGGATCCAGCACAACCCGACCAGACGCCTCCTTCGATACAGTTGTCGATACATTCGGTCTCTGCTCATTCTCAGATCCCGTTGCCTGTTTAAAGGAAATGACACGAATAACTCGACCTAACGGTCGAATCCTGTTGTTGGAACACGGCCGTTCGACATGGGGATGGCTGAACTCGGCCTTAGACAAAAGTGCGCTGGACCACGCAAAGGAATGGGGGTGTTGGTGGAACAGAGACATTGAGGCACTTGTAAAGGAAGCGGGTCTTAAAATCGTCAGCTGTAAACGTTATCATTTCGGAACAACGTATGAGATAGTTGCGACTCCCGCGTGAAAAGAACAGCTACAGAATATTTTTATGTACATTGCAGCGTCGTGCAGGCATGCCCCCTCCCATCGCATTAACTAATATACGAATAATACCCTCACGAAACCACCCTCATCTTTGTCCGTGTCTCTATAAAACTCCTCGGCTCATGAAGATATAAGCTCAATCCCAAAACCCCATTCTTAGTTAAAGATCTCACTAACCCGCCATTAGCCGTAACAGTAGTAATCTCCATCCGATCCGCCGTCCCAAAAATATTTGCCTGAATCTGAGATATCGTAATATTCGTGCCCTTCTTCCCCCCTTTCTCTACGGAACCTTTACTATCCGATAATCGAACGAACCGTTCAGAAGGATCATCCGCAACAACACTCATCCGCCCCTCCAATGGTGCGATCTGTTTAAAAACTTCCCCGCCAAAGTCTCTCCAATTTTCGGAGCCGAGATCCGATAAAATCTGTTGACGAAGCCCCTCTGAGCACATAAATAATGTACGCGCTTTCTCTCGGGGACCCGCAATGACACGTGCAATGTCAATGTACTTTTTTAATGCGGTTTGGGTGATAAGAAGTTCTTTACCTTCGAGGGCGGGTACAAGCGACTACAAAACGTTAATCACCAATACTCCATACTCCATAAATCTTACATGTAATATAGGCTCCAAACATTCCTGTTCTTCCTGCAAAATCAACGCCTCGTTACTGTATAACCCTTTGGGCACCTTATCAAACTGGTTCGAAATATCCGACGCGAGAGTAATAAGTGTCGTCACATCTAAGTTCGCCGCACTCGTCCAGACTGTTCTCCAATCTGGTAAAACTTCTTGCGGAATTCCTGATACCACTTCATGACTAGGGTTCGCTATCACGTCATTCGAAAGTGCCCCAACCTCCCCGCGTGTCTTCCCTAATTCCATCCTAAACTCTCCCACATCCATCGCTTGCACTCCCGTCAACTTCAATGCTTCAATAATCCGTTTCTGCTCTTCCACTGCATCGCTAGTATTGAAAAACACATAGTACACCTCAGGTGCTTGATAGTGAATGGGGTTCTGACGAGCTGCTTCAAGAAGTTCTAGGGCTTGTCGAACAATCGGAATCATCTCAAGCCCTTCAAGAGGCGTTGCAGGAATGGAAGTTGAAATTGGTTTCGGAATTGCCGAATCCGAATCCGAATCCGAATCACTGGATGAATACTCATCTTCCTCCAACTCCATCGCCATGCTTTCCAGTTTTCCAGCTTTAATTTTAATCCCTACAACATACATTAGCGTAATAAATCGTATCAACACACATCTAGTTCCCCCGTTCATTACAACATCAATCCGTACATTCCTTCTCTCATTCATCGGTCGTCCCTTTCTCACCGGCACAAAATTGAAAGCCTTGAACACTTCTGACGCCCCATACCGTCCCCTAGGCATCGGAGCAGCCTCAACCCCAATCTCCCGCATAGTGGTAAACACCGCTTCCAAGTACCCCAGGTTTGAGCACTGCACATGGCAAGCCCTTATGGCGTCCGGTGTTTCAAGTAGCTATGTTTTCAAGTAAGGTATTTAGGAATCTAACAAACAACATTCGACAGAGATACGGTTACCTTTGATAGAAACTTTCTCTCGGCTTGAATCGTTGACAGAAACTTTATCGTTCCGCCCACCTGTGTGCGGTCTTTGGTGATGGCTTTTGAAGACTTTCTTGCTGATGTTGGACTTTGAATGCCGTCTGCTTCAAGGGCTTTGAGGAGAACATCGCAGCGCCGGAGAAGGCTTCGTGCAGTTTCAGCATGGTTTGGTGGGACATCATCGTCGTGTGTTGGCATGTTCAGATTTTTTTCGTCCAAAATCATAGTCTCAATTTGGACATGCCAGAGAAGAGAAAGGCTGACGAGGTTGACGAGGAGCGGGCGTCAAAGGCCGTGAAGGTGGTGGGCATAGTGGAGGTCAATGTGGTGGGGGATGTGGATGCGCTACCCAATCTCATAGTTGCACCTGAAGCTCCTCTAAATTCGGGACTCCCATATCATTGCACCGCAAAAGTCCTCCGTAAAGGCGTCGTTTGGCTCCAAAACTACATCCCCATATCCCACCAACTCCATCTCATCACTGTCGCCAAACAACTCAACATCTTCCATCCATCCCATCTCTGTAAAAACGAGAAAGCTCGAAGTATTCACATGGTAAGCAGGAACAATCTAATGCAGTATTCCGATAATCTTCCAGATGACGCTTTCCGCAAAAGCATCACCTCTTCCACAAGATATTGTTGATTTGCATACAACGCTATCAAAGCTTTCGGAAACCCTAACGGAAACCTCACCCACTCACAAACCGTCGCAATGCGTCGTCCTCCACTATCCCCCCAATCCGTCACCCAACCGTCTCTCTCTCCACGACGAGCAAGGCAGCAAAGGTTGTGTCGTCTCCGTTTCAATTGGGGATACCGCTGTGTTCGCTTTTAAGCCGACATGGAAAAAGTCGACCCCTCTTACAAAAATAGAGTTAAAAAGCGGGGACGTGCTGTGTTTGGGGGAAAGGCGAGGGGGATCGTGCATGGCGTTGAGAGAATATTAGATGGAACTGCGCCGGGGGTGATCTCGGAGGTTTTAAATGGAAGACTTAACTTTAATGTGAGGGAGAAATGAACGCTTTTGTATTTATTGGGACTATAACAAGCACTTGAAACGTTAAAAACGATATAATAGTATATAAAATGATGACATATAAAAACGACGAAGGAACACTTTGATAAAATGTACGCTATTCTTCCGTGTTCAGCCTACTCATAAGTCTCGTCGCTTCATTGGGGTCAGGATCACAACCGTCTCCGTCCCAGTAACATTGCGCGAGTCTCCTTATGGCGTCAGGATCGTTAGCGTCGGCAGCTTTCTTGTACATCTCAAACGCCTTGATGGGGTCTTTGGGACATCCATTCCATCACTAAAAGAAGTTGGTCAGTATCATCGGTCTGATTATAATATGAAAATAGAGCTGATGAAGACAAAGAGGGAACCGGGAAAAGTCAAAATGGCGCTGGAGTGGAAAGATTGAAAAGAGCGAAACGCACCGATAACAATCCCCCATCTTCCACGCCGCCTTCGCATCTCCCAACGCCTCAGCTTCAGCATAATACTCAAAAGCCTTCCCGAAATCCTCAACACCAACAATGCCCTCCGCATATGCATCCCCAACAGCCACAAGCGTTCCAGCTCCATGCTGATTGCCTCCATCCCTTGCAGCCGTCGCATACAATTCCATCGCTCGCCCAATATCTTTTGGTACGCCTTCGTCACCCTCCATCAAAATATTCGCAGCATTCACGATCGATGACGCGGAACCGGCTTCATGGGCTTTCATGTAGAGGTCGACAGCAAGGAGGGGATTGCGCGGGAGAACTTGAGCGGTTCCTAACGTTAAACCATGATGATGGAGCGTTGCAATCAACGTTATATGCGTAGGATCTCCCGTCGAAGCCGCCATTTCCGCATACTTTAAATGCTTTCTCGCTCGTGTCGTAGGAGAATCTGGTTCGGGAACTTGGATCCCATCTTCGTCATCATCAACCACAATATCTTGATCCATTTCACCGGCCGCTCGTTTCATTTCAGTAAATCTGACCAAAGACTTTGCGCAGGTGATGTCACCTTTTGAGGATGCCTTTTCCCATAGGATGGACGCTTTTTCTAGACGTTCTTCGGATGCGTGGTAATCGGCAATACGTTTGAGGCAGTGGAGGTCTTCGCTTGTTTTCACGCCAAGACGCCATGCTTCAAGAGCCTTTTGTTTGTTAAAGCATCGGAGCGTCGTCATCGTCAAATTCTTTATCTTCATCGGCTGCATCGTCTTCCACTCCCGTCCAGTACCAGTCACCCAGACCTATGGTAACGATCAATACAGAACATTACATCAATAATCATACCCCCATCCTTGGATGTACCCCATTTCAGCGGCTGTCCGCATCAATTCCCTGGCTTTCTTGCCGGACCGCGGAATATCTCCTGTGGCTTCGCGGTAGAGAGAGGCAGCGTTGCGGGCACCTTCAACCATACCGAGATGGGCGGCTTCCTCAAAGAAGTGGAGCGCCATGTCAATGTTCCGGCCTTCTGCGTCGGGAGTGAGGAGAGAATGCTGGCGAGGGTGAGGCATGCCTAGAGATGGAGTGATGTCAGCGTTTTGGATGATGAGCTGGCGAAGGTGGGTAAAGGAGGGATCGCATTGGAGAATGGAAGAGAAAGACGGTGAGGTATGATAGAAAGAAGGTGGATGCAGCTTGGATTAATTACCTGCGGGTCTGCGAGCTCTGTGGCGAGGTGGTGGAGGTATTCGAGCTTTGAACCTCTTGGGAACATGTCAACGACTCGTGTCAAAATCTGTCCAGATTATGAAGAAAAAAGTTCATAAGTGTATAAAAGTGGAGATGCGTGAAATGGATTTATGCTATGGATGTAAAGCATACAACACGGAACAACAGTAAACAAACTAGAAACGCGTGTATTTGACCAGAAAAACGGAAATTAGAATATATTTCAAGGAATCACGCCCAAAAACACGTCATCCACATACAGAAACAAAGGGAAAAAAGAAAAAAAAAAACCAACAAAAAACAGGAGTGTGAATATTTAAAGTGGAAGAAAAGGTGGGCTAAAACATAAAAATAAAACTGAAACATCAACGTATTTGATAGTGTCCCATCTACAGCTGCCGCTGCTGCGTCATCACAACAGAAGCTTGAGCGACCGTCGTAGTAGTCCTCCTCGAAAATGACCACGTCGTTGGCATAGCTAATCTTCTTAGCGTCTCCAAACGCGGTGTTCTAGTCACCTCCTCCACTGGCGACGCAGGCGACGTGCTATCAGGAGTATCGGCATCAAACAAAACTGACACATTTCCCGCAGAAACCCTCGGTGATCCCTCCACTGCCCCAACACGCCCCAGACCTCCCCTGGCGGACTTTTTCGTAGCTTTGCGAACACCTTCCACAGCGTCTTGCTTACATATAGGACATAGACGGTTTCCTGTTGACGTTGCCGGAGAAGCGACAAGGCGGACGTGGATGTCCGCACTGCAGAAGGCGTTCCTAGTAACCAAGGATCCACACATTCACGATGAAACCGATGTCCGCATCCAAGCTCGCGAATCAAATCTCCCTGCTCGTATTGTACCAAGCAAATGGCGCATAGCATATCCGTTGATGGATGGGTTCCAGTGGAAATGCCAGAGTAGTAGGAGGAGGTGATAGATGCGAGGGAGGTCATGGAGAAGGTGGGACATTGTTGAGTCGGCGGTGAGGGCACTAGGAAGACCCATGGAGGTGGTTTGGGGAGGGTTGCGGCGAGTGATGGCGGTGACGGGGGCTTTGGAGAACCGGTGGGGGTTGGGGATTCTGTCGATGCCGGGATTGATGGAGAGGGAGATGGTGAAGGTAAGGCTGAATTAGGGGTTGAAGTACTGACGGAATTAGAGGAAGGTTTCAAGGTCTTGTTGCTGGACTGTCCCATACGTCGATGATGACGTGCCTTGAAAGGAAAAAGGGGAAGCTTGTCCAAATCCTCTTTGGTCAAATGTCGATGTACCTTTCCTCCGTCTGACGCGGGATGTGTTTGGTGGTGTGGAAGACTTGATACTCCAAACACCATCATCATCGGGAGCGTCATAATATCTCTTCGAAGGTGACCCATCTGAACAGCGGGACCAGGAGAAGGTTGTTGCTGATGTAGCGGTCGTCCCTCCTCATTACTGGTGTCAGCCGGTACAGATGTTGTCCAGTATGTTCCTGTCGTAAGGTCAATATCACCCCCACGCATACGAATACGGAGCAACCGCAACCCAGCAAACATCAATAGCAAAAGCCACATCACAGGCCCCATCAGCACTTCCGCAAGGGCGATAAACAGAATCCAGCTTGAAGCAACACCTTCAGCTCGATCCTTGATGAGTGCCGTAACGAGACTCATAAGCCCCCATACCCATACAAACAACCCCATGTTGAAAGTTATGGCAGAATATCGTTGAAAAAGACCCGACCAACTCGGTCGACCCCGTCGATGTACCTCAGATCCTGGGGCGGCCAAAGCTGCAGCGACTTCCCGTCGGTCAAGAATATATTGAATTGGTTCACGTGGCATTCGAATAATGCAAACGACTGCTTCCATTGCCAACCAGAATGCTGCCACGTCCATCCAGGGCGGGAAGCGGCAGTAGAGGGTGAGGAGGACAGTATGGATAGTGAGGACAGCCATGTCGCGGAAGAGGGAAAAGAGGGCGGAACTGAGGGATGTGGTGGTGATGGTGGGATTTCCTTGAATGACGGCTGGTTGGGAGAGGTCTTGCGCTCTTGCGAGGAAGAGGACGCTCTCAAATAGGCAGCTCATCCCTTATTTCTTTCTCTCACCGAGTCCTTTTTCCTTTCAATCGTCTCGATCGAGTACGTTGCTTGGTTTAATTTACGAGCAAGAGAGTCTTGGTTGCTATCTACTTTCTAGAAAAAGAAATGACCTTGAGGGGTAGGAAGATAGGGCCGGCCAGCAGCTTCCAAAAAGCGACCCTGGCCATTTATGTCTGATTGTCTGGACTGATAGAGTTGTCACGAAGAGTTGTCATTTCGTTTCCTCTTCGGTGAAAATGAAACTGACTTCTTGACTGATACCTCTTCCTGGACTACACATCATTTCTCCATCATGACCACCACGTACAAGTTTTTCTACTTTCCTATCCGCGGTCTCGCCGAGATCTCACGCGCAATCCTCTTTAAGAGTGGTGTCGAATGGACAGAGGAAAACCCCGAATGGCCAGCGGCAAAGGAAGAAATGCCCTTTGGTCAGGTAAAATCCATCTGCCATCCCCTATCCTTCCTGACCCCCCTGTTCCAGATGCCCCTCTTGATTGAGTACCTCGACGGCAAAGAAGTCTTCCGGATCGCCCAATCTCACGCAATCGAACGCTATGTTGCCCGTAAACACGGACTGGCGGGTGCATCTCTGAAGGAAACGGCTTACCTTGAGTCTATTGCTGAGTCGTGGTTTGATGTTGTGAATGCATTCGGTAGGGTTCGGATGGCGGCGTCTACCGAAAACGCTGCCAAAGTGAAGGATGCAGAGTTTAATACCAAGATTGCGGGAATCTTCAAGTACCATGATGAGATCCTTCAGAAGAACGGAAACACTGGATTTTACCTCGGATCTTCTGTGAGTCCTATCTTTTATAATCGGTTACAAAACCATCCGCAATGCGTTAATATTTTTGATGTTTTCATTGGAAGATTACTTTTGTAGAGATCACTGCATACTTTACTTTGGAGCGTGGTGAAGACATCGACAAGGAAGCCTTTGACGCCCTCAAGGCTAAATTTCCCGGTATCTGCAGACTCTACGATGCTGTCCGTGCCGACCCCGCTGTTGGTGGTTACATCCTAGGCACCCAAAGGACTTCCCGTCGCTCCTTATTCTACTAGTGACATTAATACCCGTGCGTGCCTCATAATCTTTCTCGAGAGACCTCTGAATTATAAATACTACAGTCTGTCTTGCTATACTGATAAAAGCGACATATGTTATGCTTTACATTTACAGTTTATACAACGCGTGATGAATCATACTTACTCTTCCGCTTTGATAGATAAAATGTCCTGTCAACCAAACCTCTTTTGGAACCATTGTGTGCATTCAAGCTTGGAGTCGAATACCTTTTTTCAAAAGACAATGTGTTGTTTCGCCTTCGCCTTCACAGAAAATTAAGACAAAAATAGATAGATCATCCTCTATTAAAAGATGACTGTGCTGCAGTCCAATGCCCGTAAAAAAAATTACAGTGTAATCTCATCAAAGATATATTCACAAAGTAAGAAACGTCGTTACTAACAAACAGAGGAAAAAGAAAAGAAAAAATTGATAAAGTAAAAATAATTACGCATTGCTAGCAGCTACTGAAACCGACGTCTTCGACTGTCATCCTTCCACCCTTACTGAAACCCCTCTTTCGAATGCGATCACACATCAAGAATAATTATTTAACCGTGGTTCGCCCTCGCGAAGCAGACGCGAGAGTTATCTTTATCGTAAATCGAATCTATAGATATAAATATATGGATTAATATCCCAACCAACCGCCTCCACATCGAAGAGCATTATACAAAAAAAAAAAAAACAAAAAAATCAAAAAAATCATGAAAAAAACTTACAATAAGCTCTTAAGAACGTATCCCCAAAAATCGCTAAACTCCCTCCACTGGCTCCACCAATGAACCCTGAAAAACAAACTCCAGTCGGATCTCTCAACACATAAATACTCGCGGGGATCGTATACTCATTCCCCCAAACCGCAGCACAACATTTGGAGACTGTGCCGAACAATCTATCGTGTACACTCCGTACCGTCTTTCGTAGGTCGCCCCGATCGCACGGTTGAGGTCAGCGGCGACACGGTCGTCGAGGATCGCGAGTGTGGTTCCAGTGTCAGCAATCGCGTAATTTAAGGCCCCTCCAAGGGAGCCTTGGGTAGACCCGACAGTGAAGGTGGAGGATGCGAGGGAGAAAGCCCAGAATGTGGGTTCGATAAGGGGATCTGCATATAAAAAGGTTATTAATTAATGTGTATTTACTTCGGGTTAAAGAAGTAGGCTGAATAGAAGAAATGTAGAAAGAGATTAAGATAAATCACTAATACAATCAGTAAATGAACGTTACTTACGACACGTCAGAGGTCCAGAGTACCTTGCAGGGTTATCCCCACCCAACGTCAATTCTCCCTTATCCCCATTCTCCGCATTGGACAAGTACACCCCAAACCTCCTCCTCCCCGCCGGGAATCCCAAACCATCAAAAAACCCACTCTCCGCAGCATTCCCACCGCGAGCCGCAAGTGCTCTACCAATTTGCGATATCGCGGGATACGCCAACCCCAGCAATCCATCAGAATAACCATTATCATCAAATCCTTCCGCAAACGTTGACACGCCGAACCCTATCGGACGGGTGGATAACCCGCCGGCAGAGACGACACCGCGGTAGACTGTTCCGGCGACGCGGCCAGAGCCGTAGACAACGTTGAAGGGAGCGTTGGTGGAGGTAATGGAGGCGTCATTGACGTCGACAGAAGTTCCAGTGCAGGATTGGTCACGGGAACGGCAGAATGGACCGCGAAGCCACGTATCAGCGGATCCCGTATCGATGTGGACGTTGAAGCGTTGACCATTGCCCTTTTGGTTGTTTCAATGTTAGTTGGCAAACTGCAAAAAAACGCAATCGAAGGATCGACTATGCGAAAAGAAAAAGCAGAGATTTAATTCAAAATGAAAGGTGTAGCGCTTACCAGCGTAATAGGCGCAGCATACAACAAATTCATGTAATTCACCAATTCCACAGACTGTCTCTTCTCCAATGACAAAGCAGGCGGCACACTGACTCCACGTCCTGGTTGGAATCCAGCAAACCTCATTGTCGGCAGCATCACCGCCTGCTCAAGAAAGTGACCTCCCGCAAGGTTGAGATGGGCATTGCGTTGAATCTCAAGCGTTACTGGTGGGGATGCGGATGGCGTGACAGGAAGGGTGGAGTTATCGGAATTAGTGAGGGCGGCGGCTACCAGCCCCAAAGCCTTTCCGAGCTGCATAGTAGAGTTTGGGCAGCTGGAGGATGATAAATAAAAGAGTGGTGGTGACGTGTGTAGGAATGGGATATGGCGAAGTTGATGAAAGAGTGGCTGCTGGATTCAGCAATGCCTTTTGGAAGTGTGAAGTCTCAACGAAAACTGTAAAGTTATCTTGCTGCTCAAGCACGTTCATATTTGTGAGGAAAAGCCTCATTGCTTGTGGGCCAAACTTTGTTCAAAGGTATGATGGCAAGGGGGGTTTTCGCCACCGGCTCTTGGGGCAGGTGGGAGGTGGGAGGGCAGGGGTCTCCCGCCTGTCAGTCGCCCCTTGTCCTTTTGGTGACAATTCTTTGTTTACGCGTAAAAAAAACAGCACACATGTAAATATTTATTAAATATTTAAAATGGTTTATATCCTCTTCTCAAAGGTACGTCCCAGGTAAAAACCTATCTACGTCGCATGAAGAGAAACGTCTCGTAAAAAAAACATTTCTATTAAGTATATTAATTAGAAGTTTGTTGGAGTTAAAAACATACTGAAATTACCTAAAGATATTAATATCGCCATGATGGTTCTGACTTAAGGACGCCTAACGAGTCCAACAAATTGACCACCCTAATATTAGGTGTACCAAGGCTTTGTTGGAGACGGTGAGGACATTTTTTATATATATTCATGCCTGTGAGCCTTATGTATGGAAGTAATAAAGACACCGTCATCACGCCGTGAAAACTATGGTAAACCTCTCTCGATAATTCCACCAAGTATAAATACGATTGTATAGGTCAAAAGCAAATAAATATCTTCTGTCGCGAAGTCGTCTGGCGTGACAGCGGTAAATAAACTAACAGCGATTTCGTAGAAAGTCGCGAGGAAGCCTTATCAGGTATTTTAACAAAATACGTTATTTATTTCTATGGACTTTCCTTTTGCTTCCGACTATCCCTATACTACCGAATCCGATGACTCGTACAGGTGAGGCTTTTACTTATCTTGTACGGTATTAGACGTGGAATATCCATTTATTTAGATATCTAATATTTTAAATATCCAAGTACATTGAGAAAGAAAACGAAAAAACAACAAGATATGTAATATATATGTTATAAAGTTCAGGGTAAAGTCATTTAAACCGCACTTCCATCACGACACCTGCTGTTGCAGCTGCTGCACAGTCTGCTGCTTAATCTTCTCCTCCATCTCTTTCCAAAACTCCTCATCATACCCTTCCACCAACGCACCATCCGTCTTATACACCTCCTGCCAAGCCCTAAACCCTCCTTTCAGCACCAACACCTCTGGTCTCAACTCCTCTTCCTTCTCATTCAAATAACTCATGTATGCGTTGGCGCATCGAGGTCCTCGCCCGCGCGACGAGACACAGTGGAAAATAAGCTTCTTGCATTGGGAAACCTCGGAATGGTACTTGTCGAGGTTTTCGAGGAATTCCACGGCACGGATGTTCCGGGCTCCGATTATATGGCTGGGATGGTATAATCAGATGGATTGAAAGAGACGGAGGAAGCCATGAGAACTCACCCTCCAGCAAAGTCATCACCTCGGACGTCAATGATCTGGTAATCGACACCATTCTTGAGAGAGGGATCTTTGAACCAGGCAGCCACGGTTTCTCTTTCAACAAAGTCGGGGGTCGCCATTTTGTAAGTTAAAGATGGAGGTTTGCTTGGGGGGGAATAATGACCTTTTTATGCTTCTTGTTCGACATGCAACAGAATTTGTCAGGGTTCAAAGGGATACCAACAATGTTGCCACAATGTTCATCTGTTGGCAGTGATTTCATCTCGCTGCATCGCCAACGAACAGTGATAAATAATTTTAGGTCAGAAAAGGTCACATAACTCAAGGTATTCTCATTCATGTTAAAAGATGTTAAAACAAAATGTGCAGGAAGAGGTAAGATCACAAAGACACAGTTAAACGAAACAATAACCAAAAACAAAGTTGAGGCATTCTATCACTTCCACTCGGTAGGATAAGTGATCCCACAATCGGCATAAGCCTGTATCAGCCCCAAATCCTTCCCCTTCACCCATTTAGCCCCCCATACACCAACCGACAGCACCGGCGTTGACATCACACCATCTTCTGGTCCAATCGTAATCGCCAACAAATCTTCAGGGATGGAGTTACTGTACGGCATCAACGAGACAACTTCTCCTCTCCCCTGTGCCTGGAAGTCGGCGGTAGCAGTTGGGGGATAGTATCGACGAGCATAGATCAGACGTTGGATGTTGGTGGATACGACGACGGTTTGCTGGCGAATGTATTTGGCTTGCTTGGGGGTTCCGGTGGCAGCTACGTCACCGAGGGCAAAGATGTGGGGGAGTTTAAAGTTTTGGACTTGAAGAGTTGGGAGAACTTTGATCTGACCCTGTTATATGAAAGAACATAAAAAGCATTAGCGAGGAATATAATGACCAAATCCAAATAACAATAACAGACAGGGTGCAATTATCAAAATTACCTTTTCATCCAATAGCTCTAGACCTAAGTTAAGTAACGGCTCTGAGTTGAATCCACCGTACCCAATTAAACATATTTGAAGGTCGGAATCGATCACCGTTCCAGCGGATGTCTTCAAAGATCTGGTCTTCTCCACAAACGGAGCTCCCACAGCAGGTAGATCCATAGATTCGTTAAGGATGATCTTTATCAAAATTTCAGTATCAGCAATAAAGAATTTTACAAGAGAAAGGCGGGGGGAATCCATGGCCCACCCTAATGTTCTTCTTCTCGAGTGCAGACTTGACATTAGCACGGAAAGAGTCGTGGTAAGGCCCTGGAATGAGACCAGCACGATCATGAACAATCGTGATATCCTTATCGTTGTACTTATGGCGAATCTCACCCGCAACTTCCACGCCTGAGCACAGAAAATACAATAAGGCGTTAGATTTCAAATGAGCCCATACATTTTAAGCAGTTCCCAATGCAATGAGTAATAATACAGGAGAGCAATCCGGAGACAATAACAGAAAAAAGAAGGAAAAAAGCACACTCACCAACAGGCCCACCACCCACAATCAAAATCCTATGCGACCTCTTTATCGCCTCCGCATACGACTCCATCTCCTTTACGCCATCTTCCATATTCAACGACGCAGGTCGAGCAGGAATACCCTGTTTAGCGCCAGTAGCAATCACAAGGTAATCAAAGGAAACTCGAGTCCCGTCCAAAAGAACAATGCTGGTTTCATGAATTTCAATCGCTTTGCTTTGAATGTATGTTCCTTTAGTGTAGTGGAAGACGTAAGTGTTGGGGATGTAGGTGCGGACTGCAAAATCGGGGTCAACCATTGCGCGGACGTTGCCGATATGATGGTGAAAGTGAGTGGGGCTGCGAGGATCCACGAGAGCTGGATAACTAGTGTTAGAGAAAGGGTGCTGTATATATTGAGCTGAAGAGGTGGGCGAAAGGAGTAATGTAACATACTGATTTGGATGACATCAGGAGAGGCTTTGAAAGCTTGATCTAACGACATGGCAACGGCATTTCCAGCATATGACGCTATTAAAACATGATGAGGTTTGTATCAGACGATATCGATGAAATGGTGACGAAAAACGGGTTAGATCAGCATTAATACTATCACAATAGCAGCAAGAAGGGGAATGATGACCGTCTCGTCACCTCCAACAAAACAACAATAACGGATCTTCCTCAACTCACCTCCAAGGATCACGACCCGGAATGGTCCATTATCCAACGGCTCTGCCGCAAGCTTTGTCCCGAATGCGTAGTCTGCAGCCTGCTTTAGGAACTCCATCGTTCAAGTTGATGCCGTTCAATATATCCCTGCTCCTTTCAAATTTGAAACACAGTGAGACTCACAGTCACGTGACTTGCCTTGGAAGAAAAACCCTTCATCATGGTGGATGCCTCATTATTTTACACAGATGTTTAAAAGCATCGCCCCATCGCCTGACGGAAAAGAATCTATGATGTGCTGACCTTTGCCGCAGCGAGGACCGCGTTAGCCTCTAAACAAGTAAAGTAAGCGTCTAGGCATCATGCCATTGGTGTTTGTGCATATGTGACATTCGCTTTCAACGATCCTTGATATTAGTACCCGTTGTCATGTTTTTCTTTACATTTTTGTTATATGGCTAGAGTTAGATTACATTACAGAAGGAATTATTGATTGATTCAAGTAGGATGGTTTTAAGCCTCAAAAAGCTTTGCAAAATTTAATCACATCCTTTCATTGAACATTCCCTTCCATACCCTTTCACTTGCGCTTGGTAAAAAGAAGGAAGAGAAGGTGGACCACTGCATCATATCCTCAGACTATGTCTGCTAGCTAATACCGTGCTCAGATTCCTCTTTATGACGCGCCAGATCTTGCAAACAGCTTTACAGGGTACAATTACGGCGCATTCAAAAGAGGCACTGAAACACATGTGTTTGCAGGTATCCGTTGAACATGATTTACATAGAGTATGTCTGGATTTCAAACTACTTTGCTCTTGATGAAGCATCTCCCGCTGTCATCAGTTTCCTTACAAAAACGTTTTTATATTTTGGAATAGTATTTTTAATTACATGGCAATAATGCGTAAATCAAAACTCTTTTGTAATATTTTAACGTCCAGCCATAATATTAAAAATACATGTCTTAAATATGTACAAATTATTAGAATCTGATTATGCGGGTAAACCTTTTAACTTATTTTATTAGATTTTACATATTAATTATTAATAATAAATACTCTTTCCATTTCAGGATATTTATTAAATTAATAAATAAATATTAATTAATAAAATTCTTTTTTCACAAAAATGTTGGCTGACGAATTTATTGTCTTCTGTTTTCTTCAATTAATACCACTTCTCAACACTGGTTCGTCCGCCTTATAACCACCACCTCCAGCACACGTCGTCCTCCATCCTTGTCCTCATCACTTCTCCTGACTTTCTACAACTATAAGACTGCTCTAAACACCCATCGTGTTGCCCTTTTCTTTGTCGTCCATCTGCATACTCCTTTTTCATCATCTTCTACAGCCATGTCCCCTCAAATCCAAAAGTCTGACAATGAGGTATCCTATCATCATCATCATCATCATCGTAATCATCATCATCTCTCCTTTATCTGGGATGTACACCCATTGATTCAGTCTCACTGACCTTCTCTGCTTCCTTCCATAGTGGCGCGCAGTCTTGAACAAGGAACAGTTCAGGGTTCTTCGCGAAAAGGCACCGAAGCTCCCGGAACCGGTGAATACGACAAGCACTTTAACGAGGGTGAGAACCACCTCTTTTCTTCTCATATGCCACATCTGTTTTCTTGCCTTTTATCCGTCTGATTCCGTTTCCCTCTCAATGAAGGCGTATACTCTTGCGCCGCCTGCGAAGCTCCCCTCTACAAGTCCACTACAAAGTTTGATTCAGGCTGTGGATGGCCTGCCTTTTTTGATGCCATTCCTGGAGCGATCGAGAGGCACGATGATCACAGCTATGGTATGACCCGCACAGAGATCACATGCGCTCGTTGTGGGGGCCATCTTGGACATGTCTTTAAAGGCGAGGCCATGACGAAGAAGTATGCTGGCAACGAGAGGTGAGGGGGCATTTTATACTTTTGTCTGTTTGCTTATTTGACTTTTGTTCTGACTTTGTTTGTTTCTTGCGATCAGACATTGCGTCAACTCGGTTTCGCTCAGCTTTAAGAGCGAGTGAAGGAGTCAAAGCTATTTCACTGTTTCACGAATGCCCAGAGTCTAAAGGCTCTTGTGTCGAGCTTTCGTTATAAACTGCTTTTTTTTTTTGCATCCCGTCTTTCTTTTTATCTCATCCCCTCTCTCGCCAAATTGTGTTATACCAGCAATTCCCACTATTAAAGATCCTTATTTCTGCAATATTGAATATGATATTCATTTTATCTATGTTTCATCGGAAAAATGAATAGTTTACATTATTTCCAAGGGATAACCTAGATTTGTTGATATATGCGCTATCTCAAAGCTATGTTCAATGATCACAGTTTCATCAAATCCCAACATAGAATCAACAATTTACAATAAATGCCTAATTTTATTATCACGACGTAAAACGAATGAGGTTATGAAAACGAGTGAATACAATAATATCAAAAGCAGTCGTGACGAGGGAGGGAGAAACTACCTAAGCGACCACCGATCCTATCTTTAAAAAAAAAAACAAAAAACCGAAGAAGGAAGAGACCAGAGATAAAAACTGAAACATATGTTTGTAACGGGAGGAACATGATAAGGGTATATACAGAGTACAAATGTGAAAGAGCTTGCTTCCATGTAGCCAATTCATTTACCAGCAATAAGGTCCACCCCAGTACATACTGTTCACAGCCATCGCCCCGAAAGCACCAGCTGCGAGTCCCACCCCAACTCCGGGGAAAAACGGATCATAATAACCACGCCCAGCATACAATCCACCTCCGTAGAGCCCTCCACCGTAGAGCCCTCCACCGTAGAGCCCTCCACCGTAAAACCCACCCCCGTACATTCCTCCTCCGTACAAACCTCCACCGTAAAGCCCAGGCGTCTCAATAATCACTGTTTGTGGTGCCTGCTGCACTATCACCGGCTGTTGCTGCTGCTGCTGCACATACTGTGGCTGTAATGGAGCATATTGCGGGATCATTGGGGGTTGGGGGGGAGGTTGATAAGAAGCAGGGTAACCCTGTGCAACTTGTTGAGGGGGTGGATGTGGAGGTGGAACGAAAGTAGCGCGGTTGGATTGCTCTTCTTCAGCTTGTAGTCTTATAGCAAGTTCTTCGTCAATTTGCAATTGGGCGATACGACGAGCGTATGCTTCGTCGGATTGAATCGTGGTTTGCCGTACGGGTGGTTTTGAAAGGGTCGATGGTTTTGGACGAGGATCCTCCCATGTTGATATAGCTGTCTTTGTGTCTATGGTTTTGGATGTCAGAGTGGTGGGGGTGGAATTCGTAACTTAAAAAAAAGGTCCTCACCAACGTAAAACGGACGGTTTGTTTTGGGATCGTAGCGCAGGACCCAACCTTCAGGGAGAGGTTGAGTATGGTTTTGGAGTTCTTGCATTGGAGGTTGGAGGAAATGCCTGGATGGGTCTGTGTCGTCCATGTCGAGGAGGTTCTTGGTGTCGTTCGGCATCGTTATGAGGTTGAGGTTAGTGTTTTGCACAACTCGAGTCGCCACAAGTCACAAGCACACAAATTCAAAAAAACCCTGGGCAAGTTTTCGAACTCTAATAATATAAATAAATAAATAAATAAATAAGCACACAACCTTTTCGTTCTCGGTTTGACTCCGTCATCTCCTTTGGCTGGCGATACTTGATGTCAGAGCAAACGTTCGTTCTTCCGGGCCCTTCTCCCATCGGATGGGTTTCCATCTCTGACGCACATGGTCCAAAGGTGAGCTCGAATTGACCAGCGATTCTGTTTTCTTCCATGACTAATTGATCTTTGGATTAGCCTCTTGGAAGTGCAAACATCCTTGATCTACCTACTGAAGTGATGACGAAAATCATTTGTGCACCTCAAATCAACCCTCCTTTCGGCCGACTTCGTCCGATCAATCGACTTCGTTTGTTGTGCAGAATCTCTACCACATGTCGGTGTCTTCGCAAGTTATTGTGGGAAACTCCATATGCTATCGCTAGAGCCATTCTTGCGCAGAATGAGTGGGATGTCGTCGAAGCTATCAACTTCTACATTACGATAAAGTTGGGAAGGCATCTGTTTGGGAATAGCTTTGATATGGACATACTTCGTAGTATTATCGGAAAACGAGGTCTAAGCGGCTTAGAGATGCAATCCATCCTCATCAAAATGGTCGAAAAACGGGACTTTGTTTTTACACATTTTTTTTTGGACATGGGTGCTGCGAGCGGTTCAGATTTGACTCCAGTCCTTAAAAAAGCGGTCGGCAGGCATGACTTGAAGATGACGATGGTCGTCTTGAATGCTGGGGCCGTGGTAAAAGATGATGCTGAGGGGTCTCACATTTTGGATAGCGCCATCAGCGGAAACAGAACAACTGATGGAGTCGGTCTTGAAATCGCCCGGATACTTCTTGCACGCGGTCTGACGTTTGACCACCCCGTCCTTCTAAAGTCTTTCTGGATGTACGTTGAATGGAACAATTTTCTCCCGGTTCAATTCATGATAGAGCATGGGGTGAATGTTAATGGGGTGAATGTTTATGCTCCTGATGTTTCTCTGAGGACGGCACTCACCAAGGCATGCCAAAAAAAATCTAACGGAAATGTCTCGCATTCTCATCGCTGCAGGAGCAGACGTTAATTACGGTCGTGGCCTTCCACTTTGCTACGCAGCTTCCCAACGCAAATCGTGAACTTTTTGATTTGCTGGTTTCAAACGGGGCCGATGTGAGGAGCATACCGCATGGACGCAAGGGGCCGATCGCAGAATTGTGTGGGTCTGATAAGCCGGAAGTCAACCTCGAGTTTCTGCAGCATTTAATCGATATCGGATGTACGGTTGACGGAGAGGAAGGCAGTCGAGCGTTGCTTCATTCCATGAGTTTTCGGAGGATCAGCTTTGTTGAACCTTTGAGGAAAGGGGGGGCAAGGGCTAATTCATTGGCTTTGTACATTGCGTGTGAAAATGGGCTTATTGAAGTGGTAGAAATGTTTCTTGATGATGGTGTGAGGTTGAACCCGGCGTCGCGAAGAACTGCCTTCGCTATCGAAGCTTTGACCAAGTTGGGGAGAGGTGATTTGGCAAAAAAGGTCTCGAATAATTTGCAGGATCCTGCTGGATTTCTTTTATGTGGTAGATATTTACCAAATAGAAATTCGTATATAATCATCTGGGCCAGCGTAGAGGCTCGAAAAAAAATACAGGAGGATAGAAAATCAAAGGGCATCATTAATATAGCGTGATGCCGAAGCGTCATCAAAATAACCGGCCAAAAGGAGAGCAGGAAAAATTTATGTTAGTGGCTGTGATAAGTGTTCCCAGCATTACTTAAAAAATGGAGGCACTCGCCAGTACCATCATCATTCTGGCAACATGTCTCTCCTTCCGAATCTAGCTTCTGAGCTTGTACTGGCAATATTTGCGAGGTGCGATATCAAGTCACTCGCTGCTCTGTCATCCGCTTGCTCTCGCTTCTACTCTCTATCCAACGATGCGTCTGCAAGCCTGCAATTGCTTGAACGCCTGGTCCATCTCCGTTACTTTGGTTACCTTCGGTTTTGTTTGGCAACCAATACACCGGCCGACAAGAGTGGTGAATGGCTCGCCCATGCTATCGCCGACACAAGGATAAAAGAGGATGTTGTGTTTGGTTACCACAACCCGTATGCCCCACAGGCGTTTCTCCAATGTCCACCTTACCAGAACTCATGCCCCGAGTATGGCATCTTTGACGTTAAGCTTTGGAAGGCGCAAGCCGGCACCTCTCACTCCATCCGCATCATCAACGAAACGGGTTTCATCAGGGAACCAAAGCGATCTGGGTTCACCCCTTTTGCTCTACGCAGTCCTAGCCGGGTGGGTGGCGGGGGTCAAGATTCTTCTTCGCCGGAAAAACTGCAGTGATCGACCACGACGGTCATCATCGGAATATTCTTCACATTGCCGCAGCATCAGGTTCTCCGGCAATGCTGAAGCTCATTCTAGGACTTTACCGACACGACCAGGACCGACTTGACGCAGATCTTCTTCAACGAGATCTATCATACCGCCTTCCTCTTCACTATGCATGCATTGCTGGCTTTCCTCCCTCTGAAGAACTGACTAATCTGATGTCGAGGACTCCATACCCACGCCCGCAGGAACAGAGTATCAACAAGTTCGCACTGGCGGACAAAACGGGCGAAGAATCCTTGATTTATCTCTGCGCACAATTCGGACACACTGAAATGCTTAAAGCTGTGGTTGAACACTATCAGAACACTGAAGGCGTCGAAATTCTCATGCACGACCCCATGAACACCGCCTCTTTGTTGACGCCTCTCCATATTGCTGCACTCTCTGGTCATTATGATTGTGTGGAATATCTGTTGAAAGCTTTCCCAACCACTTCTGATGCTGTCGAAGGAGTGACTGGACCTCGGTCGGGTGCGTCGGTGGACATGTACTGCTCTTATGCAACCCTGTCTATTCTGTATGTAGAACCAATCACGCCTCTATTGATGGCTTGTGTGGGCGGCCACGAAGATGTCGTGAAGCTTCTTGTGGATTCGGGTGCCAATGTCGATGGATTAGGCGGAAACACCGTGCAGGGTAAGAATCCTTTGTTACGTATGGCAACTTTCTAGCATCATTCTTTTAACCTCTTAAATTTCTTTTACTACAGAGTTCCCGACCACAACTCAGTACGCAATGACGCCTGGTGCAAACCTTAGCATTAGTAGCAAACACGATATCTACTCTTCAAATTCAATTCCCTCCCCGCTGGGAGAAGCTGCTCGATCCTCACACCCGGATATTGTAACGTTCCTTCTTGAGCGCGGCGCTAATCCAAACGGCGTGGGGCTATCTTCAAGTATATCTCCACTCTCCTGGGCCAAAGCTATTCATAAGGCCGAAAACACGATCAAGTCCAAAAAAGTGTTATCGCTTTTGACGCGATCAGCAGGAGCTATTCAAATCGGTGATGTTCGAGAAGCAGAAAGGATGGAATATGCGAGAGTTAAACGATCTCTGATGTGTGAGTTAAAGTTTGGACGGTTGGAATATCTTTGGAAAAGGAGGGTTCATGATCTCGAGGATGAAGGATGTAAGTAATGATATAAATTTGAACTTCATGTGGTGATTACTGATTTGGATGTTTGTATCATCAAAGCATGAACAGCCATTATGCGATATTGTGCTGATGGCATTTAACTGGACTTTCGATTGACATTGTAATGAAGTTTAGATATGTTCAAACCGCTGTTTTATGATACAGAATAGACTTATGTTCTATAAGAATTTGCATAAGAACTATATTTAGCAGTTATTATATTGATTGTATTTATTTTTATTTTTTTTTGACTTTGTTGTCGCCGTCCAATATCTATTGCTTTGTTGGAATGTGTATTCTGTCTTTCAGATATCTCAAAAGCGGTATTGTATATCAGCTATAACGGGAACGTTGTAGGCAGGTAAATAGTTCAGTATGGTGTATTTACAATCCAATAATGATTCCCTTCGGGTGGACTCCATATGTTTCATTAACCCTGGCCTCTTCACGCCCTGCATTCTAGGCATCCTGCAGCATGATTATGAATAAATATCATGTTTAGGAAGTAAGTTTCTTGCACGGCGCGATATCGTTCGACAACTGTTTTCAAATCGTAAACTCCCATGGCATCGATAAACACGTCGGCAAGACGGCCAATTCTTCCTTTACAATTTGAAAAAGAAGAAGATAAGAATCAACAAAATACGTCAACAAAATACGTCTACATGTTCACGCCTTTAAAATTCAACATGCGAAGCCGACCGGAATTTAGCAAACAACAAAACTTACTTTGAAAGTCATGCCATGTGAAGACTTTATGCAAATGCTCACGCCTTCCACCATTTCCACAAGCATGAGATGGCTCAAAAACTCGGGTACTCACTACTATGGTTTAGATCCATTTTCCAAAATGACATAAGGACAAGCCTTCGAAAGGAAATTCATTTCCTAAAAAAGACAAAAAAGGCGGCATAGTATTTGAGAAGAAAAAATAAAAAAGAGAGCAAATAATTCCAAGCCTCCAAAGGAAAACAAGGTTGGCCATTAACCTTTTAACCTAACCCTTACAGGAAGCCCTGGACAAAAATGTTTATAAACTGACACCAAATCCCCCCACGTATAGCACATTTCCCAGTAACTGAAGTTCCAGATCCTTCCCACACTCCGCATCACCTTGATTCGCTCGCCGTCACATTAAAGATGAAGTGCACCATCCAATTCCTTCTATTCCTCCTCATCGCACTCGTTTTTGTCACGCAATCCGAAGCTATCGTCTGTAGGAAGGGTAATGAGGGCGTCGCTAAAACCTGCCACACCTTCTGCAAATGCACTCCCCACATGAAATGCAAGAAAAATATCGAGACTTTGTGCTGGTCCGCATGCGCCTGCACTCCTCAAGAGATTGGCTGCAAGGTTTCAGACAGGATGTGCTTCATCGAGTTGTGAAAGCATTTCGAACTTCGATTCGAGACGCCAATGCTTAAAAATCTGCGTTAAATTCAGGAGCCCTCTTTACGGATTTTGCACCCTCTTTGTGGCTTTTATTCTTTTTTATTTTTATTTTTATTTTTATTTTTTTATAAATGTTATTTATTGGAAAAAGAAAAACCTTAATAAAAAAAGTCTTTCAAACCTCCCGCGCGTGAAGGAAGCCGAAACGTTCAATTCAAAATAACAAGCTTAAGCCTTCATGTCCCGTTCTGGGCTCCGGCAATAGATCGAGTGATATGTGAGAGAAGCATTACAAGTAAAGTGATGGAGCAATTAGGGATTCAGGGAAGAAGGTGGGAAAACTCATGAGTCTTACGGGGAAATCCATCAGAGGGTCATTGTTTCATCGAGATAACTGGGCAATTAACATTTTAAGGTACAATGGAAAAAAGAGGAAACATGCTATCTTCAGCAACATTTGGACGGCGATTTTCAGTTAATCTATCATTCATTCAACTTCAGTCGACCTGATTCCGGTGTTTTCACTGCTTTTCGTCATTGATCTTTTTCGTTTTGCTGCTGCCTTGCATGGGCTTTTTGCCCCTTTTACTTTTGTAATGCTTTTTAGGCTTCCATAATATTGAGGGGAACTTAAAGCAATCCATGTTGTGTGTGCAAAACAATCTATTTACGCGCCTGCTGAGTGCTTTCGCTTACGGTAAATTACCTTAAGTGACGAAGATCGTCAACGAAGAGGTTCAGTGCTTGTAGCGTCAAAGTGGATTTTTGTTCCTTTTCTCTAAAATTGGAAAGAAATATATTGCCAAGGCGGGAGCTGTGCCGTATCCCTCTATAAAAAGCACTAACCTTGATAGCGAGTTTTCTCAATCCACATCATGCCTTTACTCAGTTGCTCTTAGATCCTAGTCCATTCTCTTCCTGCCGCTGCTCAGCGACAAGATATCTTAAGAATTGCTGGAGTCAACAAACAGCTTCGTCTCACCTTCTACCCATATGCCTTCAGGACCATACGACAAGACGGTGATGTCAACCCAACACCATATCCCGGGTTCTCCAAGTCTTCAGCAGCTTCCCGGATATCACATTTCACGTTCAAGAAGTTGTCTTGTGAACATCCAAATTAGTGATAATATCGTCAATGCTCGAGCGCTCTTGTGCATCGTCGGCTCTACGTTGGAACGACTTACGCTTCGTGATGCATCAAACAACTTTAGAGACGTCGCCGCCGGACTCTCAGAGTTTTTCGTCGAAGCTCTTCAGCTCTCCCCAAATCTCAAAAGTCTCGATCTAGTTATTCAAAAGGGGAGTCAGAAGTGGTGGGCATCTGGTGGAAAGGAGGAATTGGCTATGGCAATAAGTGGCTTATCCAAGCTCAAAAACCTTTCAGCAAGCTGTGGTAGTTACGATTGGGACAGGGAGTGGGCACTGATTTCACTTCGATGATGGTGGAAGGGCTGAAACCGGCTCAACTAAGCGAGGGCCTCGTTGTTAGATCACGCGAAAATGAGGTGGACACGTTGGTACGTCAAGTCGCAAAGCAGAAAGCTGTCAAGAGACTTGGCTTTTGCTTTACTCGCTACCTACTGCAGAAGGTCTAAACAAGGCGAGGGCACTCGCTTTATTTGCAGACTTTGATCGATTGCAGTCATTAAATGTGACCTTTTCGGGTTCACTTACATGTCATCGGCCTTTTCGCATCTCTCTAACCTGCGTCATCTCACCATGGGCAGCATGGAGTGTTATGATGAGAATGTCTGGAACAACTTTAGCGAGGTTTTGAAATCTGGGAATTTGAGTCGATTGGAGTCTTTTGACTATTTCGCAGAAGATTGCTACGCAGGGAACGAGAAACCGGGCTTTTTCATCTTCTGAAAGATGGGAATGCACTCAAGAGATTTAGACTCGTATGCTCAGACCATTATTGCCAACAAGAGGACGTGATGCCCGCATTGGATGAGATCTTTGCCGATATGATTCCAAAGCAAAATCTTGAAAGCATACGCATTGTGTTTTATATGGCTGATCTCACGCTGCTTCGTTTCGCAAAGTTCATATCCGGTTGCAGAAAACTTAACGAACTTTACCTTCAAATCCCAACTCGAGAGGACTTATTTACGAGTGATGCCGATAGGTATCAGTTTCTTTCGGACATCACCTCAGCCCCGAGCTTGACCACACTCTCTCTTCCCCTCAAATTTCCGTCTGGTCGATTGGAGTTATTGGACCGTTGTGTTTTGCAGAGGCCTTTAGAACAACAACGTTTGAAAGAAGTGACCTTGAAAGTAGCATTGGACTCATGCCTTTTCCACGACCTCACAGTTTTCCTCGAACGACCGTCAAGCATTGAGTCGTTTGAAATTGACATGGAGATAGTGGGGACCGCTTCGGCCCTCATCAAGTTCGAGTGGTGACCTGACATACCTCAACGAACCTGAAGTCTCTACAGCTGACCAAGTTTGGGCTATCTAGAAATGGGTACCGTCCGAACTTGATTCAGATGGTTAGCCAAGAGGCAAGGCGCTGCTATGCTGCCATGGAAATGTTTGCGTCGACGAGTAAGTTTCTCAAGGCCTTGCACCTTTACGGCATCAAATCACGGATGAAGAACATGCCGTTGCGCACCGAATCTGGAATGCAAGAGAAAAGAATGGGTTAGGGGATTTGCATGTATGTATTAATTACCAACGGGTATGTTCGTTGATTAAATAAAGTGTCTCTCTCCACCGTTACGATTTCCATAATCTATGTTGAAGACGGAGGGTCTCCTGAAAGGCTATAGTCTGTTAGGGTGGAGCCTTCTATGATGGATGACTCGAGATTATGAGAAAGACTTTGTCCAAAGTCTAACTCCTTCAAATCCACACGTTGAGCTGGGAGCTTTGAAGATATCGGCGGTTTACTCTAATGTGGATATGAGACGTTCTTATCACTGTTTGTTCATCCTCTTCGACCTCCTCTCGGATCATTTTTGTAGCGCTAACGGGTTACAGACCAATGTTCCCAGTCCAGTTAGAGGGCCTTGAACTCGGTTGACGTTGAGTCAGCATCTACTCAACGAGCCTGAACCATATGGAATAATCCAAGTTTCTTTAAAGTAAGATTTCCCACGCCATGACCTCTGTTATCGTGGACGTGGAGGAAGTCGTGAAAGCCAGTCTCGCCATGTCGCCAAAATTATCACTATTAAAGCAGAAGATCCGATCATATGTGTATGTTGTTTGAGACTCATGGTATAGGATTTAGAAAGTAAAGTTTGGAGAAGACGATAGTTTTAATTTCGCTTAGCTAGAGTATTGAATTATCTTGATTCTGGTACATGTAATGAGGAGAGTGAAGACGAGATGTCTCAAGTCGAATGTACTTCCAAGACTTCCAGTATCTGATATCTTCGTGCATGCTGAGGTCTAAGTTTCGCGGCCGTGATAGACATCGTGACGCAGTTGCAATTAGTGGTGAGTTCGAATATTGCAGCTATTTGAGAATCGACACTAACCTTTTCGCGTCAATTAGAACGTATTTTACTTCAATATTTTACTTCATACATTTACTTCAATAAAAGTTTAAAACTATATACATGAGTTATTTGCATCAAATTCGGGGTTTTAAATTGACAACACTAGAAGAGGAGATACAGAACACAAAAAAGAAAGTAAAGGTTCCTGTAATAATCCCAGCAAAATGGATCAAAGAAAAAGCAGCTATCAGAGTATAACAGAGTCAACAAATTAGACGATGAAGATAAAATGATGAGTTCGAGGAAAAGTCGGGTTTTTAATAAAAGGATTCACTCAGACTTCTTTGGAGTGATCATGAGGGCAGAACAAATTCCAGTGATATTTGTCTTCGCAACGGCACTTTCGGCCACGGCTTACGCATGTTTTGCAGGGTTCTGGCGGGGGTTTAGACATATCATAAACCACCTTATTCTTTGTGCGATAGGTCATGACGCTGCTAGTAAAATCGTAACCTGGTCCGACGGCTATGACGTCACCTGTCGGAGAGCGAAGGATAGCTGCATTCGGTAGACGTGGATGATCGGGAATACTTGCAGTTGGCGAGTCGGAGTTGACGGACCGGCTAGGCTGAGGCCAGACAAGGCGGTTGCAACACTGTCTTCAACGCGTGACTCTGGTTTTGAGGGGGATGTCGAGAGTAGACGAATATCAGTTATAAAAGAAAATATTAAGATGTTTGTATGATAGCAGACGTGGATTATCCAAAAGTAGAAATATTAGAGTATAGTACCATTTGTTGAAGCGGCGCCGGTGTCGGGGCCAGAATTAGAACCAGAGCAAACCACAACGGAATTCTCGTGCGCTTCCTGAGCCTCAAGAGCGTCCAGCCTATCCATAACACGTCTCATCTGTACAATGAGCTGCTCGACAGCGGCTCTAAGCGAGGCGATATTTTGGGAATCCGTACTGACAGTCATGTTCTAGTAAATAATAAGAGTGAAGGGGATGTTGCTTTAGCTGATTGATTGATTGATGTGTGAAAATACGAAGAAAGAAGTTTGTTTGCATACCAAAGGTGTGAATAAAGAGTGATTAATTAAAGAGCTTGTGTGAAGTAAAATTTTGTGTCAACTACAGGAAAGGGCTTGCGTGTGCAAAAGTGAGTTTGGAGAGCAGAGGTGAGTGCTCCTTTTATATGCAGGCGCTGTTCTTCATTAGTCCTGCGGGCTGCTTCGGCATTTCTGACGAGACAGTTGAAGGATAGAGGTTCAAGCAATGTCAACTCAACGGGTGTAACATTTATTTAAGCTTGATTTCTCGATTACTTGTGTAACTTGTTTCTTCGTTTCTTTCACCCCGTTTGCCTTAAACCAACTGTGTGACACGGGGTAGGTTTTTAAAAATCTTGCCGTGCTTCACGGGGGGGGTTTTTGGGTCCCCATAAGTCTTTTGAAATAGACTGGAGGTTGGGCCGGGGTCAAGTGGGGGGCAGGCCGGGGACTCTGGGCTGGGTTGTCACCCACGAAGCCTCTATAACTCCGTAGATTCGGTCCAGCCCAGCGGTCTGGATCAACCCCTACCACAAACTAATTCACATGTTGCCAGAACGAAGCATCGGTTAATAAATCATTAAAGTGCTTCAATTGTTTTTCACCGCCCGCCTCCGCCGACGCCGTCGTGACTCCCCGTCATGATGGGGCTATCTTTTCATATTATTTATCCTTCTTTATTTTTTATTTAGCACATTTATACCAGTATGTTCTAAGGTGATATTCTTTTGTTTGAGATAAACGTTCTTGAAGAATTTCTTACTAAAGATATAACACTGGACGCATCTAGTAGGATCATCAACGCCTCAGTTGGATGAGTTGAAGAAAGACTAGTCGGCATAGTTTTTTAGGACGTGGTGGATGTGGCTGGATTTGATGCTGCGATGGGGGTTGCGTAATGGTTGACGTCTTAGGAACGCGGGTTTACAAAATAAATTTACTTTGTGTTGGGAAAAAAAAAATATGTTCAACCCCAACCATGAGACCCCAACACACCGTCGCCAGTTTACGAATGAAGTTCCGGCCAACCTCAATCAAGGAGCACCCGTCGTTAGCTTCTATGCAAACGCTCAGCTGCTGACACCCGCCAACTCCATAGGCTCACCAGCTCTCTACTCCGCTCCGCCCGCTGGAGACCTCCAATCTCTGCAATCCATCACACCTACCAGCCTACCATTCATGTATACCTCCGCTGGTTCATACATGTCATCAGTACCAGCAACGCGTAGAGCTTTGTCAGAGTACCTGTTCAATCCCCCGGGCTGTCATCCAACGAGACTCCGTACTTATCAACAACATCGTCAGGTATGAACAATCCATCCTACCCTTAACTCATCCATTGTGCCATCACAGAGCATACGTATATTCAAGGCAATATTCCTTACGGAGGAGTTCACTTCAACGTAAACCCCTCCATGCCGACCTCACATGTTCGTCCTCCATCGTACCAACCTCACATGTTCGTCCTCCATCGTACCAACCTCCATCATTCCAACCCGCATCATCCCCAATCCCCAACTCAAACCCGAGATTTTTTCCCTCATCAAACCCCTCTCAACAACTTCCCACTCACACTGCAAAGTATGCCTACGGCAAGAGCTATTGTGCCTTCCTCGCAACCATACCCTCAGATGCAAGAAGTTCGTCCGATTCTCGATGCATCGGCAGTGACTGGAGATGATGAAGAGACTTCTGGAAGTAGACAGGTGTGATGGCGTATTGATTTTCTCTTTTCTAACCCTTCTAACCATGGCAGGCTCGTAGCGTGTTTACAAAAGAGCAAAGGGATATCCTAGAGGATCTTATGCGAAAAAAGCGACTGACAAATGGAACCGAACACCGAACTTTGCGGCATCAACTTTCAAAGGAGTATGGCAGGAGTGAGGCTCAGATCAAAGTATACAGCACGTTTTTTCCGCTTATAACTGTTTCTAATAGGGGTTATTAAACGCTATCTCGAGAAAATGCAGAGGGCTGAGGAGGTTTCGCAGCAACTTCCACTGTCGGTGAGAAAACACAAACATTTCAATTAATATTCTGATCTTTAAAAGTCACGTCAGGTCAATGTTGAGACCGCTCTAATGCCGCCCCTCGTCACATCACAGGTAGGTGTTTTTGGGGTTCCATTGTATTTTCTTTTTATTTTTTAAAGGCTGGCTGTGACTCTTCTGGCCCAATATCCGAAAAGTTCAGAGAAAACAATAACCAAACCACCAAAAGTGACCTGAGCCCACCAAAAAATAACAGGGTCTCAAGCTACACTCACCAAAAATACAACAAAAACCGATCTTTCTAACACCTGGGGGTCTTCACCTGCGGGAGTCTTGTTACTGAACCTGGGAGCAAGCCAAGAGGGTGCCAAGAGGCCGTTCTGAATGAGGTTGGGAGAGGATGCCAAAGTCTGTAGCAGCAAGGTACTTGGGATATAGCAGGGTAGCGAGTTCTGCAGTGTTTCCTGTTCAAACCGATGTTGCTGGCGACTTCCTTCAGGGTGGTAGAAAGAGAGAGATCTTGAGGTGCCTCACGAGATGACCAAGAGACAGAGGGATGGGAGGTAATTTGGGGACAGCAGAGTTAAAACGAGAGGTCTTTTTTTTTCTTCAGTCCAAAACTTCTGAGGACCTTCCACACAAAAACTGCCCCTTTTTATAGTCCATTTCCCTTCACAAAATTAAGTTACTATATACAATATGTCTTTCATCCTCCCTCCTCAGCCCTTTATCAAAGTTCTTGTTCTTTTTCTAAGTTGCAGCTTCATCATTGGTTCCTCGCGAGGGATAAGGGTGGCCAAGGTGACGCCGAGGGGAAGGGATGGGCTGGTGATATATTCTTTACCATATAGGGGAGGTCTGGTGGCAGTCTTGGGTCCCAGAAGAGGAAAGGCAGCATGGATGGACTATTCCATGACTACACAATCCAACCTAAAATATCCTGTCTTCTTAGCACACCTGTTGTCCTTCCAGGTGGGCGCTATTCAATTGGTCAATACTTAGACCCCTTGAATAACCTTGTATGCCTAAAATCCACCCATGGGATGATAGGCGCTTATCATTACCTTTTCCAGTAACTTGTGTGCTTCTTCCCTGGAGGGAAAGTAAATTTAGCATGGTTTACTCCAGGATAGATGCCCTTCACGAAAAGTCCACATGGCAGGTGCTTTTTTTAATGTCAGGAACTTGTCGCGTCACGTCGCGCCAACATAAAACAGTGAGTTTTTGCATAAATGAGGAAAATATGTGCTTTCCCTTCTTCATAGTTTATGAGGTCATCCTGTCATCAAAGAAGACCCAAAATTGGTATCAGGAAACTGTATCCTGTGTAGCATGTACTGGGACATGTGGCGGCTGAATTCGCCAAGTTAACGGCTTGGTTCAAAGCCCCAAAACCAGGTACTCTAAACCTCCGTGAGCTCTTTTTCATGACTTTCTGTGTTAAACTTGTCAGATTTATTTCTCAAAAATAAATAAATTTCATAATTGACTATCAGTGATTTTGCACGGAGTTCATATTTCTAAAGCCTTGATGTTGGCACTTTGCTGTGGTCCCTATACTCTGGTGTAACTGATAGACGCGTTCTGACACGTCAAGGAGATTCAGTTTCTTCTCCTCTTCATTCGCTGTCAACAGTTTTTCTGAGTTGTTTGTTTACTCTTTTATGTTAATTTTAGTCTAAGTCTTTTGCCCTCTGGTTTATCCGCGCCTATATGCGGACGTGTCAAGTGAATAAAGCCTTATTCTCAACCTGTTTGGTTTGGTGTGATTATTGGTCTTTATTGACCGTGAACCATCATGAAGTTCACATGGCACACTTAAATTATAATCGATTTCTTTAGGGTTCTGCTTCAACATCCGGTTCCCGTTGCTGCCACGCGCGAAAATATGCGTCAAGATGTCAACGTGGGTCATCAACAAGGAGAAGACGATACGGAGAATAACAATACCCTGCCAGGTATCAAGCGACGAAAGGGATACAATTCCCTCACGTATTTCAGCAAAGTTCGCAGTGCAGTCATACAAGAGGGTGAGGAATTTTGTGAACAAGAGGGTGAGGAAATCATACAAAGTGCCAAAAGAATCGAATACCAACCATCAGCGAAGCTCCAACACCATCCTGACCCCACCACACCGTCTGATCGGCCGATCCCAAAGGCCACGGACGCTGTAGGTGCTTTTCACCTTCTGGAACGAGAAACACTCAAGAATCTTGATAAACATCGACTTATTTGCCCTACCTGCCATCAATCGGGGTGTCATTGGTCTAATAAAGGGAATACTGGAGCTACCAGCGCCGCAGGACCCGTCGCCTATCTATTCGGTGCAACGGCACCGTCTCATCTCCCTGTGGTCATTCCATACGCCTCGTCACCCTTCTGCTCAAACAAACCGACTCGGACTTTCTGGATATCGGCAATCAACTCCAGGACGCTCATACCAGCCTTGCAGCTGCATCTCGTGAAGAACAAGCTCTTCTCCGTCAACCCAGATCAACCCAAGCAAGCCCTCCACTCTGCCCAACAATCCCCTGTCCCTAAACCATCACCATCCATCCTGACTCACTTTAGCCGCCTTGCCTCCCCAGCCAAGCACTCTTCCCTCCCGCACCCAACGAGTATCCACTCCTGAACCATCATCCCCAACCCTGTTATCTCAGCTCTCTCCCCCAGCTCCTCCTCCTTACCTGAACGCCAACACCCAGCTCCTCCCGCATTACCCATCCCCCGTCACCATCCCCTTCCCAAATCTTCCCTTTTTTTTTCCCAATCTTTGACAAATTTACCCGACCAAGATCAAAACAGAGAGATGTCTACCAGCAAGCAGACATTCAAGTCGCCTCTCCCACCCACCGCCTCGTCTCTCGGCCTTGCCACACCGCCTCCGCCGACCATTCCGTCCTCGCCAGCATGAGCGCTCAGATGTCTGAGCTCCTCCAAGAAGTCCGACTCCTCCGTGAAGCAAATGAACGACTCCAAGCTACTCTCGCCATCAAAGACCTTGAGATCCGCCGCCTAACAAGCAAAGCCGAGGCCCCCAAACCCATCCTGACAGCTAGTACTACCCCTACACCACCGCCTACAACTAACAAAGCCACCAACATGAGACTGAGGAGGATGGAAGGTCGGGAGTCGAGTGAAGATAAACAGATGGCCGTTCTCCAAGCCAACATCACCAAATCTGTTGTCTCAGAAGTTATGGCCGCTCTTGACGCTAAAGACTCTTTCGCCAGCAGCAGCCACCCCAACGACGTCCTCCGCCCAAAACTTTTTCTCAGCACTTTGACACCAGTACCCCCCGCACACCTGCTGGGATATGAGC
Organism: Chytridium lagenaria; assembly: GCA_025449115.1. Classification (NCBI taxonomy): domain Eukaryota; kingdom Fungi; phylum Chytridiomycota; class Chytridiomycetes; order Chytridiales; family Chytridiaceae; genus Chytridium; species Chytridium lagenaria. Next base: position 224,335 of record JAHLKC010000052.1, read on the forward strand.
TTTGCTGCAGCTACACGCCAAATCGCCCGCGGCAATGCCACCCCTGAACACGCCGCAAGAATTGTCTTCCGCAGCACCTTCCCACGCAGCTCCATCACCGGTATCTCCAATGTTTACATGCTGGTTACGTTCCCAAAGGCCCTCTCCGCTACGTACTATCCGTAACGCCTCTGCTGACTATTGGCATTGAGACCGGTGTTCTGGAAATCAGTTTTGTTGGACAGTCGGTTGTTCACCTTTTCTGTGATGACAGCAAAGTGGAAGACATACGCACCCGCCTAGCCGCCAAGGGAGTTTTTCTCCCTGATTTCAACCCCTAGAAGTCCCTGTCCTGGTGGTAGCTAGTAGCAAAACCAAGACCGAACGAGAAGCCGAAAGTCGCCGTAATTGTGCCCGACGCCTTGGGCTATGTATTACCGCGGAGGACAGCAGATTAAAGCGGCGTGTTTAGAAGGATTCGATGAAGATTTTGTTGAAGAAATTAGACTTGCTGCTAGTGAATACGCCATGGACCGATCTCGTCAATCTGCAGCAGCTGTATTTGGAGACACTGCTCCACCGTTGGAGGAGGAGGAACGACCTTTAGCTAAACCTCGGAAGCTTGCCAAACGCGTACCTGATGCACCTGCAGTTGCTGCAATGCCGACATACAACCGCTTCGAGCATTTGAAGGTGATGATAACCAGATCGTGGACACCGACATGAGTGAGACCCATACAGCAACAGACATTAACGCGACCGTTAATGTCTGAGGACGACCCACAGCATATTTTGCGGCTTGGATTCATTAACGCCCATGGACTAAGTGGTAAGGCTGATTTAATAACTGACGTATGTACTCATTAGAAATTGACCTCATGGCTGTCGTCGAAACCTGGTTGACCCCAACCGACGGGGTTCCTCTTCGACGTGTGGTGGTTAACGCCGCTGCTCCACCACGGCAACAACACGCTCCTGGCCAAGCTACTGGACCGCGGGGCCATAAAGGAGTACTGATTGTGGATCCTGGAGAAAAGAGGTGGGGGTGGAAGTGGTGGGATATGATGATGTGGCAAATGGGCTGCCGTGAAGGTTGGCCTCTGGTAATAATTATAGGTTATTTACCACCGCTTTCGGGGATGCGGTTGCGGCAGCAGCCATGCTGCTTGCATTTTCTACGTTCAGGGATCGGTGTTGCTTAGATACCCCACCTCACCGGTGGTGGTTATTGGGGACTTTAATGCTAGGATGGGGGCATTAACTGGAGATACAATGGTGGACCAGATAGAGGCGACGGTCGTGGATGAAGAATTGGATGGATGATCCAGAGTGGACTCGACTGGAACCTACCTCTGGAAATGGACGACGCATTCATTTAACGGCAACGGGGTGACGGACCTGGCTTTGTTAATACCTTAGCATTACCACTGGTGCCAGAGTTAGTGGTACACGAGAAGATTACGCTGGGGAGCGACCACCTCTCCTCACTCTAGAGATCTCACTCCCCACCTCTTTCTGGAAACCGGCTTCTCGAGAATAACGTACGAAAGCTGGAAGGGAGGGATTAGAAAGGTTCAAGTCACGATTGGGAAGAAAGACGGGACACCTTGATGACGCAATTGGGAATGCTTGAGGTTACGGCAGCTGCACGACGTGTCACTCAGACGTGTTGGGATGGAGGAACGACAACTTCTGTGGATGAGGCCTCGATAGCTGTTACAAAGTGGATTTTAAAGCCGCAGACTATGCAGTGGGGAGATTTAAGTTTAAAGGCGGACCCCACATAGTGGATTCGACACTCCGCATATTGTGGCATTGCGGGAACTGGCTCAAGCGGCACATGTAGCTTTTGCGGACTCACACCCCATCTCAAACGCAAACGTTGGCGTTATCGTTGGAAGCCAACCGCATTTACCGACAAGCCGTCAAGAATTCACCGGACCCGGACTTTTCGCCAGCACGCCGACGAACTCCTCCGCAAACCTCAAGTCGCAGCAAAGATACTGTCGTTCATCTGTCCCGTCAACAACGCTCCATTGTGGTCTGGATCCTGCTAAGTTACATGAATACACGCAACACTTCAAGACAACTTTTGGTGCCGCACCGACTGGAACCGCCATGCCTGATGACGCCTTTCTTGACGCAACCGACCCCAAGGCTCCACGCAAAGTACTCCCCGACCCTTCGTGGATCACCGATGATATTATGGCTTTAGTGTTACACGCGACACCCTCTGGAAAGGCGACAGGTGCCGACGAGATCTTCGGGGAGATGCTATCGAGAGCCTCCCTTCTCATTAAAGACCCCCTACGCATTCTTTTCAATCTGGTAGCAATATACAACGCGGTGCCGTCTTCCTGGGTGGTCTCTAACGTGGCTTTGGTCTTCAAGAACAAGGGGAGTAACCAGGACGTCGCCAACTACCGCCCTATCTCGCTCATCTCCGTTATTCGCAAGTTGTTTGAAGCCGTTCTGAGACCTGTCATGGATAAGAGGATCCAACCTTACCTTGATATTGCTCAGGGCGGTTTCCGCAGCCACCGTTCCTGCCTTGATCAAGTATTTAATCTACACGAAATCCTCCAGCACAACCCTGGCCTCAAGACGCTGTATCTGGACATCAAGGCCGCCTACGACACCGTGGACCGCCGCCTGCTCTGGTCTCGGTTTGCTCACTTACCTGCGTCACCGGTGACTCCCTGGGGGGGTGAAGCCTTTGATACAGAGACCCGTGATTCCGTTGTTCCTCTCCTTCGTTGTTTATTTGATTTTAATGTTGCTTACCTCCTGGTCCTTGGTTTTCGTTCTGATCCCATTCCTGTACAACGTGGTCTCCTCCAAGGGACACGGCTGGCTCCTGTTTTATTCCTTTGGTTCATAAATCCTCTCCCTACTCGCTTACGCTCCCTTCATCAAACTCCTGTTGTTAACATTGCGGGTTGCCGCCTTAACTCTTTATTTCTAGCTGACGATACGACAATTTTTGCGGCGACCCTACCGACATTGCAACGTTTAGCCAAGGAGTGTTATGAGTGGGGGAAGGAGGTGGGGATTGAGTATGCACCGACCAAGTCGGTTTTGGTCGCGGAGGGAATAGATACACTTGAGATGGGGGATGTGGTGCTGCACCCACAATCGTCGGCGGGGTTTCAGGATGGTGATGGGGTTACTGGGGGATATTACGGCGTCAATGATAAAACGAACCAACAAAGCACGCCGAACTATTAGTCTCTTTCGTAGTCGAGGGATGAATGCGTGGGATGGAGCCTTCCTTTCAATTCTTCTGTTTAAAATGTTTATTCTCCTCTTTTTGAATATGGTCTTTCTTTACGCCCCCTTAATGATTCTGAGTTATCTCCTCTTCAAAGTCTCCAATCCACTGCACTTGATCCATCTTCTCTGTCCCTGTTTCCCACTAGTCTTTCTGCTCTTCACCTTTTCTGTAATGTCGTTCCTATGTCCTCGCGCAACCACACCTTAAACGCTTCTTTTCTCTTCCGTCTCCATCAAACAATGACGCCGGCCACTTGGCCGCGCGTATTTACCGCTTTTCTCGTGATCATGTTGTTACCTCCTCTTTGGTTCGCCGCTCAATTACCTCCACCTACCGTTTCTCTAATCCTCTTGGCCCTCTGTTTCTCCATTCCTTCAAAATATTGTCTTTAACCTTTGTCCTGTTATCCATTCAAGTGCCGGCCAACCTCGTGACTCAGCACACCGCCTTCCCTCAGCCTTCTTTGACATTGCTCACCGAACCGCTCTGACGACCCTTCGCGATGATGGATCTCGTTTAGGCCGTGCTTTCCCTGTCCTGGCTCGTGGCCGTCGTCATCGTATCATAGCGTCCGGCTCCATCCTTCATCGTCACCAATTCAATGCTCTCGCTTACTGGATGTTGGACGCGTCGCTTACCACCAACCCTGCTACAACTGCGATGATGACGACGCCGAGTTAGCCGGAACATGCGTGGTCTCACTCAAGTAGACGCCTATCTCCTTGATGCAATCCCCACCCTACCGCTCTCTCTTCCTCAAGCACCAGGCTCCACTGTTCTCGATGTCCTCCTTTCGCGTCTTCGTTTCCCAGCCAATGCCACTCGCCTTCACCCCTCCCGTGTGAATGTCGTCTTTTGTGGAGGGGATTGAACGCATTCGTTGGAGATGCTCTGGACTCTGGCCTCTGTGGGATCTCGTCGCCAACTCGAGAGCAAGGGAACTTCAAGATATCATTGATGGTGCGCGACTTCCAGACCTGTATCGGTGGTAACGTCTCGGCAAGAACTCGGCGGCTGACGCGGGCGGTGCTGCAAGATCATTGGGTGTTGGCACCTGAGGACCCTCTCTGAGGGTCCCGTATTTTATTTCTTTTCACGCTTTATGGTTGGTTGTTAAATACTTTTTACGTTTTATGGTTGGGTGTTGTTCCTTCTTGTTTAATCCTTTCTCCACGTTTACGCTTCCTGTTTCTCTTTACTCTAACGGTTGTTGCGCGTGGACTTTTGTTTCTTCTCGTGTAGTTCGTCATTGTACTTTTGTTACTGTCCTTTACGCCTGTACACCGATTTTTGAGTGCCCACCTTAGTCTTTCTTTGGATTGACGGGTCTTGGGACAATAAATTTTGTGAACAAGAGGGTGAGTAGCTGATATTCTGATTTAATTTTAATTATCCGCTGGCAGCAATATTGAGTACCTTTCTTTTTTAACAGAGTTTCGCCGAGATGGAAAGACGCTGAGCTCAGATGGCAATAGCCACGACGGGATATTCAAGATTATACGTGAAGAATGGAAGGGGCTTTCAGAGACCGAGAAAGATGGATGGAAGGTTGAAGCCATGGCCTACAACGAGCATTTTAGAAATGGCGTTTCTCTAACGCCAAGGGAAGTAACTGAGGCCAGAAAACGGCATTTAACGGAACTTCAAGCTTTGATTAAGAAGGGTGGTATGGACCAGTTAACAATTGTTTCAGCTCTAATATTTATTTATACAGCGTATTATGGAATCGATATTTTAGTACAGGCCTTGGATCCTGGGGATGGGTCGACTTCAAAGGTTCATATTCTTAGCAATAGTGAGCTTGATTTTTCTTTTTTTTTTATTAATTAATTGTAACATTTTAGGCCCAGTTGCGCGGAAGGTGTTGAGTCACATAAGGAAAACGGTTGAACTCGAAGATACGTGGGATGCTGAGAGTTTCTTATCAAGATCAGTGAAGCTTCGAAGGTGCTCAAGGTTAAATATTGCTACAAGGTCAGCGAATTTGAAGGACAATCTTGTGAAAAAGAGTAAGTTTTTGTTTTTCTTTCTTTGAGATAAGTGCTTTCATGCTTAACAAGTAGATTGACTTCCTACCCTTTTTTGTTTGTTTTTTTATTTCATTCAGTTAATGAAGCATACGAGAAGGCTGGACACCGTCGAAGGCTCGAGCAGCTTCCAAAGAAGGATATTGTTTCTGGTGACGCATTTTTCAGTCATAATATGACTCCTCCGGTAATGCTATCGTTCAAGCGCAAGAGGTGGAGTGCTGTAGACTTGGATGTTTTGGAGGGCCACCCTTTCGCCTTTACTATTCCCGTTAATGCGGTTATCCCAGCTACCTCAGAACCTCTGGAAGCGGACGTAGGTAATGAAGATGGAATGGAAGAATTGGACCAGTTGGGCGAAGATAGCTAAATTTCTGATTTCGCTTTTAATTCCTGTTTTATTTTCTGTTTCGGTTCCCCTTTTTGCCTCTTCACATTTACTTAAAAATATGTCGTTGATGAATAATGTTTTTTTGAATAAAAATGGGTTTCAGTGACCTTTAAAATATTACATATTTCAACTTAACTGTTTTTTATTCTATTGCTGTTTTGGTTTAAATAGAAAAAGTCTGTCGTTCCTTGAAACTATTGACTTCAAAAAAAATTAAATCCTGGTTTTTTTATTAATCCAAAATATCTACGAAAAACGCGTTTTTTATATGTTTTTTAGTTAATCCAAAATATCTCAAATAATGAGTTTTTTTAGTGTTTTTCGTTAGTCTAAAATATCTACGAAAAAAGTGTTTTTTTATTTTTTTTTTAGTTTATCTAAAATATCTTCGAAAAACGCGTTTTTTTATTTTTTTTTAGTTCATCAAAAATATCTACGAAAAACGCGTTTTTTTTAACTTTTTAGTTAGTATAAACTATCCACGAAAAACGCGTTTTTCAAATGGTTTTTAGTTAATATATGAAAAAAAATGAAAAAAAAGGAACTTCGAAAAAAAACCAAACAATATTGGACTCGGCCAATCAAGAAGAGACCAATCGGCTTGGCTTCCGAACGGAATGCTTTTGATGCGGAAAAAATGCATGTAGTCAGTAAAGTACTTTTAACAAAGGTTTATTATATTTTCTAAAGTCTTAATCATTATCCTTTTGCTTATTTGTTAGAGTTCTGGGGCCCTTACATAAGGAGTAACACTTTATTATATAAAATTGCTTATGTTAGCAGGGCTCCGAAAGTTGTTTGTTAAGTTGGGTATTTGCAGGTATTTTTACCACCAGCTGGAAGAAAAAGTAAATTGTAATATTCAGTGTATTTGAGCTAATGATTTAAGTTATTAGGCAACATAGTTTTCGAAATATGAACGGTTGATTATTGAACATTTATACAAAGAGTAAAACTAGATGTCAATGTAAATGCTTAAGATTATTGTAGCTCTCTTAATAACAATACGTTTTTTATTTTATAAGGTCTACTTCTTCACCACATTTCGTTAAGATTTTACAGTGCATTCGTAAGTTTTGGCGGTAGTGCTGCAGTTAGACTGAAATACAAGTATAGTTTATCACACGCATACATGTATAGTAACTGCAAAAAAACATTTCACACAATGCAAATTACAGTTTTCGGACGCGTGAATGGTAAGGATTCTATTTGACTTAATTTGTTTTTCTTCAGTGCTGACCGCTACTGCGTGAACTGAGATGACGGTGTTGTTTTCGAGAAGTCTCAACATGACGATGACTTTCTTAAAATTGGTCGCCTTTATGCTATTGTTGATTTTATATGATATAAGAACGTATTCTATTTTATATTTGAACTATTTGGAATACGAAACATTGCTTGGACCAACAATATCGCAGTTTTATGCTTTTCTCATACATTACTTTGATATGACTATGTAAAAGCTTGCTCAATTCAGTTTAATAACCATCTAATATGATTTTAACAATAAAAGGTTATATATATTGAAAGTTTAAGTGTGCGTTAATCATTTCTTTACTTCCGTAAAATGGCAAAGTGTGCTTAACTAAGATAAATATTTGGGAAATTTGACGAAAACCTTGTTATCTTCACGAATATATTCATTATATTAGTGTTATAGAAACAATATTACACCATTTTACGTCTCTGAAGTAGTTTTACCTCGTAGATTACATATTTGCTTACGTTGAACCGAGACCCATAAAATATTTTAATTATGAAAATATTAGAATTAATATAATTATAAACTCTTTATTATTCTCGTCCTCCAGAAATAGCTCGTTGACTAAGCGGGGTGGCATTTCTCGCCATAGGTACAGCTCTTGCGCTGCAGAGAGGTTTTCCTGAAGTTGGCGTCATCAAATTAGAACAGCAAAAAAAAAAACAGCACACCCTACCTCAGCCATTGGAAAAGTATGCAGATCCTTCAACAACTCCCGTATCCCAATATCAGCCTCCGACGCATGATCACGACGTAGATAATGCGAATTTAAACCATCATTCAATAAATTCTCAAATACCTCGGAAACCTCTCTATATATCTGTGTGTCGTAATCCTTTCGTTTTGACAAAACAGATTTTGCGGCGGTGGCGGCCTTGTCCTCAACGCGATGCTTCTCGCGTTCCACCATAGACAGCAACGAATCCCAAAACTCCAGCTTTTCCAGAAAAAACAAGAAGCAATTCTGAAAATCGTTCAGAAGATAGGTTACATGGGGGTCCCCACAGGGTTATCGATTTTTTTGTGTGACTTGACTTAATATGAAATGTAGCCCTGTTTGCGACGATCTCGAAACCGGTTTAACCCTCAATCAAATTGTCAAAATTGAGCGACGTACAAGCGTCGGAAGTTTCACATTTTTATAAGTAATAATTAGTAGACTTGTCGCTGTCCTGCGGCAAGATCTAATGGTCAGATCTTGCTCAAATTTTGCAGAGATGTCAGAAACAGTGTCAAATATATATTGTATGACTCAAATGAGTAGCATGGAATTTATGTTTACTATATGATTGGCGGATTTTCCGAAACAATCGGGACATTTCTAACTTTAAGTCTGTATAACATGGAAACAAATGGTCAGAATTTGCTGATACTTTGCACAAGCATAGATATCGATACCAGAAACGATATGCATGACTTAGAATAGGGTGGTACAAAGTGACTCTATTAAGGTCCACCCTCCCCGCGTGCCAGAGTACTTAGGAATCGGGATGGTATACATAATTGCGGGAATGTTGAGGTGATTTTGAGTGAGAATGAATGGTCAGAACTTTGTGATACTTTGCACACATATAGATATTGGATTAACTAACAATATGCAAGTCTCAGATTGGGGTGATACAAGTAGACTGTATTAAGGTACTCACTTCCCGAGCGCATGTGACTTAGTAAACGGAAACCTATTGGGAAAATTGAGTTAGATTGGGTGATCAGATGTTTGTGAAACTCAGCAAACGTATAGATTTCGATATTGAGAAGAATACACTGGTATCAGATTGGTGTGGTACAAAGTGTGGGTATTATGTATCTCCCTAATGGAGTGAAAGTGTTCTCTGTAAACGGGTTTCAATATTGAACAGATCAAGTCAAGACAAAAGATAGAATAGATTTTATAAAGTTTATTAATTTTAAAAGTTATGACATAAGTTGTGCTGACTATTTGTGTCCAAACCGTCCCCTGAAACCTCTAATGCGGGTACCTGGTTTGGTTGTAGTTGCATCACCTTCACCAACAAGATCAAAGGATGGGCCTGCAATATCACTCAAGTGGTCTGAATCAGAATCGTCAATAAGCACTATCTGGGTAGCAGGATGGCTATGACCACCCAAACTCTTTCCCAAATATTTTCATGGGAGGGCCAACAACCACACTCAAGTCGGAATCGGAATCATGACTTGCACATCCATATCTACATCGTCACTGTCATCCACCACATAGATGGTAGAATCATGGATGGTTGCCCTGGGTGGAGAATGAGATCGTTGTGGAGGTAATGGATGATGCACTGAATTGGTTGGACTAGATTGGGGTGGATGGTGATTAAGGTGATGGGGAGATGGTGGTGGTTGAAGTTGATGTGATCTGCGAGGCATGGGTGGAGGTGAAGGTGAATGTTCTTGAGTGAAGGTGAAAGTGAAGGTGAATGTCCTTGAAGTGGCTGACGCAAAGATGCAAAGGCAGTGTCTTCTAAGAGCTCATCCACAATCCTCTTGAGGGCATAGTTGGCCTTGCGCATGTTGACCTGTTTGCACACCTAAATCTCAACTGCCTTTCAGCTGTTCAAAAAGAAGGATTAATACATATGAAAAAATAGAAAATGGAGAGAATGGCAGGAGATCTTACATCTAACACTATGAAGCTTTCCACCACAATCCCTGCATCTGAAACGCGACTTGTATCTTAGTACTAGTGTCTTAGGGTTAGGAAAAAACTCTCCACCTCAAAAATCACAAAGTGCATACATCAACGACCCCATCTCGCCCATCTCCCCTTGGCCCTCTTGGCCGCAAGCCTACACCCACTCCCCCTCTCGTTCCTGTCATCTCTGATGACGATTTCCCGGCGTTTGAGCTCCAGAAGTGGCGGGGTCTGGACAAGAACTCCATTGAATGCCCCAAATGCCATCAGATTGGCGGCATCTGGTCCATTTCTGCATCAACCAGCGTATTTGGCCTCAAAAGAACCTATCTGACTTGTACTCGCACTCTCCACGCCACCAATCGACGCTGCAACTGGACTGACACCGTTCTGGATCTCCTGGCAAAGCAGACCTACCCTCTGTACCTCTCCACAGCTCGTCGAATTCTCACTGTTTACAAGAACCTCCCCAGCTCCTCGAATCTCTCTATCAACCTACATGGGGGTCCCCACAGGGTTATCGATTTTTTTGTGTGACTTGACTTAATATGAAATGTAGCCCGTGTTGCGACGATCTCCGAAACCGGTTTAACCCTCAATCAAATTGTCAAAATTGAGCGACGTACAAGCGTCGGAAGTTTCAAATTTTCTTAAGTAATAATTAGTAGACTTGTTGCCGTCCTGCGGCAAGATCTAATGGTCAGATCTTGCTCAAATTTTGCAGAGATGTCAGAAACAGTGTTTAATGTATATTGTATGACTCAAATGGGTAGCATGGAATTTATGTTTACTATATGATTGGCGGATTTTCCGAAAAAATCGGGAGATTTCAAACTTTAAGTCTGTATAACATGTAAACAAATGGTCAGAATTTGCTGATACTTTGCAATAGCATAGATATCGATACCAGGAACGATATCCATCGCACAGAATAGGGTGGTACAAAGTGACTCTATTAAGGTCCACCCTCCCCGCGTGCCAGAGTACTTAGTAATCGGGATGGTATACATAATTGCGGGAATGTTGAGGTGATTTTGAGTGAGAATGAATGGTCAGAACTTTGTGATACTTTGCACACACTTTAGGGTACATGGGGGTCCCCGCAGGGTTATCGATTTTTTTGTGTGACTTGACTTAATATGAAATGTAGCCCTTGTTGCGGCGATCTCGAAACCGGTTTAACCCTCAATCAAATTGTCAAAATTGAGCGACGTACAAGCGTCGGAAGTTTCAAATTTTCTTAAGTAATAATTAGTAGACTTGTCGCCGTCCTGTGGCAAGATCTACTTATGGGTACATGGGGGTCCCCACAGGGTTATCGATTTTTTGTGTGTGACTTGACTTAATATGAAATATAGCCCTTGTTGCGACGATCTCCGAAACCGGTTTTACCCTCAATCAAATTGTCAAAATTGAGCGACGTACAAGCGTCGGAAGTTTCAAATTTTCTTAAGTATTAATTAATAGACTTGTCGCTGTCCTGCGGCAAGATGTAATGGTCAGATCTTGCTCAAATTTTGCAGAGATGTCAGAAACAGTGTAACATATATAGTGTATGACTCAAATGGTAGCATGGAATTTATGTTTACTATATGATTGGCGGATTTTCCGAAAAAATCGGGGAGATTTCAAACTTTAAGTCTGTATAACATGGAAAGAAATGGTCAGAATTTGCTGATACTTTGCACAAGCATAGATATCGATACCAGAAACGATATGAACGACTCAGAATAGGGTGGTACAAAGTGACTCTATTAAGGTCCACCCTCCCCGCGTGCCAGAGTACTTAGGAATCGGGATGGTATACATAATTGCGGGAATGTTGAGGTGATTTTGAGTGAGAATGAATGTCAGAACTTTGTGATTCCTTGCACACATATAGATATTGGATCACCTAACAATATGCAAGTCTCAGATTGGGGTATACAAGTAGACTGTATTAAGGTACTCACTTCCCGAGCGCATGTGACTTAGTAAACGGAAACCTATTGGGAAAATTGAGTTAGATTGGGTAATCAGATGTTTGTGAAACTCAGCAAACGTATAGATTTCGATATTGAGAAGAATACACTGGTATCAGATTGGTGTGGTACAAAGTGTGAGTATTATGTATCTCCCTTATGGAGTGAAATGTTCTCTGTAAACCGGTTTCAATATTGAACAGATCAAGTCAAGACAAAAGATAGAATAGATTTATAAAGTTTATTAATTTTAAAAGTTATGACATAAGTTGTGCTGACTATTTGTGTCCAAACCGTCCCCTGAAACCTCTCATGCGGGTACCTGGTTTAGTTGTAGTTGCATCACCTTCACCAACAAGATCAAAGGATGGGCCTGCAATATCACTCAAGTGGTCTGAATCAGAATCGTCAATAAGCACTATCTTGGTAGCAGGTTAGGGTACATGGGGGTGCCCGAGGTTTAGGTTAGGGTTAGGGTTAGGGTTAGGGTACATAGGGTTAGGGTAGGGTTAGGTTAAGGTTAGGTTAGGGTTAGGGTTAAGGTTAGGGTTAGGGTTAGGGTTAGGGTAGGGTTAGGGTTAGGGTTAGGGTTAGGGTTAGGGTTAGGGTTAGGGTTAGGGTTAGGGTTAGGGTTAGGGTTAGGGTTAGGGTTAGGGTTAGGGTTAGGTTAGGGTTAGGGTTAGGGTTAGGGTTAGGGTTAGGGTTAGGGTTAGG